>OU611756.1:5502307-5644807 GCA_914767535.2 Dunaliella primolecta
CATCAGTAGCACCACCATCAATGCCAGCATTATGACAAACAAGACAATTATTGACTGCAGAGAAAAAGCGCTCATTGGGCTCTGCCACAGTTTTAAGCGGCTTGGAAAACATTGTCAACATTGTCATTGTTTCAGCAGCGCGACCACGAAAGTCGCTGGTCAATACCATCTCGCAGTCAGCCAGTCACTGACTATTCACAACCATGCATCTGGCCAGGTGTGCCGCCACATCAGGCCGCCGCCCCTGACTCCTCATCCGCACCCGCCGTAAATCCCAGCACCCCGCACTTCACATTGTACCCCCCATTGCAGCGCCAGTACCAACAGCCTGGCATTGTTCCTGTACCGCAACCCCACCCTCAAATAGCACAGCCGCAGTTTCAGGCTCAGCACCAGCACCCACCTCGTGCCCCCACTGGGGTGAACTCTGCCCCCCAGCAGCCCCCACCCCTCCCAGTAGCAGGCACGCCGGCAGTGCCAGTACAGCAGCCCTTTTCTGGCCTGCCTCAGAATTCTCTCATCGTCAACAAGCGCCAGGCAGGCAACCCTGTGCTTAAGCACTTGCGCAATGTGCGCTGGATGTGGGGCGATGTGGTTCCAGATTATTTGGTAGGCGCCTCCGGCTGCGCGCTGTTCCTTAGCCTCAGGTGGGTGATGTGAGTGGGCGTAAGAAGATGTGGATGAAGAATGCGGCTGACAGAAAGTTGCTGACGAGCACTGTGGGGGTGCTTCAACGAGCTGTGCAGTGGGTTGCCAAGCGCGAAAGGGGGTCCTGAGCGCCATTGAGTGATGAGAGGGTGTGATGAAATCTGCAAAATGTGTTTCCTTGGCAGACTGGTTTGTTTTGCTATGACACTGAGGGACGAAGGTTGATCTCAAAAGCATAATCAAGTGTTTCTGGTCCTCAAGGATGGAGGTCTGCAAGGTTCCTGCACCTCCAAGTTGCATTTAGCCTACAGCATGCTCCTTGATGCTGCACTTAGCCTATACAGCACGCTCGTCTCCACACTGTTAGAATGCCAGCGCCTCGATGCCACCCCAAAAATACAGGGCCTAGTACCCCTCCTCATGCGCTGCCACCTATCAACACGTCCCCACCCCAGAAGCATTGCAAGAGATATCATCTTGCTCGGGTGCTCAAAAACCTTTGTGAGAGCACATTGCACTTCTGTAATCTTATTTGTGACTGGCTGAGGACAGCTGTCAAGCCGTCCATTGCATCAAGTTGGAAAGGTGTCCACGCTGCCCTGCTTATTTCAAGGTCCCGGCTGAAAGGCATGCTTGGGACTACAACTGCAGAGCAAGCTCTCTTTGTCTTTGCATGCTGGGGAGCAGGGCCCTCTCTTGACCTTGGAGGATGGAGTCTCTGTTCCTAAGACAAAGGAGTTGGCCATGTTAGACCTCAGTAAATCCTTGTCTTGCCTTGCTGGACATGCTTCTACACCAGGACGACAGAGACAGGAACTTTTAATGTGCGCAAGGCGTGTCTTGGTCCATCATCCCACGGTATCACTTTCGAAGGCTAAAACAGAGACAGGAACTTTTAATTGCGCAAGGCGTGTCTTGGTCCATCATCCCACGGGATAGCCTGCTTCCTTTTTCTGTCATTGCAACACATCACTTTAAAAGGCTAAAACGGAGACAGGAGCTTTTTATGTGCACAAGGCATGTTTCGGTCCATCATCTTACGGGATCACTTTTGAAGGCTAACACAGTAGAGCGCGCCTGGAGAGTTCGCTTCTGGGAGCAAGAATGATGAGGGCGCCAAGGAGATTGACCGTTGCTCTCCACTTCATGTTTGCTTGTCACTCCTTGCAGTTGATCTGCTTCAAGAAGCTGTCACTGTTTATCCTTCCGTTTCTGCTCACGGTGCTTTGAGTGTGGCGGTCTCTTGGTCTCGCTCTGATTAGAGTCACCCTCATGCTTGTTCACCATGTACAGTTAAGCGAGTCGATACTGTGGGATGGATCCCTTGTTGCTGGCGTGTGCAAAGCAGTTTAGGCTAACATCGCTTGGACGGTCTGGCTTCATGGGCCAGAACCACAAGCGCCGTCGCTCAAACCCACAGGTGCCATCATTCAGACCTCCGGGTGCCATCATTCAGACCCACAGGTGCCATCATTTAGACCCACAGGCGCCATCATTCAGACCCACGGGTGCCATCATTCAGACCCACAGGTGCCATCATTCAGACCCACGGGTGCCATCATTCAGACCCACAGGTTCTAAAACTCAGGCCCACAGGCGCCTGTGGTGGAGTAAACTCACCCTCCCACCAATGCAGGGACTGTGGCCCCAAGTCTGTACCCACAACTTTCATCCAGGTACCACCTCCTCCAGCCTGAGTACATCATCCACCGAATCAAGTCTGTACCCACAACTTTCATCCAGGTACCACCTCCTCCAGCCTGAGTACATCATCCACCGAATCAAGGCCGTACCCACAACTTTCATCCAGGTACCACCTCCTCCAGCCTGAGTACATCATCCACCGAATCAAGTCTGTACCCACAACTTTCATCCAGGTACCACCTCCTCCAGCCTGAGTACATCATCCACCGAATCAAGGCCGTACCCACAACTTTCATCCAGGTACCACCTCCTCCAGCCTGAGTACATCATCCACCGAATCAAGGCCGTACCCACAACTTTCATCCAGGTACCACCTCCTCCAGCCTGAGTACATCATCCACCGAATCAAGTCTGTACCCACAACTTTCATCCAGGTACCACCTCCTCCAGCCTGAGTACATCATCCACCGAATCAAGTCTGTACCCACAACTTTCATCCAGGTACCACCTCCTCCAGCCTGAGTACATCATCCACCGAATCAAGTCTGTACCCACAACTTTCATCCAGGTACCACCTCCTCCAGCCTGAGTACATCATCCACCGAATCAAGTCTGTACCCACAACTTTCATCCAGGTACCACCTCCTCCAGCCTGAGTACATCATCCACCGAATCAAGTCTGTACCCACAACTTTCATCCAGGTACCACCTCCTCCAGCCTGAGTACATCATCCACCGAATCAAGTCTGTACCCACAACTTTCATCCAGGTACCACCTCCTCCAGCCTGAGTACATCATCCACCGAATCAAGGCCGTGCCCAGAGGAGCGTATGTGCTCCGGATCCTGCTTGTCTGGGTGGATGTGGATGATGCCGCAAAGCCGCTGGGGGAGGTCACCAAGTCGGCCACGCTCAATGACTTCACGATCGTGTGCGCGTGGAGCGCTGAGGTAGGTGATCGGCCTGAGGTGGACTCAGTTGGGCAGCAAGACAGAGTTCAGACATGTTTGCATTCTGAGCTATGCCTCAAGCAAAACGCGCCAGATGAAGCCAGGACAAGGGTGTGTGGGGGGGGAGGTGTGCAATTTGCAAGTTGGCGCTTGATTTGAGGATGGCATGCTTTGCGCATTCCATTATTTTGTCACGCAAATGTGAGGCTGTGCTTGTCTCCATGGGAAAAATGCATGTATTTTTGGATCCGCTTTGTAAGCTTGATGGACACACCACTTCCTTCAAGGGCGGTTTGAGCATTGCATGCATACCACTGTCTGCAGCCATTGCCTCATGACCATGTTGTTAGAGGCTGCCAGGTTTTGCTCCAAATGCAGCAAGGAACTGGTCTCCCAGCCTCATCCCCCACACTTTGACAAAGAGGCTTGAGTCTTTTTAAGAGCCCCAGCGCACGGCTGCAGCTGCCCCCCAACTGAGCCGTCAGTGTTGCTGCTGCTACCCAGGAGTGTGCGCGCTACCTGGAAATCTTTAAAGCTTATGAGCACAAACCTGCCGCGGCGATCCAGGAGAGACTTGATGCTGACTACATCTCACGCCTCAGGTGGGCTCCTGGAATTTGCAACAGAAGGGTTGGCACATGATCTGAGATGCAAGAGAGTAATATAGTTTGGTTTGTGTGAGTAGCTGGGTGTGAGCGTGCATGCTTCTGTGCCAGGCTCTGTGCTTATGTCAGCCAATATCTTTCGTTCCAGACTTCCATCATGGCCGCCCTTCAGCAGCTAAGGCGCCGGGCATGTGCATTGTTGCAAAGACCTGTAGAGGCGGGAATGTGATCAGCGGGGCTGGAGGATAAAGATTTGGCTGATGGCTCATACATCGTCTCCCGCTGCCACCTTTGTTACTCTGCAGTGCTGCTCTGTGCGCTGTGCGCGGCATCAACCGCACTGATGCTGTTACACTGGGCATGACGTTTGGAAGTTTGGCTGCCATCCTCAGTGCCTCAGCAGAAGAGCTGGAGGCCTGCCCAGGCCTTGGACCCACAAAGGTGCGCAGATGCTGCACATGTTGGCACGCTGAGTACAGCATTCTGATGTAGCGAGCTGCATGATGTTTTTAATTGTCAGACAGTTGTGGGGGGAGAGACACTGCTGTTGGAAGTTGTGTTGCAAGGAGGCTTCAAGGACGTCCAGCTCTATGTGCAACCCATGCTCCTATAAACGCTTGGTTACAACTGCTGCTAATTTGGCCTGCTGTTGCTTCATTTAGCCTGACAGAATGGCAATGGAGATGCGACTGCAAGGGCCAATGAGAGTGCACATATTACCACCACCAACAGGGCACCAAGCATCAATACCTGCAGAGGGCTCTCTGCACATGCGCAGTCATCCCTTTTGCTTGCAAGCAGGTTGCTCGCCTCGTGGAAGCCTTCCAAACCCCTTTCAAAAAGACCTCCGCAGCTGCTGCACCCTCTCCTGCTAAGCAGACTAGTCTGCAGCAGCAACAGCAGCGGCGGCAGCAGCAGCGGCGGTCACAAGAACAGCAGCGTCAACAAAACCACCAACAGCAGCACCAGCAGCAGCAACCAGATCCTGGGCTGCCAATGCAGCAATCCACAACCTCGAAGGACGTGCACATTGGTGGGGGCCAGCAAGCCCAGCCGCCAGTGCAAGGGTCAAGCAGACTGTCGAGGCTGCCCCATGCGGAGGACGACCTGCGCTTCATGGCTACTCAGATGCAGACGCATGCATCGGCGCACGGTTGTGCTGCAGGCATTGAGCCTGTTGACATCCACCGCCCAGGGCAGGGAGTGGAGATGGATTGCCTAGGGCAAGAGGACGAGGAGGACCAGCTTGAGGGGGCTTAAATACAGGGAGCTGTGCTGGGATAGCTGGACTTCTTGAAGAGTTACAAAAGATTATTGCTGGTTTGACTATTCTTGCCGCACATCGTGATTCCTTTGAAGTGCAGAAATAAATTACCGAGCAAGTGGGCTACAGTGCATCACTCCTGCATCCATCAAGAAGAAGGGAGACAATAGCACCTGGAATTTCTTGCCACAAGAGGCCGCAGAGGTTAAAAAACAAAAGACCTGCAGTAAAAGCGAGTGAATAGCCTTTTTGTCAGGAGAATAAATTTTACCAGAAAATTGAGACCTACCTGAATGAATTGACACTCAGTCAACTAAATTATTGGATTTCTTCAAACAGAACAAATATATAGCGATGTGTTATGGACCAAGCAATCATGCAAAGAGGCAAGAGAGGAAGATGCCTCGAGCGCGATGCCTCAGCACTAGGTCCATGTCACTAACAGGGGTAGCAAAGGAAAGGTTAGGGTTACATAGCTGTACCTGCCCCCGAGGGCAGCTTAGCTGAAGCATTAAGAGAGATGCCTGCAACTAAACCAGACCTATGCTTGAAACCAAAGAGAAAAGCTAGTAGTTTAAAAACCGTTTTTGCGATGCTCCAAAAAAAAAAATATATATATATATAGGAAGTGTAGAAGTTGCCCAAACTGTTTTTTTTAAATAACCATGCCACATTCATGTCCAGCTATGATCACGTGACCCAGAGCATTCTGGATTGGCAGCGCCTGCAAAAGCACAAGCAATCTCCAAACTGTATCCAACAAAACCAGTACAAAGTCCAATAGCACCCTGTCACAATTGAGAAATGGGCCCTACCCATCTTCCTCAATGAAGGGCTGAAAGTGGCCAACATTACTCACATACCCAGGAGGCTGGCAGAGGACCCATGCTGCCAACTTTGCTGGAGCCCAGTAAGCAAAGAACACACATGCGAATCCCAATGCTACGATGACATGCCCACCTGTGATACATGTCACCGTACATATCACTGGGGATGCCTCATAAAAGTCAAAATATGCTCCCAACAAGACCGGATGCTGAGCGAATCCCATGAGCACTGGGACTGCCCTGCATGTACTTTACTGTCCCAAACTGAATAACAGGCAAGAAACAGTTTCTCTGAAGAACAAGAAATGATCCATGTCACATGGCGCCCCAGATGGGAAGCGGCTGAAATGCTGAACAAGCACCCTGACCTCTGGACCCATGTAGAAGCCTTTGAGAAGGAGAGACAAGAACAACCAGCAGATCCCCAAGCCAACGATATTAACGTCGATAATTTTGCCAACCAAGGCTTTGACGGCAACCTCCAGAACCATCTCCAAACCTCATGGCTATCAACTAATGGCCGTGCAATCCGGAAAAATGCTAAATTCGACTTCCTGCCCACCAACCCTCAAACAGACATCCTGCCAACATGGCAATGTGAGATTATTGTCAGGCCCGTTGACCTCATGAAAGAAATCCAAAAATCTGACCCAAGCAGGGAGACCAGCATACCCGTGGAAATGCCTTCTTTCTCCACCTATGAAGCTGCCTGTATATACAACACTGTCGGCAAATGTGTGGGCATGCTCACTACAGAAAGACTCTCGACCCTCACTGAAGCATACGAAGCAGCCAAACAAGCAGGCCTACACAACAAACTCCAACCACCAGTTAAGGACATGGCGACTAAAATCATGGGCCTACTCTAGCGACTAAAAGCCAAGAACAAGCACCTACTTGCCAAGAGCAAACAGGTTTACAGCTCTAATATGCTGATCACACCTTCCCACATACGTTCAGCCCTGCAAAAGTGCTGCATGGTTTCCACGGAAAGGTACTCCGACCCTCTTGACTTTGACCCCTCCTACAATAACTACTTTAGCGCCAACCTTCGTGACCAGGTCTTCGGACGGCCTGCACTGATGCCCTATCAGTGCGCTTCTCTGGGTACTCCTTCTGTCATCCCCCCCGTGACGATGAAATCATGCTTCAACTCCTGCGCCACGCGCTCCATTCCTCCATTCAAACCAATTCACCGGTTGCCACCTTCATACTATTACCCCACTGGAGGGGCTCCAGCGGCAACGCCTACATGAACTGGATTAACAACTACCCAGGATATGTCAGAGTGCTTGCCAAATTCCATGCAAGATGCATTAAGTTTGAACTCCCCCAATACTGGTTTAACGCCATATCCAACCCCACTCATCCTACCTACTCCACACAGCTCATTGTTGTCTGGAACCAACATCCAGTTGCTATTACACAGGCTGGCAGCAACTCACACAACCCACATCTCATAACAGCAATACCAACACAGGCTTACCTAAGCTATCTTCTAAACTTGCTAATTAAAAAATTAGCAAATTCCTTTTGGAGCAACCCTAAGGTTACCCTTAAGCAACAAATAAATCTTCTCAAGTACCGCACTGGCACAATTTACACCCAGATGCACGCTGTCAGGTTCAATCACACATCTGGGCCCGCCAGCTGCCGACTATGCGGCAATATGGACAGCATCAATCACATCGTCCTCGGATGTTCACACCCAACATGCCAAGGGATGTTCATAAACAACACTGCCCTCAGTCTCTGTTGCGAAGCCCTGAGCAAAGGTGCACATGGCTCATTCCTTGTTGCCATGGACGCTTGCTGTAGAGAAAAGCTCCAAGAACAGGGCATTGAAGTCCCTGAAAACATCTCCAGTGATATTCCTGACTGGGCTTTTCCCAATGGTTCTCGCCCCTCTGCCCAACACAAAAGCCGTCCTGATGCTGTCTTTGTGCGCCCTATCCCAGGGAGAGCAACCCATCTTAACCCTAGGATGATACTTGCCCACGACAGAGATATTCACCTTGTAAAACTTTAATTCTGCCCTGACACTAACCCCTTACCCAGCCTACGAACAGCTGCTGAACAGCATGCTGGTACCATTTCCAGACTTCGCACCCGTTGTCTCAGAAACCCGAACAGAAATAATTAAGGTGACCTTGCACACTATTTTACTTGGTGTAGCAGGTACTATCTATAATGACTACACCATCACTCCCCTGGTTAAGCTGGGTCTTACCAGACATAACGCAGAAAAACTAGCCTCTCAATTAAGTTGCCATGCACTCCAATTATTAACAAAAAGTATGAACACCAGGCACTCATTATACTTGCAGGGCTCTTCTGGCAGGGGCATCACTGGGGGCGAGGCAGTTCAGAGCAGGAGGAGGAGAGTCTACGCCCGCAGGCGCATGGCTGACAGCAACCCGCCTGACCCTCATTAGATATTCCCCATCGGTTCATGGCTTGGTTTAGGCTGGGCCTGTGAACCTCCTCGGTGAGGCCCTAGCTAGCTTGCTAGTCAGGGGACCTTTCCTTCATGCACGCAGCTGGACCTGGCTTGCGTAGACTTTTATTTTTATTTTTTTCATGTACAGCTCCATGCTTGCCAGGCTAGGAATGAAGAACTGTGTTCAGCAATCAGAGGATAGACAGACGTGTGGCCTTTTGGCTTGCATAAACTTTTTTACAGACGAAGTGTAGCTCCAACAAAGCATACATGTGTGCATACCCCAAAATCAATATGCTCAGCCCCACAGCATTAAGACACACTGTGTGTGGGTGACCTTGTGTAGCCCCATGACTGGTAGCAATTATCAGCCATGTTTAACTTCCAAACTGCTGTATTGAGTATGGCCCTACACCTCTCTGGACTGCATTTCGCATAGCCCCATTGCCCCTCACACCAACTGTTCAGCTCCCCATACTTCCTGGTGCCAATAACCAAGGTGCCTGTAACCAAACCAGTCCGATCTGGAAAACAAGTGCAAAACACATAAAACTCAGCCACGGCATTTCAGGCATCCAAGGCCTGTCATCGCCAACTCCTTTCAGGACAGAGGCACGTCCATCTTGTGGAGGTCAAATTCTGTGGAGACACCAGGCCCAAGAATCAGCTTCAGGCCTCCAAGCAGCAGCACCGTGACCTCTCTCATGATCTTTCAAGGGCCTCAGCTCAAGTTACTTTTCATACCATGTTGTTAGATGTGGCCGGGGTCATCTACACCCCTCACACTTTAGCATCTCTTCAAGAGTACGCTTATATACTTGCTAGCGCCAGACGCGCTCTTGAGAAGACTCCTTTGAGCTCTCATCACCAACATCAAGCACGGGGTAATACTCTTAATCAACCTGATCCCTATTAATCTTTTTCTTCCCTTGGTGGGGAGGATACATGGTGCCTCGGCCCTAGGTATCCTCTTTTCCTTACTTGATGTGGGGAGTGTTTTCATTGCCTACACAGTTTTTCTTTCCTTTTCCTTTCAGTCATGCTGACACAAACTTGGCTATCCCTAGGGCATCAGCCTGGCTCATGAAGTCTCTAAGACGTGTTTTGCTACTTAGGGGTGCAGAGCAAAACAGGTGTTGGAACTGAGTGCGCAACTTTTTACATCCTGAAAAGGGCAATCCAGGATAACGTGCTGTTTGTCTTGTACACTGTGCCAATCATGTTCGTTGCAAATTTTAAGCTCGTATGGGCACTTATTTCCAAGGTGTCGCTGGACTTCCACTCAAAGATTGTGACAGGATAGACGCAAGCATGAGATACAGTTATAATCCATAAGGCCCCAGGCTGTCATAGGTAAAGAGGTTGCAAAGGCTTTGTTTTGTTTCCTCCCATTCCACCAACCTGGTACAGATTGACCCGCAAAGGTCTACCAAGCTTGCACGAAAGCTCCGTGCCCATTCTGTGCAATATGCGTACTAACATTTTTCTTAACTAGATGTGCCATTGAAATCAAAAACACTCGACATAACTTTGGTGCTCTAGGGCCTTATGCTTTCAGAAACCCACCTGACCCACACTAGCTTCCCTCTTATCCTATGGTGAGGGAGACTCGCGGCTTTTTGACCCAATGCGTCTCCTTCTCCTCAATTACTGTAGGGCGTGTTCTCACTGCCTACGTAGTTTTTCTTTTCTTTCTTTTCTACAGCCCAGTGGTACGCCAAAGTGTGTGTGGTATGTCCCCATGATTCTACTGGAAGCATGTTCATGCTTCTTGTGGGGTCAGATTGTCCAGACTTCTCTACTAGAGAACCAGTAAGCATTGATGATATGCTTACAAAGGACACTCCCTCCAGGTCATTTGCACGAATTTTGGCTCTGGTGCGTATGGCTGTCGCGATTTGTTGGGCATTAAGCAAATCATTTAAGGCTGCCAGACTGGTAAGTCCAACTGCCCTTTTTATCAGCAAGTCACGAGTCTACTTGCACAACTCAACTCAAGAAGGCATTGTATGTGCCCAGCAGAGATTTCCAGAATCTCATGACACACCCAAACCAGTAAAAGTAGAGAGGTATTGACCTGTCTTCCTTAGGAGGCAGTGTATTCCTGCCGCTCTCTTGACACCCAAAAGAGACCTGAAAGAAAAGAGAAGAAAAACTACGTAGGCAGAGGAAATTCTCCCTACATCAATTAAGGAAAAGGAGACACATTGGCTCAAAAGAGCCGTGAGTCCCCTCCACCACGAAGACTACAAAAAGAATATCCTAATGGGGATCTGGAGGGTAATTGGAAGCACCCGGCTCCATAATCAGGCTGCAAGAAGTATTCTTGTTTTCGATAGCACGCCTAGTGGTAACAAGCCTGTTGGCGTACATGACAGAATTCGAATGGGCATGAAGTTTGCGAGCGAGTTTATTGGCGCGTTGGTGGTCAAGTCCCAGTTGTTTTAACTGGTTAAGGGTGTGCTCAGTGTAGCAGGTCCCACCACCACCCAAAAGGATGGTGTGGAGAGTCACAACTTTTGCATTAATGAGGTTGCAGAGGTCTGCATGCTGCCGCTGTGCCGCCTCCAACTGCTGTCCAGGCCTCGTGTCTTCACAGTACTTGATTTCGATCAAGTGCACGTGCCGCTGGTTTACATGAAGTTGGTGGGGCTGTCTCTTGCGGTTGGCTGTTGTGGCCCTCAGTGTGGGTTTGTGCCTGCTGCGTAACGCATGATGGTGTGAGCAGGATGTAGAAGGAGAAGGAGTGGGTTTGGCTTTATAGGGAGTAATCAGTATAGCATCAGGACGGCTGGAGGTGAGTCTAGATCTCTTAAAAAAATCTCTTGGAAAGAGGTAAGGGGGTATAAATCTGTTTGATGCATGTTCAGGGATTTGAAGGTTGTGCTGCGCCAACCTATCACCACTCCCTATGTCCATGTTAACCAAACCTGCTCCCCGAGGGCTTTTGCTAAGAGCTTTGATGATCATTCTTCCAGCAACATTGTGGCGTTCAGTTTTTATGCTGGAGATAATATGATTTTGGCAGCCTGAAAGCATGTGGAGTGCGCTGTCTAATTGATGGCAGCCTGTGAGAGGGCAGAGTGGGTCAGTGGACCTTTTGAAGCGAACCGCATGTTTTTGGTTATAGAGGGTGCCAGTGCAATATTGTAAGATGGTGCGCTTCATGGGTATGGATATACAAAACATGTTCCTAAAGACATCACTGATTTTCTTATCTACATGTGGTAACAAACTCTGATAATATGAGTAGTAGCCTGTTTTGGAGTTGGCATATCCAAGTCTGTGTTTTGTATGCATATGAGATTTGAGAGCGTTTTGAAGATTGGGGAGGTAGGTGATTTTAGGATTTGGTGTAGGAGCTGTGGATGTGCCAGAATTGTTTTCTTTTTTTTCCTCCTTGGCTAACCAAAATACATGAGAAAAAGGATTTCCGCCGGGGCCTGCACTAGGGAGCACTATCAGCCACATTATTATTGGCTTGGCTTGCTTGATATTTAGCAATAGCATCTGCACATTTGTTACCAGAAATGCCAGCATGAAATTTTACTTTGTAGAAACAAATTGGTTTGTGAGTTGCTTATGAGGGTAGATATGTTTCAGGACATCCCCTTGAATATGTCGTTTGTGCTTTGATGATCATTCTTCCAGCAACATTGTGACGTTCAATCCTAACTTGGTCCTAACTTATTGAATGTGATTGTTCTTTTCTATTTCATCGACATTCATTTCATTGACACGTTTGTTCAAAAGGTTGGCTTGGTTTGGTTACAGACGCCTTTTTGCCTCAGCTAAGCTGCCCTTTTAGGCAGATACAAGGGTTAAAAGGGTTACAATGGAAAAAGGCCTATGTCAAGACGTTTGACTGCTAGTCTGTTCATAAATACCGTATTTATGGTATTTATACCGTATGACACATGAGATCATGAAGGAAAAAAGGAAGTCTGTTGTTATCCTAGTTTAGAAGAATATTAATATCCTGGGAATTCACATGGTGAATGGTGCCTAGACAGGGCATCCTGTGGGAGACATGGAGGTGTTGGAAAGAGAAGTTGTACTCAAAAAGTGAGGCATACTTATGACGGAGAGACCTGGGGTTTGGAGCATCTGAACAACACATGTTTTTCATCTTGAATGTCATCAAAATCACAGGTATCACAGACTGGAGAAGTACTATTGGACCAAACTGCCTGTTCAACCCAAAGAGTTGAACTCGCAGCCTGAATCTGGAAATGTTGCGAAGGATGTGATGGGGAAGATCCAAATACCTACATGTATTTAGGCAGAGTATAAGGAGGGTGAATGGCATGAGCAGCTCTGACAGGAAGTGCGCACCATTGATGATATGTCTGCCGCTTACTGTTGCTTACTCTGGGATCAGGAGTTGTGAATTGATTCCAGTAGCTAAGGTGTCTATTTCTTAGGTCCACCACAAATTGACTAAGTTTCACAGGGTCACAACCCAAAAATTGACATCTCATCAGATCCAAGTGTGCCAGACCATTCAGCGCAGATAAGAGGTGGACGTCCAACAAGAGTCAGTCATTGAGCTAAGACTGATGTCAGCATGGATAACCTTTTAGAGAAGGAGGCTGTTGCACTTTGTAAGTGAGTTGTAGGAGCGCATAGATGTAGATGTAGAAGCGCATAGATGTAGAAGCGAAACATTTTCAACTACCGCACAGGTACCCTCTTCAATCAAAAGCATGCAGTGCGCTTTAAAATGTCCACCAGCCTACAATGTCCCCTCTGTGGGGATCCAGACAGTGCCCTTCACATTCTTTCAGGATGTAAGCACTCCACCATATCAAATATGGTAACCGAGTGCCACAACATTGCCAGCAGAATCCTCCTTAAAGGTGTCAGCAAAGGCCCTTTTGGGGCAGGCCTTGCCTCCATGGACATTGGCAGCGCAGATCGTCTTGCTCTACAGAACCTGCAGATCCCTGAGCACTCAACAAATAGAACCCTTCCCAAATTCATTTTCCCTCGTCGTTTCCCTGACAAACAAAGGCTCACTTCTAGTCGCCCTGATGCCATTTTAGTTGTTCCAATGAAAAGAGTGCCAAGGACCCATTCCCGGTATCCATTGAGAAGTAGAGGGGGGCGCGGGGGGAACAGGGAGCACTCAGCGCCAGCCACAGCCACTCCACCTCCTTCCAAGGTCCGTCATCCTAGTCATCTCCTTCCAGAACAGAGGCACGTCCATCTCGTGGAGGTCAAATACTGTGAAGACACCCGGCTCAAGAACCAGCTTGAGGCCTCCAAGCAACAGCACCGCGACCTATGTAGCCATCTCTCAAGGGCCTCAGCTCAAGTCACCCTCCATACCATTCTGTTAGGTGTGGGAGGCGTCATCTACACCCCCCACACTCTGGAGCCTCTTAAAGAGCTTGGTCTTGACACTCATACAGCCACCAGGCTTGCTCTGAAGCTTCATGCTCATTCTGTTCAGTACGCTTAAAAACTTGTTAGCACCAGACACGCTCTTGAGAATACTTCTCTCAACTCTCATCGCCAAGATCAGGCACGGGCTACCGCTAGTAACCCTCCTGATTCCCATTGACTTCTTTCTTGTTTCTCTCGGTGAAGGGGATAAACGGTGCCTCGGCCCTAGGTATCCTCTTTTCCTTAATTGATGCGGGGACTGTCTTCACTGCCTGCGTGGTTTTTCTTTTCTTCTTTCCTTTCGCATGGTGGCACAAAACCAAGTGAACTGAAAAGGTTCAATGCCACATTCTTGTAAAATGCTCCAAGATGGTGTTGTGGATTTCACTCCAAGAAGGCTCCGCACAACGTTCAGGATCCACTTCTGCTACTGGTTCAACCAGTTGTCCATTTCTGTGCCCTGCCGTAAGGAGTGGCCCATATCTGGCTGGCATACGTTCCTGCTGGGATTGCACATGTTTTTAAAAGCCAGGTGAACATGCAGCTAATTTGTGAGGTTGTGACCATTAGCAGAAGTCTTGACACGATAAGTCCCCGCTATGCATGGTTTTAGCAGCCTCAGCAGCAGTGGAAAGGTTGAGACGTTTGTAACAGACCATACCATTTTTCAACAATATGCTTGTTTCTAACAGCAAAACACTACGCCAAGTGCTGAAGGCAGATTTACACCTTGCTGATATGGATGAGTTTTGTTGGTCTGCACATGTATCTAAGTCATTTAATGGCATGCGCAATGAGGAGGTGTTTAAACAGAAATTACTGAGTGCTTCCAAGATACCCATGCAGGATTTTTTAGGGGATTTGAGGTACAGACAGCAGAAGGTTTGGAGGGAAGCAGACGCCCTAAGTCCCCGAGGTTTACAAGGTTTAGGTTTACAAGGGAACATAACCTTCAGCCAGATAGTTTGGCTGCTCAGTGCGTTGAAAGAAATCCATCAATTCAGAGATAAAACGATAATTGCCATTGTCTTGATACTGGAAAAAACGAAATACGTCCTCAGAGCCAGCATGGGAGAAATAGAAAGATCCTTCTTCATTTATCACTATTCTGTGTGCAGAGAAGTCATAGAAAAGATATGCATACTTCCTTCTAAGACAGCACAAAAAGGTGCAAGAGCAAAGAAAAATAGCATGCCTTTCATCTTGTAATTGTTCTGAAGAACATAAATCACAATGAGGTGTGTGTCCATGCCAAAGAGAAGTTTCAACTCGAAGCTAGGGAAGCAGACGCCCTAAGTCCCCGAGAGGTGAACAGAAAAGCAGTGACTTGCCATCATTGGTGTGGGAAACCTTTGAATCAAACAGCACGCACACCCTTCTGTATCCCATCATATTTATTTAAGGATCTGGATAAAGGAGTCATGAGGAATGTGAGTAGGTTTAGGCTTCGTGCCCACTGCTTGCAGGTCGAGTCCTGTATATGGTTGGGTGGTTCAAATATTTGTAATAAGTGTGGATGTGCTGAAGTCCAGGACGAGAAACATGTTCTTTTCTATTGCGATTGCTGTGAGTTGTGTGAGCTGCGCAGAAAATACAAGGACCTGTTCATTGATCTTTTTAAATTATTACATACTCAGTATGCCCATAAGCTTGTTACCACTAGACGTGCTATGGAAAATGATGCTTCTCACAGCCAGGTTCTGGAGCCGGGTGCTTCCAGTAACCCTCCAGATCCCCATTAACTGTCTTCTTTGTAGCCTTGTGGTGGAGGAGGCTCACGGCTCTTCTGAGCCAATGTGTCTCCTTTTCCTTAAATTGATGTAGGGAGAGTTTCCTCTGCCTACGCAGTTTTTCTTTTCTTTTCTACATACTTTTGCCCAGCTTCCAAACACTGATTTTATTCCTTTCTTGGCGAGCTTTCACATTTTGACTGATTTCGAGGTCAATGCTTTCCTATATCAAGATTCATACAGGTTTCAAAATTTTGTCTGAACTGGTTTCAATTTTTGATGCTGGATGAGAATGTTTCACCAGCAGCCGATCAGCCAGATTCTCGGGCTGTAGGCCAACCCCCCTTGTAACCCCTTGTAACAGACCATACCCAGATATTTAAAAGAGTCAGTGTAGGGAAGGCTGTCTCCATCATACAACAGTTAGGGAAGAGTATCAGCTCTGAAATTGAAGCAGACGACCTCAGACTATTTTGATTGACAGTCAGGCATTTTCTGATAGCATGATCCTACAGCTTGTTCAACATGGTTTGCATGTGGGTGTGGTTGTTTGCAGTCAGGGCGAGGTCATCTGCATAGAGCATAGTAGAAACATAAAAATGTGGTAAGCCTGTCACCGCGCCCGTTGCCCCCACAGTGATGCGGCCAATGTCATTTATGCAGGTCTCCCTGTGTAAAATCTAAATCAAGGGTTACAAGGGAAAAAAGGCCTCAGTCAAGACGTTTGACTGCTAGCCTAAAATCTAAATCTAAATCATTTACGCAGGCAGATACAGCTATGTAACCCTATCCTTTCCTTTTCCACTTCATGTCTGAGCTTTTAAATTTGCTGTTGGCTGGCATGGACCAGCCACAGGCTGATCAGCCAAATAGTCTGGCTAAAGGCCTCCCTGTGTAATCTAAATATGTTTGCTTCCATGAATACAAACAACTTGTTGTGTTCTTTTCTTTATGAACTCATCATAACATATGTCCCGAAGGGGGCTTCTTTATGAACTCATCAGGGGGTATGAACTCATCATAAGCAGGCTTGCAGTCAGACATTCGACTGGAGGCCTTCTTTGTTTCTGTAACCATTCAGCCAAGCTCTTCTGTCATGCTGACACAATAACTTCAGCCTGTCCTCCTTTCCAGTGGCATTCTTTACAGAGCAAGGACTTGCTGTATCATGAAAACATCATATGCATTTTTGACTCAAGAAGCAATTTAGTATTTGCTGGAAGCAGCAGTGAAAAAGAATGAAAGAAGACCAGTCAAGGCAGAATTGACACGATTCGGAAAAAGCAGAAACAAGAGTCAGAAGTGTACTATGAACCATACACGTATCAGCACAAATCCGATGGAAAGAGTCAGCCACCTGTCTTCTGGTGTACATCACAGTCAGCGGATGCAGGCACCATCATCACCCACTGGATACAGACCATCATCAACGCTCTTTATTGCCTTGCCAATCCACCCCCAATCCATCCCCACAGAAGCTTAAAGAAATCTTGTCTCAATTCCGGAGGAGCCTGTTTTCCCCTCCCCTAATATACACTGACGATGATTTCCACACAGCAATTCAGGCACTTGGGTGCAACAAAGTATGAGCAGCAACAAAGCCTTTGCCTCAGCGACGCAACCCTACATCAAGCACATTCACGAGTCCTTTGAGCTACAGCCCCATTTGCCCCCACCTACTTCTTCTTCCCCCCCTTTTTCCGATTCTTGTGTCGGCGGGGCTGCTTCTCAGCAGATGCCTGGAGCTTGGCCATCAGCTTTGCATGCTTCTCTGCGACAGCTGTGCACTGGTGCATGTGCTGCTGGTGCCTCCCTGCCCCTCTCTCCACTCCCCTGCCGCCGCCGCCGCCGCCTCTGCTACTGCTGCTGCTGCGGCTACCACTACTGCCACTGCTGCTACATCTCTTTCGGGCCCTGCCATCCTCTGCTACCCCATCACATTCCCCCTGCTGCAACTGCTGTTGATGATGCCTGCCCCATCCATCCTCACAGCTGCTGCTACTGTTGCTGCTGCTGCTGCTGCTGCTGGAGGCCTCCGCCTGCCGTCCTCGCTCCACCTCATTTATGAGGTTGCCTGCTTGCTGTATGCTCACCTGTAGCTGCTTGCTCTCCTCCTTCTTGGCTGCCTGCATGCGAGCCGCCTGCTCACGCCTTAACTTCTCCTTGCGCTGCTGCTCCTTGCGCAGCTGCTCCTTGCGAAACCAATCCTTACCACGCGCACCCCCGCTCGGCAGCTCCTTCACTGCCCCCTCTCTCCCGCCCTTCTGCTGCTTGCTGTTGCTGCTGCTCCCCTGGGAGGCATCCTGCTGGCTGCCGGACTGCCTGAACATCAGCCGCATCTGCCCCGTTGTGGGCTTGCAGCTGGGCGCGCCCTCCTCATCCAGCCTGCCCCTGAAGAAGCCATCGCCAGGCATGGTGCAGTGCACGCGCATGTCAAAGCGCAGCAGCTCCCGCTGGCACAGCACGCAGGGCGCAGCACAGCCCAGCGTGCCGTCCACGCGCTGCCGCCACACCGCAAGGTTAGGCCCATTCTTGCGTCGAATCCACGTGGTGAACTGATGTGGGCGCAGGCCGTGGCGCCGCGCCAGGCACACCCAGTCTGCCAACAGGCGACGCTCTGCGCAAGTACCCATCCATGCATGAGAATTTCATCCGGCTTACAGGCGGATGTGTATGTTTGCTGCCTTGGGCCACAGCACATGCATGCACAAATTTGCAAACCAAATGGACAACAAAAGCCACCCCCTAATGTCCCTCCTGCTGCATTTCATGAAATTGAGAACATAGGTGCGAGTAATGTGTGGAGTTCAGGGCGGATGCAGCCTGATTTTTGTGCCAAATGATGACAGATGTAATGTACTCATGTTCAAGAGCGTTTTCAGAAGCGAATATCCGAACATCAGCGGCGTACATTAGGTCCAACAGCCCCCAACCAGCACTCAAATTATCACAACAGAGGGCAATCTGTGCCAACTTGATGGCAGCACTCAAGGAGAATTTTTGTAAGGACGTTTGACATATAGCATTGTGTAGCACAGGAGCTGAAGTAGTGCTTTTGCAGAACAATTCCTGGAATGATTTGCAAGAACATAAGAATGATCAAGGAATTCTAGATTACCCAAATGGCATGCATGGAGGACATTGCAAATGCATACTCTGCAGACAGCTTGCAAGTGCCTCAGTTTTTTAGCACCCATCGGCACACGCATGTTCAATGTGCACAGTCACGAGCGCATGTGCGCACGCGCACACACACACACACACACACACACACACTTGTGCACATGTGCATTCACCCACACATACATGACATACACACACACACACACACACACACACACACACACACACACACACACACACACCTGCACAGCAGCGGTGGTCGCTGTGCCTGGACCTATTGTTCCCGTTTTGACCCTTTAGATTGTTGTTCTTTAAGGTAGCCACCTTGAACGCACTGTTCCCCCTCCACCGCGAAGGGGAAGCGCCCGAACTGCGCGCAAATTTGGGGGTGTTCATGCCGAGACACGAGTGAGTGTGTGTTGTACGCTGTCTGAACACACGCAAATTGCTATTACTGCTGCGTGTGCACAGCCTTTCCTTGCACTTGACGCGGCACATTCGCCCTCAATGGGAGCCGCTTTTTTACCTGGGCGAAGACGGTCTTGCCCACCAGCGTGTTCCAGCCGGGCTGCTGCTGCTGCTGCTGGGGGGACTGCCGATGCTGCAACTGGGTCATTGGTGCTGGCTCTGTGCTGCGGCTGAGGAAGTCAACTGGGGATGAATGAGCTGGAATGCTCAAATGGCAGGGGGCAGCAAAAGCTGGCAGGTAGGAAATTGAATGCTTGGTTTGCTTGTCTGTGTGTTTGTTTGCTTTGTAGTGGTAGTAATAAGCTCCTAAGGAGCTGGCTGATCCATGTGCAAGCAACTGAATCATAACAGTATTCCACTGGAATTATTTTTGACTGCTTCAGCACAAAACCACAATACACTGCTGTCTGCAAAATGTACATTACGTTATAGCCTTAGTGCCCTAGCTGAGAATGGGCAGCAAGAGGCGGAGGGAGGCGGCGCATGAGGAGGCAAAGGATACAGCCCCCAAGACTTCACTGCCAGATGTGCTGGATGGACAAGATTCAGTACCCACCCAGCACGAAGCAAAGCAGAAATCCAGCACTGCAGGCAGCCAAGGTCAGCTTGGTATCGCCCCAGCAAACCAACAGCCCAGCAAGCCCCAGGCAGCCCCAGTGCTCCCATGGATGCGAGTGCCCATCCTGATAGAGGCAGGCTCTGGTGTGCCATTGCAGCAAGTTCCAGGCTTGGACCCTCGGCTGCAGCATGCAATGTCCGGAGGTGAGCGCACGTCATTGACAGCACAGGGTTTGATGCTCGCATTTGCTCATGAGATCGGGGTCCTACCGACAGCTGCTTGAACAGGTTCGTGCCATACCTCCAACGCCTTTGATGTGCTTCCCACCTCCTTTGATTCCCTCCTGCTATGATGCCACACCACCCAGGGCCATCAAACAGGCAGCAGAAGCAAGAGGCTCGCAAGCAGCATGTGCGCTACACTGAGCTGTTCCCAGTGCAGTCAGTTGTGTGGAGTGAGCTGGCAGGGGGGACCAGCACAGCCCACGATCTGTGCATCGCAGCCCCCACCGGCAGCGGGAAGACGCTCGCTTATGCGCTCCCCATCGTGAATGGCCTTGCCCGGTGGGTTGTCACGCTAATCACTCGAGCGCCACTTGCAGCTGCCCTTCTCATCTGAATGTTGCTTGTTCATGAATGCATGCATGCTCTTTCCTCCAACCACTGAGCTTGCTGGACAGCTGGAGAACGACATGTCACGCAGCGAGCCATGCATCTTGGACAGCAAGTAGCACAGGTTGAGTGAGTGGCATGCTTGATCAGGATGTGCTTTTGCCATAACACCATGTGGTATGGTTGCACAGCTGCGCATGTTGCGAATAGGCTCAGCCCATGCGGCTGGCCACAAGCATGCCTCTGCACTGCAAGGCTCAAACAGTGCCTTCTGTGCAAACCTGCAGGCAGCCTGATTGTGCACGCCTGCGCACCCTCCAGGCGCTCGTGGTACTGCCCACTCGGGACCTTGCTGTTCAGGTGGGAACCCTAGAACCAGCTCCGCAAGCCACCGCTCGCGCACTGGAAAACCACTGCACATGGAAACTAGCCACTTCAGTTCCCCCCTCAAACAGTTATGCCGTGAGCTGTGATGGGGCTATGCTTGGGGGCTGGCAAGCTGCCTTTGTCCCTGGCGGGTATCCTATGATCTCGCTTGTCGGTGTTGCCCTGCACCTGCCCCGCCCAGCCAGCGGCGGATCCCGTGCCTCTGTGAGGGAATGCCATTGCCACCATGCCATCACTGAATCCCCGTGCCTGCGCTGCTGCATCCCATTGTATCGTAGACGCCACCCAGCCAAGCATGCTTTGGTTCTCTGACGACCTCAGTGTGGGGTGTGCCTTGCTCCGTCATGTTAACCTGCATTTCACGGCTGCATGACAGAGCCTTTGCTACCCCAATGCACAGGCACACAGCAGCCAGCATGAGGTGCAACTCTGCTTGTTCAAGATCTGTTTGCAGTCAGTATCCTTGTCCGGTACCTCTGAACCTGACAAGCTTTCCCCAGCTGCCTGTGAAGGTGCTCTCTTACTTGTTCAGGATCTGTATATGCTTCGAACTCCTTGCCTGATGTTCCCCTCTAAATCTGACAAGCTTGCCCGCCTGTGAAGGTGCTGCACCTCCTACTTGTACTTGGTCTGTACACAGCTCGCACTCCTTGTCTGATACCCCTAGATCTACGAACCTGCCCGCCTGCTTGTGCAGGTGCACTCTGTCTTTTCACAGCTATGCCCTGCAGTGGGCCTGAACCTCGGCCTGGCCGCTGCCCAGGTGTCACTCCCTGCAGAGGCTCAAGAGCTCATGGGGGGAGGGCAGCACCAACGCAGCCCGCTCACGCAGCACAGGCCCTGCCTACTCCCCGGCCAGCTGCCCCCCAGCCTTGAGGAGAGCGACGAGGCTTGTTTGGGTATTCACTCGCAGAGAGGCCAGCAGGGGATTTCGGGGGTGGGGCAGGGTCAAGAAGGGTGGGGGGCTGCCGGTCAGGGCAGTGTGGATGTGCTGGTGGCGACGCCAGGGCGGCTCATGGCACACCTCACGCACACGCCTGGCTTTACGCTTGACCACCTCAGATTCCTGGTAGGTGCTCAGGCAGCTGGCTCTGAGGTGAAGGGTGGCTGACTTTTTGTGTACAGACAGGGTATGCCCAAAGTGGTGGGCACCCGATTTACATTAATAATGGCTAGCTAGCTGCATGCTGGCATGGGTGGAGGCGCTTGTGCCTGCACCCTGCACTTTTGTGTGCGTGGATGCACACGTTCACTGGGGCATAGACAGGTATGCATGAACCCGCATGTACAGGCATGCAGGGGTTCCAGGTGACAGTGTGGTCAGAAACATTCATGGAAGAGCTGCCGGTGCACAGAAGCACATGCTCTTGCAGATCCCAGGTCATTACTGGCAGTAACTTACTGCCCTATCAGACACCCACCCCTTCATGTATGCAAGCTCACAATTACACATACCTGTGCAACGCACACCACAGAACATGCGTACGTGTCAGCAACGTGAAATGCTGTGTGCACGCATGTTTGCAGGTTGTGGATGAAACAGACCGCCTTCTGCGCCAGAGCTACCAGGAGTGGCTGCCACGCGTTTTGGGCCAGCTGCACTCGCCCAGCCACTTTGCACATACCTGGGCAGCAGCAATGAGTGCCTGCAGCAACCCTGCCCCACCCTCAGGAGTTAACCCGTTGCTCACACACCGCAGTGCACCTCTCGCACATCCCGCCCAAACTTTGCGTGATGGTGGACTTGCAGCCCGTGATGTGCGGGACTGCACATCTTTCGAAACTCATGCATCAGCATCTACCGCCACAGGGACCGGGGTGAGTGGGCTGGCGGGCATGGGGATGAGCAGCGCCGGTTTCAGCGTGGGCAGGGACGTTGGTGTTGCTCACCACGTAGATGACAGTTGTTTCCGTGCAGGGGGCCTGGGGGGAGGAGGGAGCTTGGGGGTATGGGGTTCAGCTGTCCCAATGCCACACAGTGTGCCAAGAACAGTGAAGGTGGTGGTGTCGGCCACCCTCACGCGCGACCCTTCCAAATTGCAGCGCCTGGAACTGCACTGCCCCAGGTATGAAAGCAAGAATGTGTGTGTTTGTGTGTGTATGTGTGTGCGTGTGCACGGAGCACTTGTGCACGCTTCTTGAACACAGTCACTGTGTAGCTGTTGAGGAAGGTGTCCCACCATTTCATACACATCCTCATCCAGCAATCTGCTTAGGCACTGAAAGCACACACGCGCACGTGCGCACAGACACATGCACACACACACACACACACACACACACACAGGCACACGCACACACAACACACACAAACAAATACACACAGGTAAACGTATACACGCACCAATATACACACATTACACACGAACATACATTCGCACGCACACACACGCACGTACACACACACGCACACAAATGCACGCACAATCACACATATACGCATACTCGCCCCTTGGCTGGCTGGACACCTGCAGGTATATAGCCACCAGCGCCCAGGACCACAGGTACCACCTGCCGCGCAGCCTACAGGAGTTCAAGGTGCTGTGCTCAGGCGCGCGCAAGCCCCTCACTCTCATGGCACTGCTGCAAGAGCTGCGCCACGAGTCTACCATCGTTTTTGCGTCTTCACTGGAAATTACACACAAGTGAGTGATGACAGACAAGCGAACTCCCGTTTGTTGTGCAGGCACAACCTTACAATTGCTTGAGGTAGCTCTCTGGTTTGGACAAACACATGTAATTAAACGATGTATGGTGCTCACAGATTTGCAATGTTTGTCATGCTTCCCCTCACTGTGTCCACGCCTGCCTGTGAGTATAGGCTGTACCTAATGCTGCAGCAAGTGCTGGGCAGCCCAGGCAGCATGAGGGAGAAGCATGAGGTCGTGGAGTTCTCCAGTCACCTCAACTCCTCTCAGCGTGCCTCCGCTTTAGAGCAGCTGCGCACAGGTGTGTGTGTGTGTATGTGCGCGCGCGTGTGTGTGTGTGTGTGTGTGCGTGTCAATTTTTCTCCTCAAATTGATGCACTTGGAGTTGTGCACCCTGCGCATTGCAATCTGTGCAAGCGTCAAGAAGGTTAGTACTGAGCAAGCAGGTGTTAGCTAAGGGCAGGTTGTGCTCATCTCAAAATATTCTCTCACTCGTGTCACAAATGTACCTATCATCTGCACTTTATTTGTCTACAAGTATAGAGCTGCCTTGCAATGTCTGACCAATGCCTATCAGATTGATCCATTTGCATGAAGCAAAGCAGCTATGTTTCATCTTGCCTGCTTGCCTGCCTGCCACCAAACTACTGCTCCATCTTTGTTTGTGTTGATCTTGCCTAGGCCGTGCTAAGGTGCTTGTCGCTTCGGATGCCATGACGCGTGGGATGGACGTTGACAACGTGCAGAATATCGTGAACTATGATGCCCCTGTATATGCCAAGACCTACGTCCACAGGTGCGCAAGTATGGCTGCGTAGCTGTCAGCATTCTGAAAGGGAGCACCTGCGCTCTGGGCACTCTTCATGACTTGCATTCTGGTGGAGGCTGGCCATCAGTGGTAATGAAGACCTCATGGTTGAGAGGTGGTAATGACCTAGCAGCTAAAACAAAAGCAAGGCACTGTTTCAGGTGATACTGCCCAGTTCAGGGTCTTACTGCTAAATGGCTCCTTCTGCGATGAAGCCTATCCATCTCCACCGCGTGGAATCGGTATGGTGTGGCATGACAACTGGGTGCACAAAAGCTTGAGGCTAAAGCTCAGATCCACTCTGATGATCTAGCTTGCATCATATTTGATGTGGGGGAGTTGCAGCGCATTGTGGTGACGTGAAGATGAATCTGCACAATGCTCCTGGAAAGAAGTCCTTGCTTTGTGTAATGACTAGGGGTCTGGTCTTTTGGCCAACAAATGATTGTCTGCTGCCCTGGCAGCTAATTGAGCGGCTGCTTGGTTCCTCTGATGAAATCAGGGGCCTGCACGACTCAAACCTCACTGGAGATCCCTGCACTTGCGTGCACCATGTCAGGTCATCCAAGTAAATTTGATTTGGTGCCCCAGTGCAACCAGCCAGTTATGTGTATGCAAGACCTTCGCCTGGGCCTTCCTGATAAACTCTGCATACCCAGTTTGTGCCGGGGGGCGCTCAGGATGTGGGGCCATAAAGCAGGCAAGGTGCCTACCGAAATGGGGTCTCCAGGAAGCTGTCCCCCGGCTTGCCTGCCTGATCTGCAGCCATGGCTGGGGACTTTGACCAGGAGCATATTCTTGGGGTCCAGGGGGCTGAGGCAGCGGTCCAGGAAATTGCCTAATTTTGGGAGGCATAAGCATGCTCAATGAGGCTTCATACTCAGGTATGGCCAAACACTGTGCTTGCTTGGTTTCCATGCTTGCACTTTTGCCTAACAGATGCGCTCGTGAGTGACCACGCTCTAAATGTTTTGGAGCCAATCCCCTCCCCACTTTTTACTTTGATGGATCAGGTTTGACCCAAAACCTAACCGAGGGTCAAAGTGTGGGACAAATTTGGGTCAGAGCAGGCGTTTGGGCACCCGTCTTCCAGGAAATGGTCAAGAACGGTTTCATATGCCTCAAAAGGTGCCCCTGCCTCATTTCTAAAACCCCATCCTCCTTTTTATAACATTAAAGTGCCAAATATGTCACTTTCAACTCTCCGTGCTCAATGTGCCCAGAGTCTTTTGGGGCTTAAACTCCTCATTACACATAGCTCGGTTGACTTGATTTCAAGCTGCCATATATCCTCTTGAATAGAAGGCTTACTCCCTTGCAGAACAAATTCCACTTTGGATTGCGCGTTGGAGAAAAGGCAGCTCAGGGGCAACTTAGTCTGATCAACGCCTCTTTTGCAGATGCATTGGATTAGGGGCTCTATGGACAGAAGGATCTCTGCGCCATTGCCTGTATCTATCTGCATCATTCTTCCTGTATCTCATGCAAGCACCATATGAAAAAGGAGGACATTTTGGCGTTGCTCACCTACAGGGCAGGGCGGACAGCACGGGCAGGTCGTTCAGGGCGAGTGTTCACCCTTCTGCGTGACGAAGACGTCCGCCATTTCAAGCAGATGCTTCGAAAAGCAGACAATACGTGAGTGTGGTCATGACAAAGGGCTGCAATTTGCTCAATTGATGTCCATCATAGGTGGTCTTTATGTGACTCTATTAATGGTAGGCCTGCCTTGCTGTGAAGCTGCACTGATTGCTGAAATGGGAGCCCAGGCAAAATGAATTTCCTGGCACTCCCTCTTCGATCCTAGCCTTGAGGCTTAAGAGATGCTTTCTGTGCTGCTGTCATTATGTACCTGGCTTTGTTTTGTTCATGACTCGCTTCTTCTGCTTCACTGAGCGGGCCAAGTATTGCTGTATATGAGTTTGATTTGTGCAAGCAAGGCACAAGTAATGTGATCGGCCTGTTGGACACATTCCCCAAGAGCAAGCTTGTGTTTCCTTTTTTCCCTTGGCAATGGGGATAAACTGTGATTGAGTCCTAGTTGATATCCTCTTTTGTTTCATTAACATAAGGAGTGCTTCTGTTGGCTGCATACTTGTCCTTTTCCAATCTCTGTTTCAAGCGCAGTTTTGTGAAGAACTTTAAGCTGGCACCTGGTGTTGCTGACTCATTCAAGCCTGCCCTGGAAGCTGCGTTGAAACAGGTGGGTTGGCTTCTGCTTGACTATCATGTCATAATTGCATGTTGCTGTGCAAGGGCACACTGTGATGCGTCAAAGCTTGCGCCGTAGTGCACAAATGCTTGCACACACAGATACATACACACACGCATGCATGCATGCAAGCATGCTCGTGTGATGAGACGCTGACAAATGCTAGCAAGCAAGCATTGGCAATGCCTGGAACACTGCAGGTGCAAGAGCTCCTAGAGGCAGAGGCTCAGGACGACCACAAGCAACAAAGCGACAGGAAGCCTCCTGTAGCAAAGCAGCAGCAGCAGCAGCACCACCACCACCACAACCACCAGCTAGGGCAGGATGCATGCAGCCTGGGTGGGTCAAAATCTCAGCAGGTTTTAGCTGCAGCAGATGGAGGGGAGGCTCAAACTCGTCCTGGGAGAGAGTCAGGGTTTCATGTAAGGGCCAAAGAAGGTGATAGCGCATTGCGACCCAGGAAGAGGCAAAAAGAAGAGCCATAAGGCTGTGTTGATTATCCCTGCCTAAATTGCCAGCATAGTGTACAAATATTATTGTCTTGATTGGTAATGTTCATGTACACATGCATGCATGCCTTCCTTTTGTACATAATTCACTCCAGCATCTTGTCTCAGGGTTTGATGGGCCATTCCCCAGTTCATGGTTTGTTATCTGACTCTTGTTTCCGACTTTCTCATGGCTTGGATTTAGGGGATGAGCACGCTCATATCAGGCCAGCACATCCTTGGCAGATGGTCACTAAATCCAACCTCTTCTCTGTGTGAATGATTCTTGTGGTTGATTATTCTAGCTAGCTTACTAATCAGGGGACCTTTCCATCATGCATGCGGCCTCATTTTGGCCTGGATATTTTTTCTTATTTTTTCTTTATGGCCCTCTTGAGGCTGGAACTGCCGCAGTTTTGGCCGACAAAGTCGATAAGATTTAAGTGTCTTTACAGAACGCATGTAAGCAAAGCAATGCCCTTATTCCTACCTGGTGAGAAAGATTCACGGCTCCTTGGCTAGAGCCAATGTATCTCCTTTTCTTTAATTGATGTAGTTGTTCTTAATGCCTATGTGTCATTTTCTTTTGCCTTTTTGATATTTTGTTTATGCCTATCTGAAACAGAAACGAAAGCTAGAAAAGCAAGCAGGCTGTATGATAGACAGCCAAAGGTAAGCTGTGTGGGCAGCAGGCAGGAAGCACAGCCTTTTGTAAAGATTTATATTTAGATTTTACACAGGGGGACCTTCAGCCAGACTGTTCGGCTGATCGGCCTGTGACTGGTCCTCGCCAGCCAACATAATGTCCATAAGCTCAGAAACAAACGAAAAAAGCTTGTTGTTGTGTTGCAAGAGGAAATCAGAAACATCCTGGACACTGGCTTGTTGTAAAAATGGTTGCTCCATTGAAAAATCACCAGAGAAACAGTTGAACAGGTAAGCGTACTTTTTTCTCAAAGCACAAACATCTGCGTCTCTACACACCAAAAGGGCATGAGCCTCATCTTGAATTTCATCATAAGAACAGCGATCACACAAAAGAGTGTTCCGAGTATCCCAAGCTGCTGTCTCCACCTTCAGTGTGTGTGCCCTAAGTCTGAAACGGCTAACATTTGTCATGACATGTGGAGACAATGCCAAATGCATGTGCCTTGGTAAACGGGCAGGGGCACGCACGTTATGGTCAAAAGGCACTGCAAAAAGAGACTGGTAAGTTGCCAGCTTACTATATGTGTCCCGCGGGTTCACTCCCTCAACATTTCTCCACACTGCCCGCAACCTGTGCCTGAGGTCATCAGTAAACTCTTAAATAGGAATAGGAGTGCCTTGCCGCACCGCTTGCCAAGCATGCAGTGCACAAAGGAATTACAGCGCCGTAGGCCTTGGAAAGCATCTAAAGCTTGAGCAATCCAGCAGGAAGGATCTCGTTGATGAATGTTCAAATCCGCTTTCAACACTCTTCTCAACGTCTCACTGTTAGACCTCAGCATGCTATTGCACATTTTGACAATAGACCTGAACCATTTAAACTGAAGCAGCTCATGACCACACTCCCTCAGAACAGCCCAGTTTGTAGTGGTGCGCTCAACACCCAGCGTGCTCTTAACAGATAACTCATGTGCCGCACTTGCAGGTCACTTGCAGACTCCTTGCCCGCCTAAATGTATTCAGTGCCCCACACTTGACCTGCATACATTCCAGCTGCAACCACAGACGCCTCCCCAAGCCACAGAGACACACATGGCCCATTTGCCAGATAATGTTCATGAACAAAAAGACGAATCCGAAAAGCAGACGCCATGAAGGGGCCAGCAGCTTTGCTCAGAGGACTTGGCCATGCTCATGCGCTTGTGAAAGATCATGCCAAGATACCTAAAAGGCTCCTTGTGTGCCAGTGGCAACCCCCCAATACGAAACACTGGCAGATCTGACCCAGAGGAATTGAAGTGCACCACCTCAGACTTGGCAGTGTTGATGAGTAAGTGCCTCCTTTGAGCATACGCTTGCAAGCGGTTCAGCATGGTCTGCAACAGGATCGTTGGCCATCAGAGTCAGGTCATGAGCAATTAAGATGCGTGTCACAAGAAAGAAAGATAGATACGCTTGCCAAGTCCAGCCGCGTGCATTAAGGAAAGGTCACTTGTCCTGAAAGGCAGGGCCCCACCACACAGACCAAAAGAAAGAGCAAGCACAGAAGTCTACTCCAGCAAGTTGGCCCCCACCATGGGACCTACGACACGACTGTCAGGCAGGCCCTGTCCAACAAGCTTAAGACCTACTCCCAAGCCCCAAGCATGCTCTCCAACATCCCAGCATGGGCCCCCCTCTTCCCTATGAGAGCCAACCGTGACTGAGAGGCGAGCACGGAGTTGTGCAGACCCATGTTAAGACACTCCACCTCTAGAGACTTTCTCCACTGCGCCACTTCCGGCATAGGCTGCTGTTGATCCTGCAGCCAGTGGTGAGGTCTCAGCCGCTCCCAAGTATGTCCGGGCGTGTGCTCGAGCACACGAGGGCGTTACCAGGGGACACCGCGTGGAGGTGCCTCACCGTCATTCCCCGCGTGTCACATATAACCCATGTGATCCATAACAAGTGCGTTACATAGAATTTGGGGAAGTAAGAAGACAGATGTGCATAAGTCCTTCTAAAAGAACACACAGGATCGCAAGAACAAAGGAACACTGCATGCTTATCATTTTGGATCCTTCTTCACACCTATCACATTCAGATGTATGCTCCTGCCAAAGAGTTGCCTCAACTCTCGAGATGTAAGCATGTAAACGAAAGCACACTTGTTTCTCAGCATGTGCTTGCCTAAATCAAGATACAAATACCTAGGGACAGAAAAGGAAGATCAAGGGAATTCAAGAGAAAAATCACTTAGGAGAAAAATCAAAAGATATCAAGAATTGAAAACAAAGAGAAATCAAGAGAAAAGGGCGGCAAAAATCAAGATACAGATCCCTGATTGATTGATCTTTCTTTCAACAAAAAACAAAGCTCGAATTCGTGAGTAGTCTGAGGTGGCACATTTCAATTGAAAAGGATCCTACACTTGGGAGCAGGCTCGGTTAACACAGACATAGGAAGTGACGATCGGTCGCTGATGAAAGAGTCTCAACGAGCCTTCACACAGGTTAACAACAAGCGAACGAGTTAAGTCTACAAGTAATCTACCCGCATAAGACAACCCCACCAACCAAATTCAAACCAGCAACACGGCAATGAAATGATTTCATTGAAATCAAATACTGTGAACACACAAAGCCTGGGCAACAGTTGGAAGCGGCACAGTGTCAGCATACAGACCTTTGCATGAATATTGGCAAGGTTATCTGAGGCTTCAAAATGAGTGTTTTTTGCACGCTCCCTGCATATGTGAGCTCCAACTTGCAGCTTTCAAGTTTGGGTTCTTTTAATGGCCCTGCCTCTGCAAATATCCGTACCCGACCACACAATGCACCAGATTGGGTGATTAATTGGTGTGATTTGGATGCACTTGGGACTTAAGGGCATTTTGAAGATTAGAAATGTAGGTGAGCTTTGGAGCGGGTGCAGGAGCTGTGGATGTGCCCATGGCGTGCTCTCTTTTTTTCCTTGGCTAACCAGATCTGGGAAATTGAATACCACTAGGACTTGCGCCTGGGATTCCAGTATCTGCCACGCTACTGTTGGGCTTGATCTGCTTGGTGTTCTGCAATAGCATCTGCGTGTTTTTTTTACATAACAAATACCAGCAATGCCAGCATGAGATTTCACTTTGTAGACACTTTGTAGACAAATATTGGTTTGTGAGTTGCTAATGAGGGTTGATATCATTTTGAGGACGTCTCCTTGAATATGATGTCTGTGTTTCCCGGGGTAAATCAGTTTGTTTACATATTTGATGAAAAGACTCTCGGAGGTGAGACTGCCAGAAGTAATGTGTGCAGAACATTGCGTAATGGGAGAGGGCAGCTAGGCATGCAGCTTGGCACCAGTGTGCCTGCTCTGCAGTTGCCCTAGCCTCGGCCTCCTTGCCTGTGCCGGACCCTTCTCCCCAAGCCAACCATCTTACCGGTGACCTTCCTGGCAGGATCAAGGAGGTATGGAGGCTCCGGTGGGGTAATAAGTGGAAAGAGATCAGGTGGCGTCTACTCTTGCATGGCGTCCCAGGGGCAGGGGGCCATGAGTTCCCCTGGGCAAGAGGCTCGGAGTGTGTTTGTAGGTGGCGGGCCGCGGATTCAGCCACCTGTGAGGTGTGAGCGCTTCAGCAGAGGGAGCATGTCTTTTGGACCTGTCCTCGGGCCCAAGCAGCAGTGGATGTCCTGGCTAAGAACCTGCCTCCTGGAACTTCTGTGCTCCCCATGCATGTGTGGTTGCTTATTCTGCCCCGTCCCGGTGTGAACGAGCGTGTATGGTGAGTCGCCTGCTCGTGTACCTTGAGCTTGGTGCGTAGACTCCGTTTTTGCATCCTGCAGGGCCTTAAGGGGCATGCTTTTAACTTTTTGGTTGAGGGGCTTAAAGACTTCATTGTCTGCCAAGAAAGGCAGCCCTCCTTGGCCAGCTCTCTCTCGCATGATCATCCGTTCATTGCTACAGACCAGAACTTGAGCTTGGTCCCTAGTCTCGTTTCGTGAGCTTTGGTCCGTGCCTGCTTGTTTGCCTGCCTCCCCTCTGTTCTTGCCTTTGGACTTCTTTGCTCCTTCCCGCTTGCCCCTCTTAGTGGGCCTTGCTTGTGTCTTTTTGCCTGCCTCTTTTTCCTGCTTCCTGCGGTCCTGAGTTTTTTTTGCAAAGGCCCCTTTGGGACATCAATATGTCCTGGGTTGGTGTAATAGAAAAAAAGAATCGCTACTAATTTAGCTTGATGTGTGGTGTTGGTGATTACAGCACCATTGGGCTCAACATAATTTTTGCAGGGGGGGCTATTGAGGCCCAAGATTCAAAACCCAGTTTTTGCATGCTCCCTGCATATGTGCGCCTTAACTGGGAACTTTCAACCTCGGCAGATTCCTCTGGTAGATTGCTCTGCTAGATCCTGCAACACTAAGGTTTAAAGTTCCTAGATGGGGCGCACATGCCTAATTAGCCACGGCGTGAACCCTACTTTTCATCACAAAAAACTTTCACAGCTGGCCACCCACTGCACCAAATTGGGTGCTTTCAAGTGATTTAGAGTCCTTGTAACAAAGGAATACCATTGCAAAAAAATGGAGTGAAAGACCCAGTGGTTGGTGTTATGTGGCAATCTCAGCCATTTTCCCATGTATAGCACCGAATTAGGGTGTATGTGCCCCCTGTGAGCTTTAGCCCAGTCCATCTAAGCACACATAGCGACTCACACAATATGAGCATATGCTCTGATAGCTCGTAACACCAGCTACACTTTAGAGTTAAAATTGTCCCAATCGGATAAAGTGGCTGTGGGTGGGCGCACTTTAAATGCAAAAAAGGAGCATTATTGGGCATATATTCTGATAGCCCTCTCTGAAATTGTTTTTGCCAGTGAGAGGGCAGTGGATGCCTGCTCATTTTTTGTGATTGCCATTCTGGATATGACAAGAGCCATTAGCGCATACCCAGGTCCTACAGTCAGATTTTTTAGAGTGAGGGCTGGACTGGATTGGTTTTGGTACGAACATTCCATTTTGATTATCTATTTGTGGATTGGTAAGACTTCTAGAGATATACTGTTTTTCAGAGGGAAGGCGTTCGCACTTTTTGAATCTGGACATACCTGCATGCATTGTGTTGTGAGTAGAATGGTTGGCGACGCTGCGCAGCTTCCAGTTGGCTTCTGGTACAGCTGTAGCCAGGTGAATATTTCATAGTATTCATACTGGTCAGCCCACTGCCATGTAAGATTCTGTTGTTGAGAACAAAGTTGCGCGGTGTGTGGAGTGAGGCTGCCTTTTCTGGGTGGATAGAAAGTAGGACAGACACTCTGCTCTGAGCAACAGCCGGCGTCCATTAAGGGAAGACCCAACTATCAGCACTAGGACCAACTGACTAACTAACTAGGCGCCCTCTTTTCTTTCAATGATGTGGAGGATGTCTTCATCACCTGCGCAGTTTTTCTTTTCTTTTCTAACAGTGAGGGTGTGTACCAAAATTGCAGTGTATCGTTCCGGCGGAGGGGACTTACACCTCTTTCGAGCCAATATGTCTTCCCTTCCTGAATTGATGTCGGGAGAGCTTCCTGTGCCTGCGGAGTTTTTTCTATTCTTTTTTATCATCATTGAGGTGCACTCTCAATGAGCCCATATGATGCCTCCTTCTGTTATCCCCTATAAACTTACATCTCAGTACAGGAAAACATTATGAGGAAGGTCGTATGCTTCCGGCCGCATGCTCACACATTACGGTTAGGACCTGGCCGTTGGCAACAGCATTCTCTCGCCGTGATAAATTTCTTCAAGTTCTCTATATCTTTGTTTAATGCAAAAAGAAAGAAAGATCTACGCCCTTGAGCGTGCATTAAGGGAAGAACCCGTTAGGGAACTCACCAACCACCCGGATTCCTCCAAGTTTCTTGCTCTTGTTTAATGCACTCCTGCATGTGTCTTAAGTGGTAATTTTTCCTGAATGAGCTTCGTGATTGTTTTGTGCAGAAGCAGGCTAATGACTTGTTTTTTAATACTCGAGAATATGGATGTTGTATGATTTGTATTTGTATGTGGCTGGTACAGACAGCAAGGCAAGCAGTCAAACTATCTATCTGAAGATCAAACCCACTGTGACTTTGAAGGAGTGTTTTTTCTTTCCACACAGGAACCCCAAGAGACACGCTTTCCCCCCTGCTGGTAGCTGCTTTTGGGTAGAGGAAGACAGGGAAATTGTTTGGAAGGCAGCTCTGCTGGAACAAAGGGACCTGCATTTTAACCATTTGATTTACAAGTCCAAAAAAACGCAGCTACTGCCTGTAATTATGGCAGCAAAAATAGAAAAACAGGAAAAAATGGTACAAGACGTCTTCGCATGTGTCATGTGGCCATAAATCATTCTCTTCATCTATTCAGACATTACAAGTGTGAATCTTTTTCTGAGCAGGACAGCAGCGAATGAAATCTACTGCCTTAAAATTATAGTGTAAGCAAAGCAGCATCTCCATTTTACAATCAACATTTCCCATGACCATGTCGATAAGAGCCCAGGCATGCCTCAAGTCATCCTGCCAAGTTCAATAAGCGGTATATGATCATACATCAAGAGGCCTTTGGACAAGACCTCACATCCTGCGTGTAACTTGAATCCTTTCCTGCACTCGTAGGCTATAAGCCTACAGACTGCCCTACAAGTTTGTTGTCGCCGAAGCTGCAGTACTGCGCAATGCCGAAGCCATTATACGGTTGGCAAAGGCCGTGTTGAGATGCTGTCTGACATCCTGGAGCCTCCCCCGATGCTAGGCTCTGTGCCATACTTTGGCCCCAAGCTCCAATTCCACCACCATTGCTAGCCGGGCTCCCTATGCTCTGCATGGAACAAGGGAAGAGGCAGCTCTGAGCTCTTCTTTGGCCCAAGTGAACGATGCAGGCATGGGATGACCACCAACCGACAGGCAAGCTGCCAATGCTCCTTCACCAAGTGAAGGACAAAGCAAAACATGTGAAGTTGATCTTGATGGGGTGTGACAGCTGGAGGGAAGTACTTGAAAATGTACCCTCCACTCCTAATGCTGAGGCAGTGTTGGCTGCAGGCCGTTTCTTCCACAATATTAAGCACAACTAGCATGCTTACAAATGAAAACGCCAAGGGCATGCTGAGTGAGTGATTTAATCCTCCGCAGAATACAGGAGTGCTTAATCTGCCTGAACAGGTGCCTGGTAACTGGAAAAACTGCTCAAGGCTCACCCCAGATGAATCTGCGCCCCGATCGCTGCAATCCAAGCAAAACACTCGATCCTCGTGGGCGTCGTAATTTGTAATTGAGCAAGTCGGACAAAAGATATCGCAGCAGCAGCAGCACTGCGCAAGATGAGTCTCTGCCAAGTGGCACCTGCTCATGGGTGATAGAGGACCAATGAGGGTTAGAAATGACGTGGATTAAAAACATGGCCATGGCGCCCCCCCACAAAGACACAAGGCCTCCTTCCTTTAAAATCTAGCATAACATGCATGGACTTCAGCAGCAGCTTCTCTCAGCCAGAGGAAATTTTTTGAAAGGCATTGCTAAGCTGTCAGTAGAGGCCACAATCGTGAATGTGCAAACCAGGTTTGACCAGGGAGCAAGCCTCACCCGCAATGTGTGCAAGGCACCAAGTTTGGTCCAGCATACATCTTCTGTGCACCTGCACCATCGAGATAGAGTGAGTTTGGGCGCTTGCAGGTTGGGTCGGCGACAGATGCTTCAAGACAGATGTGACCAGACAGAGCAGCACGAAGCTCCACGCTGCTCACCTTGTTGCTGTGATACTTGAGCCTGATGCGCTGCTCTTCTCCTGGCTGCATTCATGAGAATACTGATCGGATCCACTGCGCAGAAGTGGCAGGAAAGGTGGCACCCTCAGTGCCAACACACTGTCGACATGCCCTCCTAAATCCTAGACTGCCTGCACATATCAACCAAGCAGCATAAACCAAGGTGGGAAATGTTCGGACCTTGCGTGGTTGTGTCTACATGGCGCGTTTGCAGCATTGGTTGGTAGCTAACGGTGTCCTCACTGCGCGTCCTTTTCATAGCTGCTAAAACAAAATTTGCAATATGAACACGTAAATGTAAAAATCAATGGACCGCCTGTTTTGAAAAACTCCTTCCTTGCAACAGAAACCATCAGTTTGTTTGTTAATGCAGAGCCAGCTCTATAGGTAGATACAAAGAATCATACATGAGTCAATGAAATAACCTCCATGACATGCAGCCTTCCCATCTCTGCGCTTCCTCACCCCACCACAAACCATCAGTGCACCCGAGGACCGCACATCTCTCCGCTTACCGAGGGTGTCCTGCTCCCCATCCCACAGTGTCTGCACCTCTCAGAAGTGAAAGCCTGTATGGATCTCTTCCGCGAAACAATCATTTGAGGGTGCATTCGCTCGCAGCGCATACTTGCCAAGCACAGCACAGCAATGCGGTCTACCCAAACCAGCCCCGTCATCCCATCATCCCGTCATCCATCAATTCAGGCAGCATCCATCACTGTCCTGCTGTCCCACAGCGCGGCTCTGTTGCAGCATTTGCCACAGCCACAGCCAGTGGTGCAGCCTTCAAGGGGCGCGGCTATGCAGGAGGCCAAGGCTTCAAGGAAGACCTGGATGCCATCACTCCTCAGCCTGCTTTCAGCGCAACCTTGCGTATGCTGGAGTGGCACCGCATCTGCGAGCACCTGTCTGCATTTGCAAGCACAGCTGCTGGTAAGCAGGCCTGCCTGGAGTTAGGATTCCCACGCACCGAGGAGGGCAGCCAGCTGCTGCTGCGTCAGACCAGGTGCGCGACATTGTGGGCTGAATATGTCTCGCCTGCATACAGGGATAGATTATTCATTTGAGCTGCTTGTGATGATGGAAGCAAGTGTAGCAGAGACAGATCAGAGAAAGGGTCTAGTACACTAGGCATTTTGTTGCTAGCCAGTGCAGTGTTCTATGTAATGATACGAGGCCAGGGAGACGACAGTGCTCTGTTGTATTCAATCAACTTAGCTTTCATCACTTGGAGCCGAAAAGCACTGCGCCTCAGCTGCCCACCAAACATGATCTAGCACATGCATCAGGACGGGACATCGGAGTGACGCTGCATCCCTCGTGCACACCTGCATCTGCTTTTGCAGAGCAGCCATCGTGCTCCAGTATAACTATGCTTTTGCAGAGCAGCCATCGTGCTCCAATATGACTATGCTTTTGCAGAGCAGCCATCGTGCTCCAATATGACTATGCTTTTGCAGAGCAGCCATCGTGCTCCAATATGACTATGCGGTGGGCATAGATTTTGGTGGCATTGACTCCCAGGGGGCAGCGTCTGCCATTGCGCGCGCTCAGAAGGCTGGCATGTGCTCAGCTGTGCAGCTTCGTGCAGCTGCGGCCTTGGCTGTTGGGGCAGATCGCATCCGCAAACAGGTCAGTGATACATGCATGCAATGTCCTTGCACCTGAGGGGTTTGTTCTTGTAGGTGAAGGTGGTCGAGCGGCAAAAACGGCCAAGAAACTCGCCAGGATTTGGAAATTTGGGTCCTGTGACAAACATTTATGGGCTTTGACTTACTCTGGATTTGATTCCTTAAAGCTTGCATACAAAAAAAGGTGGGGCGTGGGTTCATAAGGTCGTTTTGCTTGCACAGGGCTTCGAAAGTTCTTTTGGGAGCATTTTGAAGGGCTGAGTTAGCTGCAAGTCATACATGCATGTGTGTCGAGTGCCTTGTATTAAGTGCAGCTGTTTGCAGTTGTGGTATGCAATATTGATGGAAGAAGGCGCAGTTCAAGGCACTACTGGTCTTAGATGGCTGGCATGTCTTTTCCCTTTCTTGTCTTCCGCAAACAGCACCGTTGGACTCCAGCTTATCAAGCTGCCCTGAGCCTTGAGCTGGGTCCCAGCTCCTCACAAAAAGCCTCAAAACCATAAGGCATGTGAAGGTTGATGTTCAATTATTGCACATCTGGGCATGTGCTCTATCAATGAGGCGTCAGTCGTTCTCTTCCACAATTGCCTGCGCTGGAGGGTTACCTACGCCCATAGTGGTGTATTGCAAAACTAAACCTTTGTGCTAGGCTGCAAGTTGATCAAGAATGGATGTTTGTGCTTCAGCGGCAATGAAGGAAAAGGGTCCCTGATGCCGGTGGCCATGGTAAAAGAAGGAAAATGCTTCACACTTTCGACGATTGTCTTCTGACAATGAAAGGTTCTGCTTTGCAGTCTTGGGAAAGACTCAGAAGAGTGAAAAAGCTGGCCTGTGTGGCAGCTGACAAGCACCAGGGCCTGTCTTGAAAACTCCCCAGGAGCCCCAGGGGGAAACACACCAAGACCCAGCATTGGGCACTGCTTGCATGGCCGTTACATGACCCCAAAACTTTCTGAACCACTCTGTACTCTCTTGTCGCTACTGAAACCTTAAATGCATTTGTGTACTTTCTAGGTCCAGGGGGGGAGGGCATTCTCTCAACTACATCTTGATGAATTGATTTTAAGCCTTCTAAGCCTACTTGGTGCGCTTGGGTTAACAGAAGCAAGATATATCCCCCCAAAAAGGTGCATGTCAAAAGAGCTCTAGCACGCCTCAACCTCAGGCTTGCCATACCGGCTGTTTGTGCAGGTGTTAGCTGCAGCAAGGGAGAACGAGGGCGGCAAGTCCGCAAGTAGCCCCTTGGCCCCCCTGATTGCCGCTGTGTCATCTCTGGCGCCACAGCCCGTGTTCGTGCGCGACATCCATGCTTGCATCAGTGAGGAGAACATAGTGCAGGTGCGCAATCCCAGCAGTGCTATGCTTTTGCTGCACTGAGCAACAAACGACATTGTGGTAGCCAAAAAGCAGAGGATGCAGCAGGGCAGCGGAATTCCACACCAAGGTTGACAGTGAGGCCATTAAGCTGCGTCATTATGAATGGATGGGCTATTTTCCTGGTGGAGCGGGAGCCTATGTAGGTCAGATCAGGGACTGCCGCAAGGGTACGCTTTATCCGCTGTTGCCTGCGCTGAAGGATAAAGCCTCGCTGCTGGTGTTAGGTCATCAACCTAAATCGGTTGTAATTTGTGTGTGAGGTAGAGGCAACAAAGCACATGCGACACTTAGGAGGCACAGCATTGCAGTTTGCGAAACAGGGGCGAGCTCGGACACAGGTGCAAGTGCATACAAAAACACATGACAAGGTACAAACATCAATAACAATGACACGTTCCCCATGCCATGAGTCTGCAATACTGTCGGCATTTAAATCCTATGATGCTCAGCAGATCAGGCCTTACCATACTTACAAAGCTGGTGCTCATCTGCAGACGTCAAGAGCACACTCGCTGCTTGCTGACCACATCCACAGCCATCGAGAGCGCACACACTGCTGGCTGATTGCCCATTCACAGGACAGTGCCAGTGACGTCCTGAGCCGCTGCCGCATGCGCATTCGCAGCTTGACGTCCAAGCTGTCCAACATGCTCAAGGGTTATGGAGGGGAGGTCTCTGAGCAAGGGGGCAGGATCTGTGTGGCCATGGCAGGAGGTGGGTTGCTGGTTGCCAGGGTGGGTTGGTTTGAGGTATGAGGTTGGGTTGGTATTGTTAGAATCTTATGGCCATGGCCTAAGGTGGGGTGGGGTGGCATGGTGCGAAGTAGGAAGGGTGATGCGCCAGGGTCTTGTGTTGGATGATCTTATCCGCAGGTGGTGTGCTGATTGCCAGGGTGGCATGGTGTGAGGTAGGAGGGGTGATACGTCAGGCATCTATGTTTTTGTTAAGAATGACCCAGGCCAAAGGTTGGCTGGTCAATGCTGGGGAGGCGTGGCTCCAAGGGCATCTATGGGCACCTAGGGCACCTATGCATTACGAGCTACTGCGTGACAAGCATCTGCACGCCAAGGAACTGCAAGCAACCGTGCCATGCAAGCAACCGTGTGACAAGCACCTGTGTGATGCAAGAAAGTGCGCAACAGTGGCTGCAGATGAGTCCTTCAATGCTGGCATGGAATACCTTCAGCTCCGGGCATTATGGCAGGGCCTTGTGATGTGATGGCCTTGTGTTGTGGTGACCCTGTGATGTGATGGCCTTGTGTTGTGGTGACCCTGTGTTGTGAGGACCATGTGGTGTGATGCCCCTGTGTTGTGGGGGCCTTGTGTTGTGATGTTCTTGTCTTGTGATGGTTGACAGGACAGTGGCGGCAAGCTGTTGGGTCCCTCTGGCTGACACCTGGTAGAGGTTCTGCTTTGCAGACGAGCTGGTGGCAATGAGCCCAGAGGCACAGCCACTGCAAATCCCGTATTGCCTGGATCTTGCAATGTAAGTATGATTGCATGATATATTTCTGGTGTCAAGGGCAGGTACTGTAGCTGGGTCCCAGCAGGAGACAGTTTGTCCCAGCTGAGTGAATTAGCTGAATGACTGATCCAGGATCTCTAGCAGTGTAAAACCTGCAGAGGTCAGTAAGCATGCATGACTGCTTGGCTGAGTGTAGTGAGCACCGTTGTTAAGAAATGAAAGGCAGTTTCCAGTGCCTTCATGATGCACAAAGCTGCAAAACGACTCAGAAGCGCTGGACCCTCTCACCGCAGACGTGTAAATGTCTTGTTTGCGTCTGCCACTCTGATGGTGCAGGCTCCAAGCTGTCTCCAGGGAGCCTGATGCTGGGTTCCAGCCCCGGTGGGGGCCTCATGTATGTGGAACCCCCTGGAGCAGTGTCTCTGAATAACGAGCTGGCGGCTGCACGCGGGGAGTGCTACTCAGCAGAGGAGGACGTGCTGTGGGGTCTGACCAACCAGATGATGGGGGTGCTGGAAGAGCTGGAGCGCATGTACGAGGTGTGTGTGTGTGTGTGTGTGTGTGTGTGTGTGTGTGTGTGTGTGTGTGCAGGGCTTGGATTTACTCGCAAGGCTGTGTGTGCATGATGGCTTTTCAAGGTTTGTTAGCCTCAACAGATTGCTTTGAGCTTGTGTAGTTTTTGAGGCACAGGCTGTGTCAAGCATCGCAGGTAGCTTTGGAGGGATGATCTGAGCAGGCACGCAAACCCAGGCACTCATGCCATGAGTCATGGCTGTGTCACGCATAGCAGCTAGGGGTGATTATCTGAGCAGGCGCACCCAGCCCTGTGGGCACAAAGCATGCTGCAGCCTGTGGGCTTCAGTTGGTGCCCAATGGATGCATGTGCGCTGTTGTTTGCAAAGTGATTGATCTTGCCATCAATCAGGCATCGTGGCCGCACGCCTTCTTGCCGCTGCTACTTTGCCCTCCTTGCAGGTGATGATCTTGCCAGCAGTCAGTTGTTGTGACCGCACGCCTCCTTGTGTCGCAAACCTTGCAGGTGGTGATCTGGCTGGATGTGCTGAGCTCCAAAGCCCGCTATGCCATGTGGCTGGATGCTGTGTTGCCTTCCCCGGTGCCTTGGAACCAAGTGTTCCATGCGCGTGGGGCTGGTGCAGCAAAGCAACGAGCACAGGCGATGAAGGCTGCCCAGGAATCTGGTGTTGATGGAGGGGAGGGGGCTCCATGGGATGACGACAGGGAAAATGATGGAGGAGGGATGGGGGGACTGCGGTATGCCGTGCGTCTGAGAGGACTCAGGCACCCCTTGCTGCTGGGTGACTATTTGAAGGTGTGTGTGTGTGTCTGTGAGTGTGTGTGTGTGTGTGTGTGTGTGTGTGTGCACGTGTTCAGGTGCTGCTGTAAGCCTGGCATGTGCTATGTTGACACAACCCTGATCCTGGTGTACAAAAGCTTCTTGGACGCCTGTATGTCTGCCAGGCTCTAGCTTGGACAAGGACTAAGACCTTGTCCTCTTATGGTGTGGTGTTGGACACCATTGAGCCATCTTCTTGTCGTATCTAGTTAACCCAAAATGATGCGCAAACAAAATCGCTATCAGCTACCAAGACGCCTGCATCGAACAAAACTGCTCATGAGTGCATGGTGTGAAAATGTATGTATTGCAGGAACTGCACATGCATGCGCATGCACTAAACACACTGTTCAAGAGTGCATGTATATTGTGGATGTGCTCCAGGAGAAAGAGCAGCTAGAGCGTGCGTTACGACAGGCTGGCGGTGACCCTGCAATGGTGCAGGCCATCAGTAAAGCCGGCGGCAGCAGCAGTGCAGGTAGGCAGCAGTGCAGGCAGGTAGGCAGTGCATGTGGGCAGCAGTGCAGGTGGGTAGCAGTGCAGGTGGGTGGCAGTGCAGGTGGGTAGCAGTGCAGGTAGGCAGCAGAGCAGGTAGGTAGGCAGTGCAGGCAGGCAATACCACAAACGAGGGGGTCGGACTCCTCCCTAGCCTAAAACAGAGTAAATAAACCCCCCAACTCTTATTGAGTGCTTGTGGCAGCCTTCGTACAGGCTTTGATCTGTATGTAGCCTGGACATTAAGCAAAGGATAATTTCATCCTGATCCTCAAAGGCAGACTCTGAGAGGTTTTAAAAAGCGAAGGGTGCTTGAAATGTGCCAAGACAAAAACAAGCTAGCACAAACGCTCCAATCAAATTAGGAAGAAATGTATTGTGCATCATTCCAGGGTTCCCATTGCATCACAGGCTTGTCCTAAAAGCATGCGTCGTTGCAAAAGACAGGCGATCTTATCCACGCATGTGCTTCTCCGTAGGTGTGAAGCTGAGCAAGAGCCGACAGGCCATGATGGAGGCAGCAGGATTTGGCGCTTCAAGCGTGCCTCGCAGGACCAAAAGGGGCATGGCCCTGGAAGAGCAGCAAGCCCGCATCGAAGCCCTAACGGTAAGAGCAACCGGGACTCAGGGCGGCTTGTGTGCTTCTGCAAGCCCTTACTCCCTGAGGACTTACTTGACATACAAATTGGGTGACCCGTGTGTGAAGTGAAGCCCCATGGTATGAGAGCTAGCAGCATGCAGGCGCGTCATCCCTAACTGCAAGCTGTCTTTTGTCTGGGTCTTACTCTGGTTACCTCTGTTTCCATTTTCCTTCCCTCAGACTTACTGCTAGGTACCATAACACAGAAGTATTCGGGGACCAAGTTTGGAATGAAGTGTGCACATGTGTGGATGGGGACCAAAAAAAGAGAAGCCTGCGTCAGCCAGGAGGCTGTGTGCCTTGAGGAAAGGTTCCGTAACGAGCAAGCTAGCACGGGCCCCCACCATGCAGGGGGTCTGGACTTCAGTAGTTTTCTTGTACTTGCAGACATAGGCAACGCTTATGCTCCACCAGCACAAAATGCACATATGCTGATGCTGATCTGATAACAAGAGTGAAGCTACCAGCTCTAGCAGCTCAACAGCTAGCTGAAAATCTATGCGTTGCACACTGCACGGCACTGCATGGGTAGCCTCCACTGACTGCTGAAAGGGACCCTAGGTCTCCTCATGAGTGACTTCAGAACCTGAATTCCGTCTCGCAGGATGCACTGCTTAATCTCAAACCTCCTGTGGCTTTGGACCTCCTTATCAAGCCCCACATATCTGCAGTTGTTATTACAGGTATGAGGAACTGGGAAAAATGGGTGGTACTGTTGACGGTAATCAAAGACTGGATCCAAGGAGGTCTTCACATGCACTTCAGCCGAGCAGCAGAGGACGTTGCTCAGTCACCTTCTGTGCAATGATCTGTGTGGGACTTGAAGAAATAGTATGCGCAAATGGAGCAATGTATTAGAAGGTCGATAATAACATGTGCAATCTGGAAATGCCTAAGAAATAGGGCAGCAAGTGAGCCAGGTGTTATTGGTAGGATAGGGAGGCTTCGCTTATGATTAGCCTTGGGCAAATGAGGTGTCCCAAGCTTTCAAATAGGCTCGCTGAGCCTCTTCTAGGCTCGGCCTATGTGGATATGGCCTTAATGAGAGGTTATGGTTGGAGAACTGTTTTTCACAGAAAGCTTCATTTGATCCAAAAATTTGCAGGCTGCTTCTAAATAATATCTAATGAATTTATTTAAGTAGAATGGCTTTTCAGGAAGCAGGAATGAGTTGAAACAATTCAAACATCGCCTTGTTCTCCCTCCCCCGCCCCATTTGTCACTGCACTCGTGATACCCATCATCACTACTGTCCGTTCTCCCCTTCAAGCCGTTGCAAGCAAGCTTCCAGGCTATGCTTAGTGAAATGCTTGCTGTTGCAGCGCAAATGGATGAGCTTCGTGGCGCGCTCAGAGCCAGGCAAGAGTGGTGCTTGGTATGCAGTTTGCCCCAAGCTGCGCTCACTGGCACAAGCGGTAGAGTGCATGCATAGTTGGTGCACAGCACCTCCAGCAAGCACAGGTATCCTTCTTGACCCACATGCGCCAGAAGTTCATGTGCTTTACTATTGGAGGGATACCTCAAATACAGCATCTGCTCGCATGTAGGTACCACCATACTGCTGCATACCCAAGCTCTCCTCACCAACATCTTCTTCTAGGGCGCCACCATCAATGTCATCTTAAAGCACTTCCCTGGACATTTATAAAATACCGTATAAATCCTTATGAACTTCTGTGGATCTATTGGTTTTGGGAGAAATGTTTCTCAATTTCTTGGCAACCCTGGTTCCCACAAAGGGTGGGGCCCATCCGCCAGGAAGCCTCCCCGAGTCTCGCCTAGCCTCGCCTCGGTGAGGCTCGCTGAGGTGGCTAACCAACCCTACTTATGGTACGCATAAAGAAACATAATGACGCAAGATAATGCTATGCAGCATTGAACCCTACTAATGCCAATTCCAAACAAAATACTGTTCATCAGTACTCTCTAAGACGCCATTGGGAGCATGAAGCCATGCGATGCCGTATTGCAACACACATGAAATTCACTGATACTGCACACGTTCCAACAGATGGCCTCCTGCAGACACAGATGTTTGGCTTGCCATACAGATGCTCTCACTACGCCTTGCATCGTAACTTCAGGCCCCAACACAGGCGGCAAGACAGCCACGATGAAAGCCTTGGGGCTGTCGGCCCTCATGGCCCGGGCCGGCCTGGCCATCCCTGCCGAGCAGCCCGCCGCCCTGCCCGCCTACAGCAGCGTGCTCGCAGACATTGGGGATGAGCAATCCCTCACTGCCAACCTGTCGACATTCAGTGGCCACTTGGCGCGGATCCAGGTGAGGGTGGGCGACACACAGGTTCTTAAAGAACCCAGTGTGGGTGTTTTGGTAGTAGCTTTGAGCCGGTGACATTGACCGGTGACATTGACTGGCTTGTGGCCCTGGTGCCCTCATGGGGCAAGGATCAATGATCAACTGGACATTGTGCATTCCTGAGAGCGATGAATGAATTGGTCAGGTCTGAGCACCTAGTGGTGCATCTCCTATGCCCTATTCTTGTCACCAGAACAGAGCAGCTGGAAGTTGTTTGGGGTTACTGAGAGGCACTGTTGCTAAAAGCAACAGAACTGCTGTACTTCCAGGTAATGTGAACAGACTCAAAACAGTGTAGGGGTCCTGACATGTGCGTGCACGTGCACACGCACACGCACACAAACAAACAAACAAACATGCATGCACACATTGCTTGGCACTGTTGTTGTGATTGTGACCAAACCATTGTGCAGGCATGCCGAGCAGAGGCAGATGGCCGCTCCCTGATGCTGCTGGATGAGCTGGGCACAGGCACTGACCCTGTGGAGGGCGCTGCCTTGGGCGTGGCACTGCTCAAGCGCATGGCCCAAGGTGTGTGTGTGCGCGTGCATGTATGTATGTATGTATGTATGTATGTATGTATGTATGTATGTATGTATGGATGGATGGATGGATGGATGTTTGTATGGATGTATGTGTGTGTTGTCTGTATGTGTGTTTGTGCGCGTGCACGCTTGTGCTCACAGGCATGTGCAAAGTAGGCAAGAAGTGAATACAGAGGCAGAAGAGGTGGTGGGTTCAGGTATTTAGGTAGGTATTTAGGATGACTTGTTTGGGTGGCGCAACTGAGGTACATGGCCATATGCACATATGAAATGCAATGCTTGCACACTCACCCCTCCCTGGTGGTGTGGGCTTGGGGGGCTGACCATCGCCACTACGCAGCTGAGGTACATGGCCCAAAGCATGTGTGAAATGATGTGTGCATTTGTACCCCTCACAGGTGGCGTGGGCTCGGGGGCGCTGACCATCGCCACCACACACCATTCCCTCATGACCAGTCTCAAGTTTGAGGACCCCCAGGTCTGTGTGCGGCACTCAGCCTGCTGTCTTTTTGACTTATGATGGAGCTGCTTGTGCCTCTTTGCTGCAAAGGCTGTCATTTGCTGGCATTGTCCTAGGGGATGCCGGCCACGAAGAGTTGAGGCTTGCTGCATGCCTGCAGCAGGTGATGTGCCTATTTACTGGCACAGAAGCCTGATGCTGGCTCGTTATGTGCTGGCATTTCTTCATCAAAGGATCATGCTCCCCTGCTCGGCTGCTTTGTGCATGGTGCGCTGGACCACCTCAGGTGTAGGGTTGGCTGATCTCGTGTACGTTCCGCATATTTCGGATATTTGGCAGGAGGATTATGAATGTATGGCAAGTTTGCACGGAATGGGCCAGCTCTATTTGTTTGTAAAGGCCGATTGTTCCAGGCGATGGTGATTGTGGCTATTTGCTGCTCAATGCTGCTCTTCATGCGTCAACACCCTCTGTTGCAGACACGTCACATGCGCGCTTTGTTTTCTGCACCCCAAGCTCTGCATGATCCACACGGACTGAGGTGAAACAGCTCTTTTGCTTTGGGCATGCTTGTTGCAGGGTCGGTTTGAGAATGCCAGTGTGGAATTCGATGAAATTGCCCTAGCACCCACCTACCACTTACTGTGGGGTATCCCTGGGCGAAGCAATGCCATCAACATTGCTTCCAGGTAGGGTATGAGCTTGGTGATAAAATAAACAACTGTTTTGCTTCTGCTAGATGAATGTTTGCATGTTGCTGAGCATTCAATATGCATGCTCTGAGCAAGAGAAGCAGTTCACAAATGCCCTGTGTGCCGTGTACTGGATGACTTGTGTCAGAGTTGTATCTGGGTTTTTACCTTTGCAAATTTTAGCCAACCGGCATTTACAAGGGTCACATCTGCTTGAGTCAGTTGGAAGGTGGCCACAGCCTGATTGTCGCCACAAGGAGTCTTGCTTTTCCTTTTTGTTGTGCTGCTCTCTTTTTACGTCCAATGTGGAATGTGGGTGGGCTATTGAGCCGACCCCAGGTGCTGCTTGCAACCCAAAAACTTACTCCTAGTGCCCATGCTCCTGAGTTTCAGCTTTCCCTGCCCAGTCAACTGCTCGTATAAGCTCATGAGGCATGGACCGTTCTTTAAGCTGTCTAGCTATCTTGCCACATCAGCCCATGGAGCGTGGACACTCCTGAAAGCTGCCTAGCGAGCTTGCCCTTTCAGGTCATGGGGCAAGGCCTCTTCTTAAAGCTGTCTAGCGAGCTTGCTCCATCAGGTCATGGGGCATGGCCTCTTCTTACAGCTGCCTAGCGAGCTTGCCCTATGAGGTCATGGGGCAAGGCCTCTTCTTACAGCTGTCTAGCGAGCTTGCTCCATCAGGTCAAGGGGCATGGACTCTCGCTCACCTCCTCTCGTGCAGGCTGGGCCTGAACCCGGAAGTTGTGGAGTCGGCCCGAGCAGGCCTGGATACCTCCATGTCTGTGGCAGATGACACGATCAGGGAACTGGAGGAGGCACGCATCAGGCTGAGGAATGAGGAGACAGCCCGGTGTGTGAGGAGAGGGGTCAGGGCATTGGAGGAGGAGACTGTTTAGGGAATTGGAAGAGGCATGCATCAGGCCGAAGAATGAGGAAACAGAGGCTGAGGAATACGGAGACACTTAAGTGTGTGGACTGCCGACTTGTGCCTGTGAGACTGCCAGCAGTGGAGGGAGCTGGCTTTGCCATCTCGCCATCTCACCCGCCTGCTGCGTGCTTGATTTGCACCCGGGCTGAAGCAGGAGCATACACTTCTCTGTCAAGACCCTGATGGCTGCCAGCGCTCGACAATGCATCATCGTTATCATCATCATCATCATTGTTGTTGTTGTTGATGTTGTTAATGTCGTTGTTGTTTGTTTGGAAAGTGTGCTTGCAGCTGTGCATACGCATGTAGGCATGCAAGCATGCATTGAGCCTTCATGGGTGATAGCATTGAAATCTTCTGGGTCAAGCAGTGTCCTCCCGTACCAAGCTCATGATTCTGCGTGTGTCCATTAACGCTTTTGAGGAGCCATGATTTTGATGTGTGCTGCTTTTCCAAGAGGGTAGAAAAGAGGTCAGTTCTGTGTATCCATTGTGTCCATACAGTTGTGAAGTCCAGCATTGTGCACGTTTTGCATCGTGCACATCATGATGCTCTGCATGACTGCGGATGCAACTGCGCACAGGTGGGCAGTGGAGCAGGATGTGGCTGCCTTGCAGCAGCAGGTGGACAAAAAGAAGAGGGAGGCAGAGGCCTTACGACAGGAGCTTCTGGCTGCCCGCAGTCAAGTGCGTGGATCTGTAAGACTTGCAGTACTGTCGCTTATTGAATACAATGAAGGATGCAGGATGGCCCAGACTTGAGGCTCTTTAGGTCAGTTGAATGAAAACTGACCAACTTGGATTGGGGATTGAATTCAATGGAAGGGTGAAGCTTATTGCCAGCTGGTGCAGCTGCAGACCTGCTGGGCAGAAGAGTGTGGATTTGAAGCATTGCCGTTGACTCTAAAGGTGCACACAGTCCTCGATCACCCTAAATGGTTGTGCTTGTGATGGTCACCGCACGTAACCAGCTTCAAGTTTACAAACTTCCGTTGTATGCTCGTTTGCATGCATGAGCAGGAAAGTTGACAAAGTCCGCGCACGCACACATACACACACACCACATGTGCACGCAGGCACCTGCATCCATCACTGCAGAATGCCCTCAAAGTCAGCTGTAGCCATGCAGTCTTCTGCATTCCTTTTTATTCCATACTAGTATTACATCATGTAATTTACATGTGCCCCTTTTGCAGTCCCTGTTTGATCTATGGGTGGCCACCCGCCAACAGCTGGCAGAGCTGCGTAGAAAGCGTGTAGTGACGCCACCTAGAGCTCAGCCTTCCCTTCCGACTGAGCCAGCAGCATCCCAAGAAGGTGCACCAAGCGCAGAGCAGGAACAGCCAAAAATTGGAGAGGAGGCGAAGGAGCAGCAGGAGGAGGAAGAGGAGGTTGAAGAAGATGATGACATGGTTGAACTGCCGCCAAGGTACGCAGTGCTTGTTGGGCATAAGCATGTGTGTTGTTGCTGCAGAGGGTGAAACATCTGAAGAGCAGTATTATTGACAGTCTTCTGTCTTGTGCAGTCATTGCTCTGGAAGGTTTGTTTTGCCGAGGCCCCTTGGTCTCATTTTGTGATGTTCTGTGATGGAGAAGCCATGAATAGCAGCACAGGATGGATGCTTGACTGTTCTTGAGGCCTTTTAATCACAGTCCTCGATGCTTTGTGTGGCACTCTGATGGAGGAGCTCCAAGCAGCAGCGTTGTGATGGATGCCTGAAACAGCAGAGTTCACTTGGCTGGCTTTGCAAGGTAGCGGGCAATGCTGCATGGAGTATGGCCTTGGAGCACCTGGTGGCCTTGTAAGCAGCACCTTTTACCAATATGCACCTTTTTTTTGTACAACACTTGGGAGGCCGTCGAAGTGTGTGCCTGCTGATTCACATCTTTTGCGTACACAAATTTGACTCAGCAGGGTGGACAGCAGGAGGGCCGGACCAAGAGCGCTGTCCATCGATGCATACTTGGACATGTCAGAGGATGTACTGGATCTGCAGGCGCAGCTGGAGGCCAAGATGCTGGAGCGGGACAAGAGGATAAAGGTGGGACGGCAGGGGCAGGTGATGCAGGTGCTGAGCTACCTTTCGACGCTTCGCGGGCCCTCCGTGAGGGCAGGCAAGGTCCTCAGATTCCTTCAGGACCTAAAATTGTCATGGGCATCATCGGAAGCTGTGATTGCCATTGGCGCCTTGGGGACTTTTGATTGTCGTAGGCACCTGAGGGACTTTTAATTTTTACAGGTATGGGGAAGAGCAGTTCCACAGGTGGAACTTTCCTAAAGACTTTTTGTTGTTGCTGGCCAAAAACAGGTGGCGTGATGCTGAGGTGATGGCCAGAGGGAGGGTGGGTACTGTGTCAGACGGCACCTCTGCCTGAAGCATGACCTTCACTTGACAGTGCAAGCAGAACCTTTGGCAGGCCTTTTGTTGCTGCAGAACCCTCGTTTGACAATGCAAGTTGGACTTTTGTTTGACAGGACAAGCAGAACCATCATTTGACAAAACAAGCTGAGCCCACATCTGACACAACAAACAGGCCTTTGTGTAACAATGCAAGCAGGACCCTACCAAGCAAGATGTGTGATGTCGATGATCAATGCCTCACCAAATTGTGTGCAAGTGCTCGTGCAAGGCGTCATTGCCTGAAAACAGCAAGGAGCATCCCCCATCCTGAATGAAAGATAAAAAAAGAAAAAAATGAAAAGAAAGTCCCGAATGCCCTTAGCATGACATGCTTAAACTAGGGAACTTATGCCGTTGCTGGCAACCCTGCTGCTCTCCCAATGCAGGCACGCGAGGTTGCAAGCTTTTCCGCCCCACTTCCGCAACGCATGAATTTGAGGTTCAATTGCAAACAACACTGGGCCCCTCTTGCTTACCCTTGCTTACCCTTGCAGGCGGAAGAATCAGGCCAGCAGGAGGTAGCTCTGCTTTCGGACATCGTTGCAAGATTGGAAAGCAGGGTGAGCATGTAGAAAGTGCTGTCAAAATAACCTGAGGCCATGAGTGCACGACCATCATCAGCCATTTTGCATCTGATCAGACTTGCTGCGCAACTGACTCATGCCGATTGCATTGCTGAGGCAATGGTGTTAGTGCGCCTGAGCATCCTCTTCACCCTCTCGCTGTGCACCACTGCCACTTGGGTGATCATTTTCAGATTGAATTATCGATGACCACCGTACACCCTTCATCATGTATGTAGGAGGCATCGCTGCCTAGGCCAGATCAAGCTGCCATCAATTCCCCGGAGAAACAGGCATCGCTCAGACCTGATGCAGCAAGTTCGGAGAGTATAGAGCACTGGTTAGAGTCCGTGGGGGCGGGTGAGGAGAATGGGAGCAGGAGAATGGAGAGTTCAGAAGGGGTTGTACCACGCAGGCAGAGTGCAGAGGAGACAGAGGAGGAGGCATTGATGCTTTTGGCTCTGCAGCAAATTGAGGATGGCCGGCCTGGTGGGCTGGGGGCAGAACAGCAGGGGGCTGGAAGTGTACAAGGCTTGCAGGGCAGCAGTGTGTCGGCACTGGCAAATGGTGGCAGCATCGATGAGGATGAGTTGTTGATGCTTCAAGCACTTGGACAGCTTGAAATGCACCAAGCCACACTGCCACAAAAGCAGCAGCAGCAGCAGCAGCAGCAGCAGCAGCAATGGCAACAGAGCAAGAAAAGGAGACGCAAAGGCAAAGGCCGGACAGGGCAGGCACAGATTTAAGCAGCTCTTTGTGTGGTTACAGGTGAATGCCAACCTAGGGGCGTTTAATCCATGATCTGCATGTGTAGTGATTTTTTTTTCAGCTCCTGCTTTTTACCAATGTAAGCATGTTCACCAAACAATGCAAGGACCAATTTCTTAAAGAACCTCCCCTTGATGCATGCGACCTTTTGGTCAGTGAGGTCTTTTTTTTTCCAGGTAGCAATCTACTCGCACATGTAGCACAAGGCAACCGGTTTTGATGGGTTGAAGGACAGGGATCAGGGCTGCTTGAGCTCTCAAGTCATCGACTGTAATGCTCTGGTAAGGTTGCGTCGCTATTTCTGCCTACGAGGGCAGCTGAGCAGACATATGAGACCTGTAACCAGAACTGGCCAAAAACATGCCCAACTCATAAACTTGGTTTTAACATTTAACAAATCATGCTTGTTGCCATCTGGTGTGTTATGAAACAGCACGAGGCAGATTATGCTCCAAGGTTCTGAAGTTGTTGTATCAGAAAGAAAAAAAGAAAGACTGCGCAGTTCAAATCTGGCTGCGTGCATTAAGGAAAGGTCACCTGTCCTGCAAGGCAGGGTGTTACGTGGTAGCACTCTGTTATAGTGGTGTATACTAAGGGATGAGATCACAGGACCGGGTATGCCGGGTTCGACTCCCGGAGACACTTCCAATAATTAGGATAAATATATTCACCACCCTGGTGTCTCACTGTAGTCTCATCAGTAGGCATCTTGTTAAGGAACACTGCGCTGTAGTTAAGACTTCGCCACTGGGGCACTTCTGAAATTGTTGTATCAAATAAATGCTCAGAGCATTTGATGAACAGTTACTGCAGCATGTATTTCAAAAGCATTTTCCATTTAATCGGAGTAAACAGGCCGGCACATAAAGAGGTCAGACGCGCAGGTTGAGGCAATCAGCTAGGCAAAGATATCCTCAGCGAAAAAGGGATGAGTTTGCCAGGTAGAGAATATTTCCACAGTGTGAATATTTTTTAGGAAAGTATAGGGTTACGTAGCTGTTGCTGCCTACGAGGGCAGCTGAGGTCAAGCAAAAAAGGTGGTTACAGGCGTAACCAAACCAGTCCGATCTGCAGAACAGGTGCAAAAAAACATGAAATTCGGTCACTATGCGAATGTTTTGGGTCGACGCAGTCTCTTATTTACTTAGGATCTCTTCTGCAGGAGCACAGGCCTCAAATCTCCTCAAGTTCAACACGCAGAGTGGGTTGCGCAGACGTGTCGAGAATCATTTATGTCGTGCGTGTAAGCGTGTGTGCTTGTGGAGGTAATGAGTCTATAACTTTTATTATAGTTTTTAACGATATTTTTGAAGAGATACATCACAGTCAAACACTCAGGCCTCGAAGTGTTTTTGACAGCGAGTTGAGTTTAGAAAGAAATAGCACAGGGATTTCATTGTGAAAATCTGAGTACGCTTTCAACCTATACGTGCGATCGTTGACATGAAAGTGCACTGCCGCAGTGAATGAAAGTGCACTGCTGCAGCCAGGGAACGGGAAAGTCACGTTTCTTTTGTGTGAGGTTTGCTTGAAGGGAGCCTGGGGTGGACGCCATGAACATCTTCAGGTGGGTTGAAGAAACGAAGGCTAGATAGGCTAGGCTTTCCAAGAGAACAAAAGGCAGCAATTGCATGGGTGAATTTGAGCTTGCCATGGATCCAAGCCTCCTTACACAAGAAGGCATAGGGCAAGTAGAAAGCACACTTTACCATCCCCGAGGTGACAACATTTACCTGCACTGCCCCATGCCTCAGGCTATGTGGGGACATGACCCACCTTGCATCCATCATTCTTTTGCTACTGAAGATCCATGGCATGCGATCATGTAGAGGTGAGTTCATTACGCACACCTCAGCATGTCTGACAGTGATTGCAACTGTGCTTGCGACTGGGTGTGCGCAAGAACAGAAGTGTACACTCACACCCACATGTGCATTTAAAGACAAACTAAATTTGCATGTGGCTGATGAGAACATGTGCAAAACACGCACATGCGTGTGTGCAGCACCAGCACACACACACACACACACACACACACACACACACACACACACACACACACACACACACACACACACTTAAACACACACACACACACACACTTGCACAAACAGGCCCAGAGGGCACATTTAAATTTCTTTGCCACGACCTTGTGCAGGTGTCTCCCTAAAAACTCAAGAGTTGTACGCACTAGTGTTCTTCACACGCTATCTAGATTTGTTCACCAACTATGTGAGCTTGTAAGTAACAAGACCCAATAATACAACACCAAGCACATGGGAACTTCTGCTGCCAGCTGCCTTTCAAGCAGCACATTGACGCTGGAATTTCTGTGCTCCATGATGTTCCAAAACGTGAATGCTTGCGTATGCGCATTTGTAGGGTAGCTAATGCTTGTTGGTATGTGCTGTATAATGATGAATGCATGTTGATATGGTACCATATGACGTGATGATATGTATATTGGCTGTGACCTATTGCACTATGATTGCATGAGCAACTGAACAGTGCAGTTCAAAGGGTGCATCAAACCATGCGCGTCCTGCAATATGCCCGTCCTTGTTGTTTACCTTGGTTGACACATGTGATGCTGGCTGCTTGAGACCCTGTGACCTCTTGCTCTTGCCTCTGTTTGTAGCACATCACATGCCCTCTCACCACTCTTGCCATGGGTACAGCACACTTATGAAGCTTGCCTCCGTTTATAGCACACCACATGCCCTCTCACCACTCTTGCCATGGGTACAGCACACTTATGCAGCTTGCCTCCGTTTATAGCACACCACATGCCCTCTCACCACTCTTCCCATGGGTACAGCACACTTATGAAGCTTGCCTCCATTTATAGCACACCACATGCCCTCTCACCACTCTTCCCATGGGTACAGCACACTTATGAAGCTTGCCTCCGTTTATAGCACACCACATGCCCTCTCACCACTCTTCCCATGGGTACAGCACACTTATGAAGCTTGTGTCCTTCATCGCAACCTTCATGCATATGGTGGCCCCAATTGCAACCTCCACGCTCATGAATTTGGTGTCCGCCATTTCAACCTCGATGAAGCTGATGTCCTTAATCGCTGGTGTGTTCCACGCAGGTACAACACGCTCATGAAGCTGGTGTTCTTGATCGCGACCTTCTCCATAGTGTACCTGATGCGCTACGACAAGGTCATCAAGGTCACCTACGATAGGGAGTCGGACACTTTTAGGCATGTCTTCCTTGTGGTCCCATGCCTGCTGCTGGCGGTCATCTTCCACAATGAGGGGCTCTTAGAGGTGGGTGCCAACATGTACTCTGTGTGTTCCTCATGGTTCACTGCCTGCTGCTGGCAGTCGTCTTCTGCAATGATGGGCTCTTAGAGGTGGGCACCAACATGTATACTGTGGCGCGCAGGTCTGCAGCGGGTCCTAAGCAGGAAACTGCCTTTTTGTCTGCAGACTACGTTGGTACATGATAATGCTTGTCATACCTCTGCTGCTGCCTGCACCATCCCCTGCAGATCCTGTGGGCATTCTCCATTTTCCTGGAAGCAGTGGCCATTTTGCCGCAGCTCATTCTGCTCCAACGGACACAGAACATAGACAACATCACGGGCAACTATGTGTTTTTGTTAGGGTGAGTTGTGCACTGAGCATTTGGACACCTCTGGGCTGGATGAGGTGTTGGCAAGTGGAAGCGCTTTGTTGACGCCCTAGCTTGCTTTGGAAATCTTTACTCGATGTGCAGGTTTTGGGTGCACAGCCTCTTTTATTTTATTTCATTTTATTTATTATTTATTTTATCATAGGATCTCTACGCATATGCCCAAACCCTTGCTCCGTTGACTCACCTGTGCCAATCTGCAACTCCTCGCCGTGAACCTATCTGTTCAAGCATGCTCATGTGCATGGGCACTATACAAAGCCAGATTGTGTCATCTAGTACATCTGATGCTCGTGGCCACGACCTGGGACAAAAGCAGGACGAACTGTATTTTCTGCAGGTCGTATCGTGCATTCTACATTCTCAACTGGATCTACCGATACTTCACAGAACCGGTCAAGATCCAAGTCTTAGGTGAGCTGTACTCTCCAAGCCATGAGTGTGCTTGCCTCCTTAATGGAGCATGTCGAGATTCGAATTCTAGAGAACCTTTAATCTCCAATCCAAAAGTAAGCCTGCCTCCTTCATGGAGTAGGCCAGAAGTCAAGTCTAAGGCAAGCCTGCCTCAATTGCCTGCTGCCTGCCCTGCGCAGCACATGATACCATCTACTGGCCTCTCAGCTGACTTGCACCCTCATTGCGTGCTCACCCTCGTTGCATGCGCCCTCATTGCATGCAACCTCATTGCATGCTCACCCACATTGCGTGCTCACCCTCGTTGCATGCGCCCTCATTGCATGCAACCTCATTGCATGCTCACCCACATTACATGCTCACCTTCATGGCGTGCGCCCTCATTGCATGCGCCCTCATTGCATGCTCACCCACATTGCGTGCTCACCCTCGTTGCATGCGCCCTCATTGCATGCAACCTCATTGCATGCTCACCCACATTGCGTGCTCACCCTCGTTGCATGCGCCCTCATTGCATGCGCCCTCATTGCATGCTCACCCACATTACATGCTCACCTTCATGGCATGCATCCTCATTGCATGCTGTTTTCTATTCTGCTTTGCTCACTTTTGCAGTGTGGGTGTCTGGGCTGGTCCAAACAGTGGTGTATTGCGACTTCTTCTGGTAAGTGGTTGGCTGCAACCTTGCCTTGCCTAGCACATCCAGGTCATCACATTGTGCAATCTTGATAGTATTAGCTTTTTGTTGCTTTGCCTTAACAACGCGAAAAGTAATTGCAGTTGATGCATCCCTTGCTGCTCTTACAAGGGCCTATAAACACGGTGAACATGAAGTTTTATTTGACAACGCACCGCACATGCACCCAATATTTATGCAACCATGAAGGAATGGTTGATCGTGAGCAAAAGGATCTATGGCCTTTCAAGGACTCTGCTTAGGAGTGCCTTGTTTCAATGCTATCTTCAAGCAAGAACAATGACTGTTGCAGGTCTTGTTGCACATATGACAAGCTTATGCACCTTATACAGCACCCGGTGCATGCGCATGTTTGAGCAGCCAGTGACAGGCTTGCCAATATCATGGAGGAGAAATAGAAGCAATTCCAGCAGAATGGGTAATTGCAAGAGTAAGCAGACTGTTATCATACACTGCACTTTGTCAAAGTTTTATCAATGAAAGCCCTCCATCCATATTTGTTCGCTTCAGGTACTACTTCAAGAGCTGGCAGAACAATGAAAAGCTTGCTTTGCCAGCCTGATGGAGTGCCACTGCCATGTGGTAATCTGCTTTGGGGATGGAGCAGATGCGGTGTGCCAGTGATTTGCCCTTTTTTATCCTGGGAGTCGTTGCGGAGGATGCAGGCTATGTAAATGATCAGTCTCTTTGTCCCTTCTTTTTCAGATACCAAAGATATGTAATCCCGGATTGATGCTTCTTCGGGTTACGGACAACAGGAGCAAAAGGCCTTCAATCAAAACAACTGACTGCTGGCCTGTAAGAAAAACATGTAGGCAGTGAGAACGCTTCCTACATCAATTAAGGAAAAGGAGACACATTAGCTCAAAGAGGCGTAAGTCTCCCTCACCGGAGGGTAAGGAGAAAGCTAATGTGAGTCTGGTAGGTTTCTGGCAGCACGCAGCCCCAGGGCTCCAGGGTTATAATGAGTGCTTTTGTTTACAATGGCACGTCTGGCTTTGCAGGTCAATCCCTAGTTTTTCAAACCGATCCAGGTTATGGGCAGTATAGACAGCCCCACCCACACCCAGGAGGATTGTGTGGAGAGTGATCGGCACCTTGTTGTTGTTTGCACAGTTCATTCTGTTGTTGCTGTGAGGCTTCTAGCTGGGCACCAGGCCTCATATTTTCACAGTACTTGATTTCAAAGGAGTAAATATGGCGGCTTTGGATGTCCAATTCATGAAGTTGCTGGCTGGAGTTGTACTGCTCCATACCTCTTTGTTACCTCTCATACTGCGGAGTACCCGATGTGAGGGGGAGTTAAGTGGTCTATTTGTGTGAGTAAGGCAAGGGGTGACTTAGATAGCATCGGGCTGGCTGGAATTGCGTTTTGCTTGTTCAGGAATAATGGGGTCAAAGAGGTCACCTCCATATGGTATGGAGGTACTATGCGATAAGAGACTTGCTCAGAGATGTGCAGGTCATGTTGGGCCTGTTCATATGAAAAGAAAAGGAAAACTACGCAGGCAGAGAAAACACTTCCCGTTTCAATCAAGGAAAAAATACAGGGTTTACATGTAGAAGCCATCAGTCAAAATGCATGACTGCTAGGCTGAAGCAAAAAGTAGTTAGTTAGTTTACATTGGGTTTTGGCCTTCAGCCAGGTGGTTTGAATGCTCAGCCTGCTGGTCTCTGTCAGCCAAACAAAAACGTTCATGATATCAGAAAGAAAGAGTTACAAGAGTTACAAGAGTTACAATGGGGTTTGACCTTCAGCCAGGTAGTTTGGCTGCTCGGTCTGCTCAACTGTTCCAACTGCACAAAAAATATCCACGAGATCGGAAATAAAACGATAAGTGTCATTTGTTTGCTTCTGCAAGAAATGAATAGCATCCTCAGAGCTAGCTTGAGAATAGTAGAAAGTGCCTGAATCGTCCAGAAAAATTCTATAAGACGAGGGGAAGTCAGAAAATAGCTGTGCATAATCCCTTCGAAGAGAGCACACAGAAGCGCAAGAACAAAGGAACACGGCATGCTTTTCGTCTTGGAGTCCTTGTTCACATTTATCACAAGTTGATGTGTGCTCCTGCCAAAGTGATGTCTCAACTCTTAAATTATGAGCATGTAAGCGAAAACGTGCTATGTTTCTTAGCGTGCGCTTGCCCAAATCAAGATGCAAATACCTGGGGACAGAAAAGGGCGCACCATGAACAGACAAGGGTCTCAAAGGAAGTGCCATCCAGTGATGATATTTGGCTAATTTGTTTGTGTGGTCACCATGTTCTGCCAAGGCATCAGCATTCCACACACCTCGCAGCCTTTTTCTCAGATCAACAACAAACTCCCTCATGGCTATAGGCTGCCCTGACCGAACACAATGAGTAAACACGTTGCACCTGTCCAAGCCTGTGCAGGCAGCCAAAAATTCTGAAGTCCAACATTTATGGGAGAGACTGCTCATTTCAACATCTGCTTGCAGTACCTTACTGAGTGTAGTGCTGTTGCTGCGCAGTAAAGCAGTGTAAAACCTAACTGCTGCACGAAACCAATAGAACTGTAAAGGTTCATGCCCACACTCACGCAGTACAGACCAATTAGGAGTGGTGCGCTTTACCCCAAGGATACGCTTCAGTAAGCACAGATGTACAGTTTGCAAAGGACAATCCATTTCAGCTCCTTCTTTCATAAATCTAGTGCCCCAAATCTGGCATGCATACATGCTAGCAGGGAGAGCATATGCTTTAGTCAGCCAGAGCATGGTATGCGGCCTATCTGTCAGGCGGTGCTCAGATGCGAATTGCCTAATCCGTCTGCAACCAGCTAGGAAAGGTGCACACATATACTCTGCAGTGGCTTGCGGGTTGCGTTGTTTTTTGAGCAGCATGCCTAAATACCTAAAAGAATCTGCACACGCCAAACGAGCTCCACCTAACGTGAAAGCTGGCACATTATCACCCTTTGAATTAAAATGCACAATCTCAGACTTGGCAGTATTGATCACCAACCCTTTCCGCTGAGCATACGTATGTAGCCTATCTAACATCAGTTGGAGCTGATCAGGAAGGTTACTAGTGAGGCACAAATCGTCTGCATACAGCATGTGGGTGACTCGAACGTCCCTAGTGCCTGTAATAGCCCCTTGCACATTTTCTGCCCAGCAGTCCACCACCAGAAAGAAAGAAACACGTCTAATTCAAGTCTTGCTCAAGAAAATGATGAAGCATAAAGAAGGAGCTCAAAAGAAGCAACTCTAAAAGACAGCCCATGTGTACATGAAGGAGCATTTTAAAAGTTGCAAAAGTCATTTAAGAAAAGAAATGTTGTACAAGGAGTAAGGACATTGTTAATAAGTTGTGAAAGAGCCATGTATGGTAGGTAATTTGAATGCAGCACACCGAGAAAATCAAATAAGAGAAGTGCCACTCCCAGTGGGATTTGGAAAAGAAGATATCTGAGGCCTAGGCAACACGTGTACCCTTCACCAAGAGAAAAAAAAAGAGTTCAATGGGGAAAAAAAGAAGTTCAATGGGGATGGTTACCAGCAGTAGCCCCTGCCTGATCTTGGTGATGGAAGAAGCCTGGCTGGGCTTGCTCAAGAGCACGTCTGGTGCTAGCAAGTTCAACGTTTATAGGCATACCGAACAGAATGAGCATCATGCTTCATGATGAAGCTTCAGAGCAAGCTTAGTGGCTTTATGAGTGTCAAGGCCAAGCTCCTCATACAGCCACCAGGCTTGCTCTGAAGCTTCATGCTCATTCTGTTCAGTACGCTTATAAACTTGTTAGCACCAGACGCGCTCTTGAGAAGACTCCTCTCAACTCTCATCGCCAAGATCAGGCACGGGCTACTGCTAGTAACCCTCCTGATCCCCATTGACTTCTTTCTAATTTCTCTTGGTGAAGGGGATACACGGTGCCTCGGCCCTAGGTATCCTCTTTTCCTTAATTGATGCGGGGAGTGAAAGAAAGAAAAGAAAGAAAAGTCTACGCAGGCCACGGGCCGCGTGCATTAAGGAAAGGTCCCTTAACTAGCAAGCTAGCAAGGGCCCCACCAGAGGTCCCTCAGAACTACAAGGGTTACAAGGGGAAAAAAGGCCTCAGTCAAGACGTTTGACTGCTAGCCTGTTCATAAATACACATGAGGTCATGAAGAAAAAAAGGAAGTTTGTTGTTATCCTGGTTTAGAAAAAAAATTGATATCCTGGGAATTCACATGGTGAATGGTGCCTAGACAGGATATCCTGTGGAAGATGTGGAGGTGTAGGAAAGAGAAGTTGTGCTCAAAAAGTGAGGCATACTTTTGACGGAGAGAGCAGACCTGGGGATTGGAGCATCTAAACAACACATGTTTTTCATCTTGTATGTCATCAGAATCACAGATATCACAGACCGGAGAAGTAATATTGGACCAAGTAGCCCGTTCAACTCGGAGAGCGTGTACCCGCAGCCTGAATCTGGCAGTGTTGCGAAGGACATGATGGGGAAGATCAAAGTACATGTATTTAGGCATTGTATAAGGTGGGTGAATGGCATGTGCATTTCTGACAGGGAGCGCGCACCATTGATGGTAAGTCAGCCGCTTACTGTTGCTTACTCTTGGATCAGGGGCTGTGAATTGGTTCCAACTTGGAATATTGAATAGCCCAGGTGTCTAGAGCTCAGGTCCACCACAAATTGGCTGAAATTCACAGGGTCACAAGCCATAATTTGACGTTTCATCAGATCCGAGTGAGCCAAACCATCCAGCGCAGATAAGAGGTGGGACGTCCAACAAGAATCAGTCATGGAGCTAAGGCTGATGTCAGCATGGAGAACCTTTTTGAGGAGGAGACTGTTGCACTTAGTAAGCGAGTTGTAGAAGCGCATAGTGGCACGAAACCAATTGAACTGAAAAGGTTGAATGCCACATTCTCGTAAAATGCTCCAAGATGGTGTTGTGGATTTCACTCCAAGAAGATTTCGCAAAACGTTCAGGATCCACTTCTGCAACAGGTTGTCCATTTCAGCGCCCTGCCGTAAGTAAGGAGTGGCCCAAATCTGGCTAGCATACATTCCTGCTGGGATAGCATACGTTTTCAAGAGCCAGATGAGCGCATGCAGCCGATTTGTAAGGTTGTGGTCGTGAGCAAAGGTTTTGACTCAAAATATCGTGTCGGACACGATAAGTCCCTGCCATGCATGGTTTCAGAGCAGCCTCAGCAGCAGTGGAAAGGTTGAGACGTTTGACACAGACCATACCCAGATATTTAAAAGAATCAGTGTAGGGCAGGTTTCCACCATCATACAATAGTTGGGGAAGAGTATTAGCTCTGGAATTGAAGCAGACGACCTCAGACTTTTTTTTGTTTTGACCGTCAGGCATTTTCTGGTTGCATAACCCTGCAACTTGTTTAACATGGCTTGCATGTGGGTGTGGGTGTTTGCAGTCAAAGCGAGGTCATCTGCATAAAGCATATAAGAAACATGAAAATTTGGTAAGCCTGTCACCGCGCCTGTTTCCCCATTTGTGATGCAGCCAATGTCATTAACGTAGATTGAGAATAGGAGTGGTGACAGTGGGCACCCTTGTTTAAATCCATGCGTTGGCTGGACACTTGCCCGTTTATCTCCGTCAATAAGGATGTATTTGTCATCTCGGTAGAGGTCTTTAATGATGGAGAGAAGCTGGCTGGGCATCTGGCATTTGTGTAAGTGTTCCCACAATCTGTCTCTGGGTATTGAGTCATATGCCTGTTTGAAATCAATAAAGGTGGCATATAAACGTGGGGAGCCTTGAGGTTGAAGTATCTGAGCTGCATGCTTCAGGTGCCTCAAAATAAAAAGTGGCTGTAAGGTGTTGCGGCCTGGAAAAAAGCCAAATTGACTGTCAGGAATAATGTTGTATTTTGCACACCAGTCTTGAACCATGGAGCGGAGGACATTTGTGTACAGGCGGTATAGTGTGTTACTGACTGCAAGCATCCGGTAGTTTGAAGGATGTGTCACAGCACCCTTCTTGAATATTGGAGCAAGTTTGGCAGCTTTCCATGATGAGGGGATGCGAGCAGTTTTGAGCATAAGCGTGAAGAGTTGTGAAATGTATGGAGCCAGCACATTGTGATGTTCAAGACCTCTGCCATGACGTCTAGGGACAAGTTTGCACGCATGTTTTATGAAAGAAGGTAGGACTGTGACAAAGCCAGGTGAAGAGGAACTGCTCATGTTGGAAATGTGCTTAGAGACAAGGGAGGTCAGCTCAGCTTCCCCAGGCAGATTGAAAGGGTGCGGGCCTGTGCCCCCTAATGCTTCATCATGCAAGCCATAAGTGTCATTGTTGGAAGGAGAAGGATGGTTAAATAGCTCAGAACTACACTAGCTACAGCTAGCCTAGGAGAGGGAAAGAGACTGAACTAATGAGGATTGGGCGGGTTGTCGGCCATGCCCCGAGACGCCCGGACTCTCCTTCTCCTTGTATCCACCTCCGCGCGCCCAGCGACCCCCCCCCCCCCCCCCCCCCGAAGCCCCCAGTAAGCAAAGAGCATGTCTGGTGTTAATGATAGTGGTTAGTCTCTGTATGGCATGACAGCTCAGCTTGGAAGCTAGGGATTTTGCTTTGTGTTTGGATAGGCCCAAATTGACAAGAGGTTTGATCGTGTACTCATTGTAAATAGTGCCAGCCACACCAATCAGGATGATATGTAGAGTCACTTTGTTGTTCCTGTTTCGATTCCTTGAGCTGCGGGTTTTAAGTCTGGTTATAGTGTGAGCATGTTGAGTTGCTGCAGTTTCTAAAGTGATGAAAGGGTTGGCGGGGAGTGTAAAGAAAAGAAAAGAAAAGAAACAAGAAAAAAGAAAAAAAAGAAAAATGTGTTTAGAGAAGGAAAATATTGATGCTGTGGCGTACAGCACTAAGCAGATTCACTGGGGCACCCGAGGTTGAGCAAACAGAATCTCTTGTGCAAGTTCCAGAGAGTCGGCGTGACCCTCACTAACTCAAGTCTTTGTTGTCTTTTACACTGGCTAAACTGCGCTGTGCGCACTAATGCTGGACACACACACACACTTAACTGGGGGTTGCTGCTGTTCTCCTCCTCCTAGGGCTTGGGGCTTTCTAGCCTGACATGGTCCACGGGCTCAGTGGATTATTGCTGCTAACCTAGATTCTTACAAGATGGCTATGGGGAAGCAACAAGAGTAAGGATGGCGCTACTACGAGTGCAAAGTAATGTTCTCTAAACGCAGCCACAGCTGCTCAATCACAGGTATAAATACCAACTGTCCAACTAACTCAACTAACTTGCAGCACACTCTCGTTGCAGCAGACTCTCGTCATGACAAAAAAGAAAAAGAAAAGAAAAAAGTAGTTTTTTGTTTTTCTTGTCAAGGCCAAGCTCTTAAAGGGGCTCCAAAGTATGAGGGGTTTAAATGACCCCGTCAACACCTAACCTAACAAGATGGTATGGGGGCCCCCCACCCAGGGTGCTTGAGCTGAGGCCCTTGGAAGATCGCAACAGAGAGAAGAAAAGTAACGCAGACAGAGGAAACTCTCCCTAAATCAATTAAAGAAAAGGGAAGCGCGAGTTTCTTTCAGAGTTGCCTCTTTTCCAAACTCCTCCATTTTGCTTCGGCCTCGCAGTCTTGTGTTTTGACTGATGGCTCCTCTCTTGTAAATCCTGTGAATCCTGTGGGTTAAATGGCACAGGTTAGGTCTGCAAGTAATTATTAAAGTAGTCAGGGGCACTAGCGGAGCCAAGGTTTTGCCTTGTGCCTTGGACAAAATCAGCAGAAACAAGCTTGCGTCTTTGGTGAGGCCCTAGCTAGCTTGCTAGTTAGGGAGCCAAGTTGGCATGGGCATATTTGTAATGAATGCTTCTGGAACACATACAGCAGTGCACTGTTCATAAAATGTTCTGAACATTTATCTGATCCAATAAATTTGAAGCCTTTGAGCATTATCTACCTCATGCTGTTGCATCAAACACCAGATTGCAACATACATGATTTGTACTTTTTTCAAGGTTAAGCATTTTTTGACCAGGTCCGGTTACAAGGGTTAAAAGGGAAAAAGGTAAGGTAAAGCTAGTTTCAAGTCCAGTTACAGGCCACGGTGTCTCCGCTCAGCTGCCATTGTAGGCGGATACCGGGACTCATTACATTGGACGTACATATCCCTTACATACCTAGCTTGAAGGTAAGGTTACGTACCTTTCGGGGTAATGAGGAATGTGAGTAGGTTTAGGCTTTGTGCCCACGGCTTAAAGGTCGAATCCTATAAATGGCTGGGTGACTCAAATGTTTGTGATAAGTGTGAGAGTGCCGAAGTCCAAGACAGGATACATGCTCCCTTCTATTACAACTGCTTCAAAGTGTATGAGCTGCACAGAAAATACGCGGACCTTTTTCCTTGATCTTTTCAGGCCAATATATATTTTTGCCCGGCTTCCAATCACAAACTTTATTCCTTTCAAGGCAAGTTTTCAAACTATAACTGACCCTGAGATCAATGCTTTCCTAAACCAAGACCTGTATATGTTATCAAATTTTTTTGTCAGAGTTGGTTTCAATTTTTGATGCTGGTTGAGAAAGTTTCACCAGCAGCCAATCTGCCAGAGTCTCGGGCTGTAGCCTAACCCCTTGTAACCCTTGTTGTCACGACGAGAGTCTGCTGTGCCGAGAGTATGCTGCAAGTTAGTTGAGTTAGTTGGACAGTGGTATTTATCTTTGTGGCAACACAGCTGAGGCTGTGTTGAAAGAACTGTACTTCACGTAGGAACTCGTAGTAACACCATCTTGTTCTCATCATCTTTGTAAACCCAGTCAAGCCCCTAATAAAGTAGCCCATGTGTGAGTAAGCTCACCTAGCCCTTGGAGGAGGAAGCCAGCAGTGCCACGCCAGTGAAGTGCATCAGTCCAGCATACAAAGTTCAGCCTAATTACCAATAGCATCATCCAGCAAGCCAAGCAAGCAAGAGTCAAGCCGGCTCTCCAGAATCTGCATCATATCTGCCAGTAGCTAGAATCTCCAGCCAAACCCGCTTGTTGCTGTGCGCCACAGCATCAACATCTTATCTTCTCTCAACACCATTTCTTCTCTTCTCTCTGGTCATGGGATGTCAAGACACTGTTATGGCTGCGTCACTTTCTCAGCCTGACATTGTAATTCTTAACTTAGGGAAACACTGAGTTCTTTGCTTGCATAAGAACTCAGGTATTTGGAGGTTGCAGGAAGTGAGATGTGAGACATGGGTATTTTCCTCCCGCATCTCAGTATTTCTTCTCCATCTTTTTGTATTTCCAGTTTCTCTCTTCAACTTGCCTCAGGCTAATTTTAGCCTGAGGCTCACTTCCTGCCCTTTTCTTATCCGTTCTCTTCCCTTTTTGTTTTTCTTTTCCCCCTTCTATGCCTGGCAAGTTGTTGAGTCCGCTGTGTCATACATCATTCCTCACGCACCTCACAATGCAACCGGAATAAAACTTTTCCTAAATGCACGCAGCCGACTCGGCATGCGGAGTCTTCTCTTTCCTTTGTACTTTTTGCCTAGGACAGGGGAAAATTGCCATTGAAAATGCTGGATTCCTTAGCATGGTAGCATTGGGGGGATTGCAGCTATCGAAATAATTGTATTGAACGGGTATCCTACTAGGCCAAGTAGGCGAGCCGTGCATATCTTAGGTTTGAGGGCCTTTTGGTGAGACCCTCGCTAACTTGCAACTTAGGAAACCTTATTCAATGCAAGTTGCATGCGTCCATTCAGCTGGCAAAGAATTCCCTCCCCCAGGCAGCTCAGATTATGTGCGCTTCCATAAAGTCAGTGAGCACACGCAGTGTATTTGGCTTCAATGTGACAAAAAGATGTTTGGGCTGAGGGAACATGTGATGATAGGTGCTACTTACATAAATCCTCTGAGTGGTTCGTTTACTTCTCGTGCTATTCACTCTCACTATACTAATCTTTTTGAGGACGTGCTTGATGCTTTTCAGGTATCTTCGCAAGTCATTTTGTGTGGTGACTTTAATGCGCATGTTGGAGAGCTGAGTGAAGTGAGTGACGCGCATTCTCGGTTTGTGTTGGACTGCCCTGAGCTCCTAGAGACTAGGAGATGTGCGTGCAAGAGTGTGAACAAGGCAGGCCAGCTGTTGGTTGATCTAGCAGCTGCGACGAGTATGGCCATTTCGACTGGGCGTGTTGTTGGAGATGATGGGCAGCCCTCTTTCACTGGGCATTTTGGTGATAAGAGAAGTAGGCCAGACCATGTGTTGTTGTCTCCGGCTCTGCTCAAAATCGTACAATGTTATGAGATGAAAGAAACGCGTGCCTCAGATCACGCAGGCTTGAGCACTGTGTTTAGAGTGACTGATGAGGGTGGAGAAGGTGTGAATGCTCCACACCATGTGTGCAAAGCTGGAGAGTGTATCAACAAGTTAGTGTTGCGTTGGCAGCAGGATAAGGCCCAAGTTTACGCTGAGCACGTTCGGGACAATGCTGAAATGCTGGCTCAATTTGATGAGGCAGAGAGGTCTGGGGATGTAGATAAATTGGCGTTTTGTGTGCGTTCTTTGATCATCCAGGCAGCGAGCAGTAGAGCTGTGGGCATGTCAGGCCGAGCAAAGTGTGTTTTTAAACGTGAGCGTAATAGGAAGGGTCCTCTAAACCCTGTGTGGTTCAATGAAGAATGTTGGGAGAAGCGTAGGGCTTTCATTGAGGCAGTGAAGCATGGTGAAGCCAGGCATGCTTGCAGATTTCTCAAGAGGGAAAGTATGAGGTGCAATCGTAGGATGAAGCGAAGGCACGCGAGACAGTTGCGGAATTTGTTTTTGGATAGGCTATTTCGGAAGGATCCGGCAGTGCACGCTTTACTAAAAAAGCACACCAAGCCTCACACAACCCCTGTGCCTGCTCCAGCTTGGCATGATCACCTACACAAACACTTCAGAGCAAAGAGGACATTTGAAGAGTCTCGCCCATCTGCGAGGGATATGGCTGTGCCACTGGGCCGGCGCAACCTTCCACCTGAGGTCCTTCTCAGGCGGGGCGCGCAGTCTGGGTGGGCTCCGGAGCCAGATGAGTTTGAGATCCCTGATGTATCTGTGTTAGAAGGTATGTTGGGTAGTGAATTTCAGAAGTTGAATGTTGGTGCCTCTTCAGGCTTTGATGCGATCCCGATTCCTTTTCTTAAGCATGCGTGCTTGCCAGTGCAGTGTGGGAATAAAACCAAACAAGTAAATGTGCTGGTACCTCTGTTGGCTCGTCTTTTTAAAGTGTTGCTGACTGAAAGTAAAGTGCCTGCGTGCTGGAAGGTTGCCAAGTTGAGCCCCATTCACAAAAAAAGGGGAAGTGCTGAAACCTGGGAATTATAGGATGATTGCGGTTAGCGGTGTAATGTATAGGATTTATGCTAATGTGCTGAAAAATCTGGTGACAGATTGGTGTATGAAAAAGGGAAAGATTCCGGACACGCAGTTTGGCTTCTTTCCAGGAAGGAGCACTCTGCATCCTCTGTTCATTCTGAGGCACCTCAAGCATGCTGCGAAAAAATTGAAGCCACGGAATTCTTCCAGATTGCACGTTGCTTTCATTGACTTTTCTCAAGCTTATGACACCGTGCCCAGACAGCAGCTTTGGTCTCACTTGCAGCGCAATGCAATGCCGACTCCTCTGCTCAGTGTGATCAGAGATATGTATGATAATGATGAGTACATTCTAATGGATGGTGAGAAAAGGGCGCGCGTGCAGCCATCGAACGGTGTTAAGCAAGGTTGTCCTTTGTCCCCCCTTCTTTTCTCTCTGTACATCAATGATATGGGCAGAGAGATAAGTGAGGGCATTGAGGGTGCTGTAACTGGTGATAGAGTGAATGGTGTGTCCCACATGATGTACGCTGATGACCTTGGATTAACTACGAATGACCCTGGTGAAATGCAGAAGATGCTGGACAGACTCCGTGTGTATGCTCAGAGAAAAGGGTTGACTGTAAACACAGCTAAGTCTGAGGTGGTGCACTTCAACAGTACGTCTGTCTCTCCTCTGCAGAATCCTTTTACGTATGATGGAGTGGTCCTTCCAGAGAAGGACAGGTTCAAATATTTGGGAGTGCTGTTGGATAAAAAGATGGATTTTAAGGTAGCTGAGGAGCATGCGGTGCGGCCTTATATGGCTGCACAGAGAAGGATTTCGGAGTTTGCCAAGGGTCATGACCTGAAAAACAGGCCTCATGCTATGCTCTGGTTGTCCAAGGTGTATGGCATTCCTGCTGGGATGTATGCGTGCCAGGTGTGGGGAACTCATTACTTGAGAGAAGGCAGTGAGTTTGAGAGTCAATTGCAGAAAAGACATCTGTGTTCCTTGAGGCGCATTCTTGGAGTAAAGAACAGTACTACAAATTGGCCGGTGTTGAGAGAGTGTGGCCAGGAGCCTCTGCAGTTCTTCTGGTTCCATGCCTCCATCAAGTTTTTTAATAGCATGCTTGACTCCAATAGTGAAGTCTTGCGTCGTGTGCTGAGGGCTGATTTAAGTCTGGCTTCTTTTGATTCCTCTTGCTGGGCTGCTGAAGTCTCTAATGCTTTTGGTGGGATGCGGAATGGTGATTCGTTCAAACAGAACATGCTGAGAGCTGAGAAAATCCCCATGCAAGAGTTCATTGGTGATTTGCGATACAGACAGCAGAAAGTGTGGAGAGGGGCCGATGTTTTTTGTCCTCGTGCAGTTAACAAGAAGGTAGTGACGTACCATAAGTGGTGTGGGAATTCTGAGAGTGGTCCCAGAGGTGCTCCTTTTTGTATCCCCTCGTATCTGTTCAAGGATTTGGACAAGCATGTTTTGAGAAACATTAGCAGATTTAGATTGCGTGCTCATCACTTGAGAGTGGAGTCTGGTAAATGGCTTGGGGGTTCAAGTATCTGTGATAAGTGTGAGTGTGGGGAAGTCCAGGATGAAAAACATGTGCTTTTCTTTTGCAAATGTACTGAGGTGCGTGAGCTACGCACGAGATACAAGGACCTTTTTGAGGAGATGTTTAAGACTTTGCGTGTGTTTGCTCCGCCTTCAAACGCTGACTTTATTCCATTCTTGGCTTGCCATCATACTATCACTGATTCTGAAATCCATGCTTTCCTAAACCAAGACTCATACAGACTTCTTAGATTTGTGTCAGACTTGGTCTCAATTTTTGATACTGGTTGAGCTTGTTTCACCAGCTGCCATCAGCCAGAGTCTCGGGCTGTAGGCCACCATTGTAAACCCTTGTAAACCCTTGTATTCCCTCCCCCCCCCCCTAAATCGAACGGATTAAATCTATTCTCTCCGGTCAGGCGACCCCATGCATTGAATATCCAGGATCACCATATTTATTCGCTAGAAATTGAATTCGTGAGAATAGAAGGCCTGGTGCCCTGCTAGAGGCCTCACAACATCATATAATGATATAATAACATATATATAACATATGTTATATGTTATATTCATTGAATGAATTGTGCAAAATTAAGAACTTGAAGGCGTTGAGGTCACTCTCACACAATCCTCCCGGGTGAGTAGGGCTATCACTATTGCCCTCAACCTTCAATCTAGTGAATCAGGACCTGACCCGCAAAGGTCTACCAACTTCGCACGAAAGCTTCATCCCCATTCTGTGCAATCTGCGCGCAATCTTAACCAGATGTTCCATAAATATAAACCAGCCATCATCACCCTAAAGCCACGTGTTGCCAGGAATTCACCAGAACCACGTTTGTTGAATTCTTGCCTTTTGGTGAAAGAGACTAACAGATTTTTGAGCCATGCGCCTCCTTTTCCTTCATTGAAGTAGGGAGTGTGCTCATTGACACACATGGTTTGGTATTTTCTTTTCTCCGTTCTCTAGAAAGCCAGCAACAATACCCTGCGGTGCAGTACTACAAGGGGCGTTTCTCAAGGATGGCACGCGGGCCAGTTATTAAGCTAACCATTCGTACCAAGGAAAGTGTCCACTGCCAAAGCGCCGCCGCTGACTAGACAAGTAAAGGCACCGTAGAGCCGGCACAGCTATCCATGGCTCTCTGTCTATGAGCTTTACTGCGTTGCCTACATCGCCCGTGCTTCTTCTCTACCTTCCCGCCCCCATCTATGCCTTTGTCTCATCCTCTTCATGTTCCCACTCCTCCTCCTCATACTTGAACAAGGCTGCTAGTGCTGGCGTCACCGAGGGTAACCACTGCAGAAATAGAGCAAAGCAGGACAGGAGTGAGCCTACACGGAGGATTTTGGCATGAATAGCAATGTATTGCACAATTCCAAAATGAACGAACCTCATCACACTTGCGTGAAGGTTTGCCTTGATTTCGAGTAACAGCATGCATAAGTCCCATGGTTAGAGAGGTTTCACCTTGTCTTCCCGCCTCTCAGGCTTGGTCCAAGGCTTTCAGAGAGGGAAAGCAGACATGCTGGACAGAAAAGGCCGCTGCCACCACAGGAGTGCACGCATAAGGGCAAGGAGAAATCACTCTTCCCCCTGCCAAACCTCCAGCACATCTGCCTGTGCTCCTTTAAAACATAAAATAGCAACACACACACACACAGAGAGAGAGAGAGAGAGAGAGAGAGAGAGAGCTATTGTCCAGGCCAAAGCCTCTGGACCTGCCTGCACATCTAAAAGCAAAAGCATGAAGTCTACGCTGGACACCAAGCAGCGTGCAATTAGGCAAGACCCCACAGTCAGCGCAAACACCTGCCTGCAGATCTCCAAGGTTGATGGACATGAAGTCCATGGCCACAGCCATGTGGGGATGGGCCTCTAGGTCGAGCTCCGGCATCTTGGGATAGCGGGTCGAGAAGTGAGTCAGGAGCACACGGTAGGCTTGTGCCTGGCCAGGTCAAGTTGTAAGAAGCCCACGGTAGGTACATGGAGCAACAATACGAATAAGGAGCACACGGAGAACATGGGAAGCACACGGTCGCTCGGGTCTGGTTTTGGGCAGACACAGCATGCCAGTAGGCTTGGCTGAACAGGCTCAGCATCAGCAGAGTTCCTGATGCAACAGAAGCAGGATGGCTTCCTGTGAGGTGTGAGGGCTTGATTGCATGTTTTGATCTGCACCAGGATCAAAGCAAGAGGCGGTTACAAGCGGGCAAAGTTAGACCCTGACCCCGTCGCAAAAAATGATGCATCTCCATGACTGCTGCCAGGCACAAGGAGGCGATGTGGTGTCTGAGCCTGCTACACCAAGTATAGCACCTGCTCGATCTCACAATATCAAGCCTCAGTATCACAGGAGTGCTTCAAAGTGGAGCACCTGCTCGATCCCACAACCTCAAGCCTCAGCATCACAGGAGTGCTTCAAAGTGGAGCACCTGCTCTATCCCACAACCACAAGCCTCAGCGTCACAGGAGTGCTTCAAACCCAAACGCAAGTGTGTACTCAAGGAGCACTCCAGTAACAATCAATTTCTTTTTGATGCATGTGAATCTAGTGGCAGTTCCTTGCCTTTATGTTGAGGCTACCACACACATTCACACAAACACACACTCTCACACGCACACGCGCATGTATGCGCACCTGCTCAGCTATACTCAGGGCCTCTCCTGAGGTGGAGTGCCGCTTCTTGCGCGCATCATCCGCCATGTCGTTTTCAAAGGTGGCTTCATGGATGAGCAGAGAGCAGCCTCGCGCAGCCTCTACTGTCTGCAATGGATAAGCAGAGAGCATGAGTGAGCAGAGCAGCAGAGCACAGGTTTTTGTCCTGCCAGCAGTTACACATATCGATGCTGCTACTTCAACATATTTTGCAACATCATGCATTAGGTTGCTCAAAAATTGAATGCGCAAGGGCACAGAAAGGCAGCATTTCAGGCCACGCTGCGCAATCAAGCAGCCCCGTGCACCCACCTGCGCACACGGCCTGGTGTCACCAGAGAACACCACGCGCCAGCCTGCATCACCCTCAAGCACAATGCCATACGAGTGAGGGATGTGGTGGACCTCGAACGGCTGCAATGACTTTAGCCCCAGCTGGCGCTTCACGCGTGAGAAGGCATTGAGCACGGGCCGCGGGGGAGCTCGGCCAGAGTAGTGGGGCAGGAGGTGGCTGCTGAGGAGGAGGTGGAAGGGCAGGGGCACCTGCATGTGCATGTGTGTGTGTGTGTGCCTCTGTGCACTTCATCAAAATGCTGGTGAGTTAGCTTGCTCTAGCTTGGGTAGATGCAATGGCTTGCATACACGTGATTTATGTGACATAAACATACACATGCACATGCAACAAAACAGTAGTTCCAGCAGTGCATGCTGCCCCTGGTAGCAATGCTGTGTTGGGTGGGAGGAATACAATGTTGCAGTCTGCTGATCCATGCCCTTCTTGCCAACCTACCCTTCTCTGCCTAGCACATCAGGAGCCTGCAGTTACAAGCAACTTCAGCAGCGCCCACTCTTGAAACAACCAACAGTTTGCAGGTTACTGCTCTAGCCCCAGCATGATTCCTCCATTGAGCAAGCGTCCCACGCAAAGCAATTTAGTCAAGCTTTTGCCTTTTTGTGTCAAGTTCAGAGATGCCTCTGCTCCTCTTTTAACCCTCCAAGGAATCAGATAAGAGCTGGGCCAACTCAGTCAAAGGAACAAGGATGTGCATGGCCCGTCCCTACCTCAAGTGTCGCGTGTCATGTGTCTGAGGAATGCTTCCCTGCCTAGCTCGCAAGAGCCCACTCAGAAAACCTACCACCTCCCGGTACAGGCGCAGCACCTACCATCTCCCGGTATAAGCGCAGCACCTGGGACCGGCTCAACACGTACCACCTGGTATAGAACTTACCACCTCCTGGTACAAGCGCAGCACCCTGAACAGGGGAGGTGGCCCGATCACAAGGATGGGAGTGACGTCAGGTCCGAGCAGTTGGGTGCGCAGCTCCAGAAGCCTGTACAAACCCCCATGGTGGTCCGCATGCATATGGCTGATCCAGATGCAGCGCAGCTCGCGTATCCGGCGCTCTGCATCTGCACACCCGTACCTGAGAGGCATGGTTCAGGGCCAGCGTGGCTAGGTGTCAATCAGGTGTTCCATGACCACCATCACCATATGCTGTGCACTGGTACATATGCTGCTTCCCGTGCAGCGTGGCGCACGCACACGGTGCTCTACAACCAAGTGCCCCCTTAAAGAATTCCTGCGGCGCCAAATGTGCATGCACATGTGCTGCAAAACACGAAGCATCCTGAGACAGCAACAACACAGCAGCTTGCTTACAAGGCGCGCAATTGCAAACATGCACCTCTGTGCAGAGTCATTCCCTCTGTGTCAACACTGTCACTTGATTCCATCTTGTTGAATACACCATGTTCTATAAGCATGTGCTCACGCCTTTTGGGCACATCAACCTTTACTTCAGGTAACTTAAAACCGCCCCTCTGTACCCATTCTACACATTCTTTTTAGAAGGGGAAGCTGGCTTTGCTGCTGGTTCTCATGTAGGATGTAGCTCTCTGGCCTTAACTCCATCCTGTTGCTGGATTTGCAAACTCAATCATCAGCTATTGTTTCTATTTACCTTCTATGTTTTAGTGCTTCATAAGCAGATTGCTATTTGGGTTTGTTCAATCTCAGCTGCCTCATAGCAAAGTCCCGCATTCCACACCCGCCTGTCCATTAGCTTTCCTTCCAGTCCATGAGCTTTCCTTCCGGTGCATCTTCCTGCACCAATTTTTTCTGTAGTTGCCCCCAGGCGATCTTTCAAAAATCCTTCCCCACCCACCTCCTCTTCAACTGCCCCAGAGCATCCTCCCCGCAGTCCAGCAGCATACCGCCCCTCTGGAAGAAGTCCACATAGATCGCAGTGACATTCCGGTACTTGGAAGGGCATGAGGAGGCGGTGCCAAGGAAAGTGATCTCCACTGTTTGCCTGCAGGCACAATAATAGTGATTGAATTCCGTACTCCAAACCTCATCCTGAGTTTGTCTGCAGGCCAGAGGCACAAGGTGCTCTACACACGCATCGATGTGTTGCATGTGATGCTTCACTCATTGTCGTGATGCCTCAACCATCGTCACTGATTCCTGCAGGCACAGTGGCATGAAATGCTCCCAGTAATTTGTCATGCCTGACGCCTGTGCAAGGCATGATCCAGCATGGCCGCCATTTGCACCAATGATGCTGTAACCGCAGGAATGCAGCAGCTCCTTGTTCAGGAATCTCTGCTTAGATCTCATGCGTAGCATGCAGAAGAGGAGACCGTGCCTGCCCATGCATATCCCTGATCGCTTTGCGGGTGCCATCAAAATTCTGATGACCTCGTAAGTGCACAGCCAACGGCTGCAAGCGCACAGCCAATGGCTGCAAGTGCACAACCAATGGCTGTTAGGGAAGAAATAAAAAACTACGTAGGCAGCAGAACCACTCCCTAGGTAATAAAGGAAACTGAGGCAATGAAATTTATATAAATGACTCTTAGAACGTTTCATTTTCTTACCTAAAGAGGAACCTATGGGCTGCCATGGTTCTACTCAAGCCAAGGCTGTACCAACTGGGTGGCCATAGGGAAAGAGAATATGTATCGGTCAACTTTTACCTGTCACATGCCATGTCCTGCCTCATCTGTTAGCACATCACAGCTGGGATGGATCATCACTTTAGCCGGCCAGACTGACCAGTGAGTCCATGGCTTCAAACCTCAGAGCGCCGCCAAGGAGCAGCATGCCCACGCACCTGTCTATGTGCTGCAAGCAGTCCGGTGCCTGGATGGAGTTGGCCGAGGCCTTTTGCTTGCGCTCTGCCATGGCCGCCATGGCTGTAGTCAGGCCCTCTTGGGCCATGACGCCCGCCCGTGTCTCCTAGAGGACCAGGAAAAAGAAAGGAAAGTTCTTAATGAAAAGCCTAGCCAGCCAAAAGGACGGGTGCAGCATGGGGGGCCCTGGAGGAGCAACTGAAATTTGCAAATTGGCACAGTACGATGCAAGCACTGGAGCCGGTGGCTTTCACCACACAAACGACGCATCTGTAGGCATGAAGATGTTCAGGCATTCGAAAGTTGCATGTACTGAGGAAGAATCTTCACATGCTCACCCGCTGAATGGCCTCTGTGGAGGGCACCTCGCGCAAGGGGGCCTCGCACTCGCTGCGGTCCAGACCTCTTGATTTTGCAGGCTGCAGTTGGTAGCGCAGCAGGTTGCTGCCCAGGATGGCCTACAAGCAGAGGCAATGCACGACTTAGCAGGACCCCGTTGGTAGCACAGCAATGAGTGATTTTGTGGGCTGCAGTTGGTAGTGCAGCAGGTTGCTGCCCAGATGGCCTACAAGCAGAGGCAATGTATGGGTCATGAGCTGTCAAGTGCTTCATGTATAGCTTCCAGCAGTGCTCCTGATACCAGCTTTCCAGCAGCAAGTTGCTGCACAAGATGGCACACAAGCAGAATACGGGACTGAGCACCAAACATGTTCAAGCGTCTTGCTAAGGGCCTAGTGGGAATTCCTGTATCAGTATAGTATCCTGTGCAGCAGCATTCTGCCCTTTGCGGTTCATCAATCTTTGTTACACACTGACAAGGGTGAGGCATTTTAAGCAGCCTCATGGATTGAGACAATGAGAGACTTCAGAGAAGCCATAGGGCAGCTAGCGCTGTGTGAAGAGCAATGCATGTTTGGCTCTACTACTGCTACTGTTGTGCATGCATGCATGCAAATAAGCACGTGTGTGTGTATTGGGGTGGGTGGATGGCAATTGTGCTTGCCTTTCCAAGAGCCTGGGCAGGGTGTGCTCAGCCCTCAGGTAGCATTATGGTGTTTGCATGTTTGCTGCAAGCAGTGACTTGGACCATTGCAAAATGAAAGCAAAAAGAAACTCACACACTACAAAACACACACACAACGACACAGAAAACAGTCAATGATGGTTTCCTTGCGCTGATCTGGTAGTCATGCTAGCCTAGTCCATCATCTCACCATTGATCACAAAACAGCATGCTCTAATGTATTCCCGTGCTTGCCTTGGACGGCTCTACCCCTTTATTTAAACACCTCCATGCACATCTCATGGCACACTGAGCGGCGCTCACTTTGGACGTTTCCACCCCTGGCAGGAGGGATTTCATCGACTGCTCTACCCCAGTTTTCCAATACAGCATGCGCTCATCAACTCCCGTGTTCACCTTGGACGGCTCTACCCCTGGCAGGAGTGATGGCATTGCGTCTACATGCATGGGACCTGGGCCTGCGTCGCCCCTGCCCTGCTGCCCCCCTCCTTCCCTCCCTTGCAATCCCCCTTGCTCGGTTCCTGAGCTGTGCTGCTGGACGGCTTGTACACCGTCACAGCTAGCCTCGCCATTTTCTCGTGCAGGTGCTCCAGATGCCCCATCCCCTTGCCGGATCCGACCCTCCGATTGAGGTTGGCTGCAGCCATTGCCTTGAACAGCCTGCGCAGCGTTGACTCCTTGGCCTTGCTTGCCATCTGGCTGCGATGGGGCAGAGGCTTTGCTCCCGCTGCTGCTGCTGTCGCCGCCGCTGCTGCTGCCGCTATTTGCGGGTTGCAGTAAGGGGAACAGCGAAGGCTCGATGCAGTTGAGCTTGGCCTGAAGGGAGAGAAGCATTGCACATGGCAAGCACTGGTGTACTTGAGTTTGGCCTGGAGGGAAGAGCATTGCACATGGCCAGCGCCAATGCAGACGAGCTTGGCCTGAAAGGAGTGAGGTATTGCATCATGGCAAGAACTAGGGTCAGGCCTTGTGCAAGTGCACCATGCGTTCATGAGTATGCGCACGCAGAACGCAGATCCAAATGACATTGCTCCTGTACGTGCACGCATCATCTAAAAATAAGTGCAAGCATCATGTCCATTATAAACGCATCATGCGTCCATAGTATGTGCATGACCAACTCCAACCCCCCCCACAAGCTCCCGCGCATTCCACATATGAGTCATATGATATGACTTATCTAACATACCAAAGGTACTGTTGCAAACCTGCCCATCGGCGCACACAAATCCCTCACAAAGCAGCCACAGCAGAAGCCACAGATGAGACAAACCGCTCGCGCTCTCACAAAAAACCAATCCACACACGCCCCCCTTCCCTCTCACACAGCTGCACCCTTATTTCCACCCCTTACATTGAAGTTACAACCACCAGCCTCACCCCCTTACCTGGAGAGCAGTGGCGCGCCTGAGGGTCACCGCCTGTGCACCCTGGCTGCACAGCATGTGGTTCCACTGAGGCCCCAGTGAGGCAGCCCAGGCCTGGTAGCGTGGGGAGTTGACCATGTGGGCTGGCGAGAGGTGCGCGACTATACACAAGCCAGTAGGGTCCTTTGTGCTGGCCTCCTAGGAGCACGGATTGATGTGAGGGGCGAACGCAGCGGCGATTTGTTGGGAGCAAGCAAGGCGTGCAGAGACATGATAGGAGTATGAGGTCCTGTGTGCAAGCCTTTGGGGGCATTGACAAAGAGAGGGGGGGGGGGCATGAGCAGGGGCACTCTGCAGGGGGAGCCAGCTGTGCATACTTGCCTGAGTTCTGCATGCCTGAGACAGGCGCAGAGGGGGGTAACCATTGTTGCAGCCTCTGCCAAAATTTTTTGGGCCTGTTGGGGCCAATTCTGACTCCCAATTTTTTGTAGTAGTAACCGCCATATGCAATATAAACATCCTGCATATTCAAAAATAGGAAAGAAGGAGGTCAAAAATTGGCCTTTTTGGCACCCCCTGGGCTGGATTTTGTGGATTTTTTCTAAGGGAAATGGCTGAAATTCTGTATCTTACCAACCACTGGGTCTTTTTACCCCATTTCTTTTGCAATGATATTCTTTTATTAAAAGGACTCCAAATCACTAAAAATCATCCAATTTGGTGAAGTGGGTGGTCAGGAATGGAGATAAGGTGTCAAAAACTAGGGTTCACGCCGCGGCTGATCAGGCATGTGTCCCGTAACGGCTCTCCTGGAACTCCAGTGTTAGAGAAAGCTCGTGAAACAGGCTACCACAGGAACCTAAGTTTGTACGGTGCCAGTCACGGGAGAGCTGTGCTGGGAGCATTTTAAAAACATGCAATTTTAGGCCCACTCTGGTATTCATCCAGATCTTGATCTGGCCATATCTCAGGAACCTATGAATGTCCCAGGACCAAAAGTATTGGCAAATGACCTACTTAAAATTCTCTTTGCAATGAAAAAAAATTGGCTCTGGGACATCCATAGGTTTTTGAGTTATAGCCTTTCAAAGTCCACACAATGGTTACCCCCCTCTGAGACAGGCGGCATGCACAACAACATGCTGAAGTGAGGAAAACAGGTGTGAAGCAGCATCTCAAGGGCACGCATGAAGGCCCCTCATGCAGGGGCTTAAAAAGGTGACTTGTTGAACAGGCATGGCAAAGCAGCCAAAAGTGCAACGCACCATCCATTTTGCCAAGGGCTGCTGCGAGAGCAAGGTCTCCAAGTGATGTTCTGTGGGTACGTCCACCACAAGGATGAGGGGCCCTGCAGCTCCACCTGCCATGACCTGCATGGGAAGGGGCGGGCAAACCATGACGGGTACATGTGAACAGATCAAAAGGTATGGGCATATCCACTGTGAGGATGAGCGGCCCTGCAGCTCTGCTAGCCATGACTTGCGTGGGAAGGGGCGCGCAAACCATGACAGGTACATGTGAACAGATCAAAAGGTATGGGCATATCCACTGCGAGGATGAGCAGCCCTGCAGCTCTGCTAGCCATGACTTGCGTGGGAAGGGGCGGGCAAACCATGACAGGTACATGTGAACAGATCAAAAGGTATGGGCATATCCACTGTGAGGATGAGCGGCCCTGCAGCTCTGCTAGCCATGACTTGCGTGGGAAGGGGCGGGCAAACCATGACAGGTACATGTGAACAGATCAAAAGGTATGGGCATATCCACTGTGAGGATGAGCGGCCCTGCAGCTCTGCTAGCCATGACTTGCGTGGGAAGGGGCGGGCAAACCATGGCAGGTACATGTGAACAGATCAAAAGGTATGGGCATATCCACTGTGAGGATGAGCGGCCCTGCAGCTCTGCTAGCCATGACTTGCGTGGGAAGGGGCGGGCAAACCATGACAGGTACATGTGAATGGATGGATTGATGTGGGCACATCCAATGCAAAGCCTGGGAGCTATGTGTGAATAGATAACGAGAAGCCCACTTATGGCAGGGACACAAACAACTCCGTGCAGCTTTTGGGTGTCTGTCCCACTTCGAAGGCACTTTGAATAGAAAGACAACTTGCTTTGCATTAACCCAGATAAGAACATGACACGGACTTTGGTCTCTTGTGTGAGGTCAGGCTTGGCAAGGGTAAAAGCAAGGGCAGGTACAGCTACGTCACCCTTTCCTTCCCAAGGGTGAAGAGCGCAAATGCGCAAGGGCAAGTGGGGTCCGTGGTCCCCATGGCCAGCACAATACCTGGTCTTGCCCGGAGTCTGGTCAGAATTGGTCTGGGTTGTGGTTGGCCTGATAATGCTTTTATGACCCGATTTGAACAAGTCTGTGTCGTTACCTTCCCCCTGCTTAGCTGTGGACGTCCCAGCCACAGGAGCAGAGAATATAAGTTGCATCAGTCTACACACACCAAATGTCTGAAGAGCTTGTGTGTATGTATGTGTGTGTGTGCGTGCGCGCGCATTCGGGCGTGTGCGTGTGTGTGTGTGTGCCTGTGTTGGCCTGTCTAAAATATTGAATTCTGATCAGAGCGTACGTCTGGTCTTTGGTTCGGTTGCATGTGTCTCTTTTGGTTGCATTGGTTTGATTGCATTGGTTTGATTGTTTAATTGCATGCGTCTGGTCTGCATCTTATGTTTGGTAAGGTTATGAATTCTCATCCCTGGATTGAGGTTTGGAGATGTCTGTGCTGTGTATAGGTCTGTCTGTGTATGAGGGATTCCCAGCAGGAATCCAGAATCGTGTCTTTGTTTTCAATGGGATATAAATGGGATCCAGGCCGCTCTCCCACCTGGCTTGGCTGTATGACCCTCCCATCCTCAGTGGTCACAGTCTCTCCTCGCTGCAGGACGCCGTAATACTGCATGGCAAGCACACGGAGGTCACAGTGGTAACGTCCTCCTCGCTTCATTATGCCATAAAACTGCACAGCGTGCAGAGCAAGATGCGATGCTCGGCGATCGTTGGCCATCCCCCATACTCCAAGCAAGCTACCAGGGACATGCGGGCGCGCTTGGGGCCACCGTCACACTGCTGCAAACTTGCTCCACCTCAACAGGAACCTATTATTATACCCTGCTGTTTCTTTCTTTGTCAGAACTGTCTTGTCTTTCTTTCTTTCTTTCTTTTTCTTTCTTTGTCAGAACTGTCAAGCCCTGAACCCTTCCACGCTCTGCTCTAGTCCTGATCACCATCACCACCACTATTATTACCATCACCACCATCATTATCACCATCATCATTATCACCATCATCATCAATATCACCATCATTCCTTGATTTACAGGCATCTTGATTGCACCACCCCTACCATTCATTCACTCACATCCCTGTGCACAAGCCTTGCTAAAGTGGTGGAGCCGCTGGCCACCTCAACAAGGTCATCTGCATAACTTGTCGGCATCTATAACGCACATCCAGCTTGCACCATGCATGCCCTGCTCACCGAGGGGTGCGGCACGCCCAGCTCCTTCGCTTTTTTGGGGTCGAATTTGCCAGGTGTGCCAGCCAGCTCGCATACGTAGCAAACACTCTCTGCTTTAGGGACTGCAGCCTCTGCACCTGTGCCTGGCCACTGGATGTGATCACCCTCATCGCCTGTATGCGTGTGAGGTTAGGTCAATGCTTGTGTCACAATTTGTGTGTATATGTGTATGTGTGTGTGTGCGTGTGTGTGTGTGTGCGCGTGTGTGCGCGCGCGTGCATGCACAGCTGCATTGTCATGAACCATGCTTACTTTGGCAATTGAGGTGTTGCTCTTACAATATTTCACACAAGCTTGCATCTGTAAAAGTAATTGCCTGTGGCAAGAGTATGCAACCCCTCCCTGTCAGTGTTGAGCCACACACACAGACCGAAGACGCTTCGACGCCTTCATTTAATGCTCGCCATTTAAAGAATGCTCCCCATACGCGTCCCCGACGCACACACTCTTCTCTTCCGTGACAAAACACTCTCCTTTTGTTTAACCCCTTCGCCTCCATTTGATAATGCTCCCCCACCACTCACCCTCTTCTCTGCCATCCGCCAGGGCACCGTCCAAAGCAGCCTCAGGCTCTTGCACCTCTGTGGCCGATTTGCATGCTGCCTGCTGCGGTGGATGGTCGTGCTTTGCACGTTTTGCCTGTGGCTCCTCTGCAGGTGACCCCGCGCCCTGTGCTGCCTCAGCAGATGCTAGCTGTGCTGCTGTCGCCGCTGCCGCGTGTGTGCTGGGGGCACAAGGAGAGGGTTTGATGGCCACAGGGGTGACAGTCAGGAACTTTGAGTGCACCAGGGGCGCCCCAGCATCAGCCCGCTGGCCTTGTTGCTGCTGCTGCTGCTGCTGCTGCTGGGCCGTGTTTGAGCCTTGCGTATGCAAGCCCTGTGGGCCCTCTTTTGTGCCTGTAGGGAGGGGCATGCAAGAGGGCAGCATCCTGGTGTTGGTGGTGTGGGCCTGATCAGCCAGGATACAGGGTGGTAGGCCTCCTTGCAAACCCCTCCCTTGTGGCATGAGCCTGTTGGGCAGCATCCTGTACTATTGTTGGGCTTGCCATGACATTCCTGTGCCAGCCACTGTGACGGTGCTGAGCAGGCAACCAAATAGCGTGAGGCTAACCACCACTCTGGGTGCATCGTGCTATTGTACCGCTGAGAATGCGAGGTGGATGACTGAGCATGAAGCAAGGACAAAAGCTGTGTTGTCAGCCTGGCAGTAACCAAAACCTGCATTTTACATACTCTGCAGCCTTGGATTGTGTGCCTTCAGTTGTGTACCTTCAGTTGTGTGCCTGGATTGTACGCCTCAGTCAGAAGGGGTCCAGGAGCTCATTGCTCATTCATGAGCCTAGGGAGCAGCCTGTTCCTGTTTGAGGCTCAAACTTCGAGCCTGAAGATATGCAGCCAAGGAGCATGTGTTCCTCTTGCTAAATAGCAAGTCTAGGAGGCTCCAGGCCTCACATGCTGCCGTGCCGGGTGTTTACTAGGTCCTGCCTGGTCTGGTGCCTCTGCACATTTTTGCCTCTTCTCTGCTTTGCTTGACTATGCTGTGGGCGAGGCCCAGCAAGCAGGAGCAGAGCCCCTCCAGCGCCTGGAACCCTTTGCTAGGGCAATAAGCCTCGCCTTTAACATGATTCATATTCTAGACAAAGACCTGATAGCTTCCAGGCGTGCTTCAAAACCTGAACCTGCTTGACACGGGAGTGGAGTCGCCCCTGAGAAGAACAATGCATTATCTGAAGAGAAGATACAACCAAAAAAGTTCCAAGCATGGACCACTTTGCAGGGAACTGCGCATTGCTGATCATTCAAGCAAAGGAACAGACGATTCGCACAGTGGCAAGAGAAATGGCAGCATGGCAAGCACTTATAACTGTTTTGCCCAAACCAAGAGAGCGTGTTTGGTTGCAGGCTGTGTACGTCGCTTGCATCTCATGCGTACTGCGTTATATAATAGAAGCCTACAAGTTTCGATATGCCCCCAGATGTGGTACAACTTAGAATTAGCTCGCACGCCTCTAGCCATGGCTGTGAATGGGGTTGCCTGTGCAAACTAGGGCAGAGTCCAAGTGCTGACTATGATGTGGTTGCTTTAATTGTGTAAATTGGCAGCTTATGATATACAGTATATCCACCAGGTTTACTTGGTAATCCTTGCACCTCAGGCAGGCCACAGACTGCAAGCCTGCCCACTCAGCTCGGCACTTCATCTACAGCTGATTAGCGCCAAAGAACACCATGCTACTCAAAAATGCAAAATTTGAACATGTCATAGACTTTGCTCGAGTGTCCACGTACAGCAGCACTATCGCAGAGAGCTCTGACAGCATAAGATGCTCCACAGGAAGGCATGTGTAATGCTACAAGCGTGTTGATCAAAGTGCACTCAAACTCACCAAATTCGTGTACCTTCAGCGCCTGCTCCTGGTTCACATAGCCTTGGAAGGCACTGATGTACTTCCTGGTACCAACTGGCCCTGCAACCAGCAAGCACACAAAAGCATGGTTTGGCGCACTCCCTGCCCATATGTGTCTTAAAAGATGCAGTTCTAAACTCTGGCCTTGCCCCATAACAGCAACAAGCCAAAGTCCACACATTCACTCACACACACACACACACCATAGATCTTGCACGTGGGGGGGGCCTCTAGCAAGCCTCCCGCATCAACGGGCCCGGACGGAGCTCCCGAAGACAGCAGCATGCCTGGGCAGAAGCAGGGACAAGCAAAGAAAGCAGCATCAGTGCATGAGCTCTTCACGTGCAGTCACTGGCAACAGGCATTTGATTATTTAAGGATTGGACTCTACAGGCATACGACTGTAACTTGTGCCCATCAAGTAGTTCAAGGAAAGGTCTATTCAGAAGCTGCAGGTGGTGGCTCGGCTCATTTCAGACTCCTTATTTTCAGTGAGTGGTGCATGGTGCAGAGAGCATGGTCACCAACTAGCAATGCATGCTGGCAAAGCCAACAAAGTTGCCCAACGCAACTACACCCACCAGGCAATCCTGACATTGTCTCAGTGGATGCACGGGTGAAAAAATATGTCTCCAGCTGCATTTGAACCAGAGCAGGCACGCGTCAAGCCATGAGGAAAGTGATCAGTAACAATAATATTAGATGTTATGTCTATGAAATAAAGTGGATCAGCAGGCCAAATGCAAACGAACCTTTGATGGATCAACATATTTGCCATGGATGCGACGCGTCAGCAGTGACCTTTCTCTGGGGTAGCTCACACATAGTCAAATCCTAGACAACTTTGAGGAGGCCAAGCTGTGCTTGCACCTTTTGCTTTACCTGAGCCACTTTTGTTGGCAGGTACAGCTACGTAACCCTTTCCTTTTTTCCCAAGCTGTGCTTGTGCATGTAATGCATGAGGAGCCGGCACTGCTCCTATCCGAGTGCATGGCATCATCTCACCTTCTGCATTTTGATCTTATTCTCGCGGAACATGCGCTGCAGGCCCTCTCCCGCATTGAACAGCATGCGCCCCTCCTTGTCGAGGAAAAGCAGCAGCGAGGGGCTGCTGTGATCCACATCGGTGGCGAGCACCTGGGTGCATGCGGCAATGCTTGCAAATAATTGATGGCTGCATGGTGTTGTGCGCTTATCAGCACTTCTCTGCACATGACACTGCCTATGTAAGATTGAAGGCTGCCAACTGGAATGGTAGGAGACGCAACATAATTCCATGCTCTTGACAGCACGCACCTGAAGGTAGCAAGTGTAATGCTGAATGCCTGGCGCCTTGGCATCCTTGGCCCTCGCGGAAGTAGACATGATGGAGTGGGTTGCTCTGGCTGGCCCAGTGGAGCTGCTCTTGCTGCTGCTGCCGCCCTGCACGAACGGAGTTTGCAGGCGCCAGGCCAAGGATGCGAGCCTCCTAATCAAAAATGGATTCCTCCCTTGCAAGTCTTTTGATGGACAGCTAAATCTTGGTTTCCCACAGTGCATAACATGTGCTGCTGAATATTTTTCCAAATGAGCCTGTCTGTCAAAAAAGCAGCAAACTGAACATGCACTTCCAAACACCCTCCGCCTTCCCTTTTTTTCAAAACTTGAAAAAACAGAAGGCGCCATGAAGTTCTCCCCCAATGTGTCGTACTCCAGGAGAAAGAGCCGCAAGGTACAGACGAGCCGGTGATGGCGTACGTAGCCCTTCTCTGAAGCGGGCGCAGGCCCTCAAGCCTGTCTCGTGTACAGGAGAACGTGTATAATATGTGTGTGTGTTACATAGCTTGGAGCTTGCAAGGGGTGCCAGAATTGGGCACTTGGGCACTGCTCCCATGCACATCCCTCTCCTCCCCACCCACTGCATGCCCCCCCCCTCCTTGTATGTACACAGGCTCACTTCACGGCGCCATCCAGTGAGCGCAGGAAGCTCATGAGCGCTCCTCTCTCCGCTGAGCTGAAACAGAAGCACCCAGGGGTGCGTTGACATTGCGAGTGCTGGCCAGCCATCACCAGCAAGCAAGCTTGAAGCTGCCAGCTACCAGTATCATTCAAGGATTACATTGGCTGTGTTGCAAGGTTCAAGTAGTCATTCTTCCAGGGGTTGCCCATGCCCAGCAAAGTGGCTGCTCACCCCGTTGCACCATTCTCTCTGCCAACACACGTTCAGGTGCGCGCCATCCCCGTGCGCAAGGATGACGAGGTGACCGTGGTTCGCGGCACCTACAAGGTGTGTGTGAAATGTGTACTGTCCGTCGGCAAGAGGTTGCTGCCAAAATGTGCCGTCCTGCACCCTCACGCGTGTGAAGGGTGTCCAGACAAAGCTGAATACACATCAGGCGCACCTTTAGACGCATGGGTTACAATGCCAGCGATACTTCATGCGCTGCAGGGCCGTGAGGGCAAGGTGACCCAGGTGTACCGCCGAAAGTGGGTCATCCACATTGAGCGCATCACCAGGGAGAAGGTCAATGGTGAGTAGCAGGGAGCCTGCTGTGTGGTTGGGGACGGGGATGGCTGTGATGTGATCATGGAGGCATGCACACATGCACAGTTTTCAGGGCATGCAGTCCTAAAGCTCATCTGCAGCACGCAACACCCAGCAACTAGCACCTCTGGACCTCAAGGAAGCAAGTCCACTACACATGTCCTCGCATGTCCATCCGTATTGTCCAGGCAGCACCGCATGTGCTCCAGGATCTTCTCCATGTGCTTCAATGATTGCAATTGCGAAAACATGAGCTTGTATCTTCCTTCGGCATCTCACCAATTTGAATGGGTTATCACAATCAGCTGCTACCATACGGGGGGCATGTCCTCAATGAGTAGGGGGGGCACTGTGCCTGGTCAGGATTTCCTTTGTGAGACGTTTTTACGGCCCTGCGGTATCGAGCTGGTGGCTTCCTCCCAAGCTCATGCCACAGCTGCGCTTCCAGGAATTTGGCTTTTCAACTGGTTGACTGTATAGCTTACCAGCCACGAGGTGTTGTCCCTTGGGATTGTGCCCAAAAGAGGGGCTAGATTTGTCTGCATGCTGGTGTCTTGGCAGGTGAAATTGCGAACCACTGCTACGAAGGCTGTCTGTGCAAGTGCCCAAGTAAAAAGCTGCATGGGCCAGACATCAATGTTAGGCATGAGAGAGAGGGGGAAAAGGATGTCAGCCTCCAGCTCCCTTCGCATCTGAGTGCATGGCCAGGCTGCATTTTCATTTTTAAACCATCCATGCATCGTGAGCATTCCTGGTGGATTTTCAAGCACATTAACTGTGAGTGGGATCTAGCGTCCCATCTTTATGACCCCTATGAGGTTAATGAGGGCTTCCTTAGCCCTGTAAGTGTCCAGATGTATCAAGATTTCTCCAAACATGCCATTCTGGAGCACCAATGTTTAAACACCACGAGTTGGGGCGCACATGCACACCTAATTTGCTGCTGCGCGTGAATCCTATTTTCATCAATCCAAAAAGATTGGTGAATGTAACTTTCCTCTTTGATTTAGATGATTTGGTTAAATTTAAGAAACACGAGGAAGAGCATGTCCTGCAATGTTGGCCTGTTGACCCCCTCTGGCATAAACCGCTGCTCTGCCAGTTTCCTGGTAGCATACATTGCCACTTGTCTCATACGAGCATTAGGGATGTTGCTGCAGGTGATCTTCCAGGAGGCAAAGGGGTATGTTACTACAATGGACTGCCGACCCATCATAAGATGTCTGAACCTGGTATGCTTGCTCTGCATGTGTGTAGGTGCGACCGTCAACGTTGGTATTGATCCCAGCAAGGTCGTCATCAGCAAGTTGAAGATGGATAAGGACCGCAAGAAGATCCTGGAGAGGAAGCAGGTACACAAAGTAGGCTTTAATTTGGAATCAGCAGTTAGGCTGTGCGTATTGAAAGTGTTTGCTTGATGGTTGGGGCACCTGAGACGTACCTCAGGGAGTGTCTCTCCTGTTCAAATTCTGTTCAGTCTGTCTGCAGATAAGAGAGAGAAACAAGATTGTCCAGGTTGTCCAAATATTGCTTGCGTGATGAAGCTGCTTTCCTTATTCACCCAGCATGCTTTTGTCCGTACCTGCCTTTACCACAGAGCGCCAAGGGAGAGAAGGGCAAGGGCAAGTTCAGCGAGCAGGAGGTCAAGGCCATGTCCAACGTCGACTAAAGCGGCGCTTTGTGCTGTCACAGGCAGCTTTAAGCCAGCAGCAGCATGTTTCCTGCACACCTCGTCTTCAGCAGTGTGCATAGGCGAGAGTGGTGCTGATGGTCCGGCATGCTGGGCACTCACCTTTTCAGGTTACGGGACTGCTGGTCACTAACGGACCAAAGTGGGGGCAGCGCATGTGTTTCGAACTGTGAGATATGACTTAACTACAACCTGTAAACACAGTGCGCAGGAAACAGTCTTTGTTTGCTGTCATCACGACAGTAGCAAAAATCTTGGAATGCTTTGCTCATGCATCATCATGATGCCTGCTGTACAGTATGTTCACACGAGCACACGGCAAACATGTAGTGGGGACACTCTGAGAGTGAGCCACAGAGCATCCTCACTACATATTAACGTCCACATCTTGGACCAGCTGAGTGGTTGCAAGCGGAAATTGCACCATGCATGGTGTTCCATGGGCTCATGCTCAGCCTCGTGGGTTCATTGGGTGAGTCATTAAGTGGGCAAGACTTACTGGAGCCTCCCTGCCAAGTTGGAATGGAAGAATGTGCTGATGACGTAATCCCTTTTTTCGTTGCAATCAAGGAACTGAGGGGGTCACTCAAGACTCTGGCACCTGCGGATCACATGCACCAGAGGGAGAAAGAAGCAAACCCTCAGGTCAGAAGAAGCTTCAGGCCTTTTCACAGCACCTCCTTCCTTTATGTTGGCTATATAAAGCTCACGGCGGGTGGAGCTTCAGGCACGTTATTTCTCCTGGCTTAGGAAAGGACAGGCAAAGTTTACAAGGATAAGGCCTTCAGTCAAGAAGTGCGACTGCTAGCCTGTTCATAAAAGACAATTAATTCATGAAAGAAAAATGAAGTTCATTGTTGCTCAGGATTACAGGGGAAAAAAAGGAAAGGCTGTACCTGAAAAAAGAAGGCCTCCAGTCAAAACGGTTGACTGCTAGCCTGCTCATAAAAAGCAACAATTCATGTAGAAAAGGGAAAAGCCTGTTATTGCTTGGATGTAAGAAGAGATACGAGAAGACTGTACATGGTGAATGCCGGGTACGTAGGGAGCCGAGCTATTGGAAGAGTGAGATAAAGAGAGGAGAGGACCAGAAAATAAGGAAGCATATTTAAGCCGAAGAAAACAAACATGGGGATGAGTGCATTTGGAAAGAACTTGTTGTTCATCCTGCACATCATATTGGGCATCACATGTGGCTAGCATAACTAAACAGGTGCTCGAACTGAATGCGCAGGTTTGCCCATCACAACATTAAGTTGCCTGGCCACTGAATTCACGTCAATCAAATAATAATCTGGGCCTGCTGGAATGAAGTGTGATTGGTGAGGACATTCTTACATGCTGTGAATAGGACAGCATAAGAACAACCCTTCAAGCTTGAAATCATCAAGACAAGTCATCAAGATGCTTGAAAAGGAAATCTTGCGAACAGCTCTGAGCAGGCAAACGGTGCATTGCAGCGGGAGTCCCTTGCCATGTATACATGTCTCCTGTCAGTTGAGCTCCAGAGCTCGCAAACGGGGCCTTTGAAGTGTACTAAACAGCTATGGAAATGGTTTATCCTCTAAAAACGTGGCGACCGGTAGAGCCCATTTATAGCCATCCGGCATCGATTGTAGGTTGGCCCCGCTTCCTCTACGGAAAAAGGAAGAATCACAATACATTTATGATCAATAGCTGTATCGAATCGTTTGGTCTTTGTGGCATCCTCCCGCATATGGTCCTTTTCGGAAGGGAGCTAACTGAATAGCCCAGCGTTCGTTAGTGTGTCCTTACACACATCCTCCCATTGTTGGGCTCCAACTGATGTGAGTCCTCCCATCACCCTGCCTCAGCAAAAAGCTGGCATGGCCTCTCCACCGATTCTCCGCCAGGAGAGGTGCCAGCCAAGTTTGGTGTGGTGCCAGCTCTCTGATGGGACACTGTTCAATGCATCTTGGCTGGCAATGCATGCACGGCTTGGGCGTCTTGTCAGCGCAGCTGAGGATCTGTTGCCAGGTCAGTCAAGGCAGCTTGCTGGCAGGCAGGAGTGCCTGATGAGTCCACGCATGTGTGCATGCATACATCTCAAAACCGGTCAATTGAAATGGACATGGTTTATGATAACAGTGCTTCCTGCACCTGCCTATTATTTCCAGGCATCTGCATCATAAGCTGCGGGATGGAGAGGCCAAGGCATTCCCATGAACTGCCTGTGGAGGAGCAAGGGGCTTTCAGGTGATTTAACCTGATTTCCATCTCAGTAAAAACCTCTCGTGTGATTACAGCACATATAAATACAGGGGCATGGATCCACCGTGCTCGTTTATAAACGATCATCTAATTAGATTCTCATGAATTTCACACACATTCACAGGTGAATGTAATTTGAGCAGTTCGCACGCGCGCGCGCACACACACACACACACACACACACACACACACACACACACACACACACACACACACACACAAACAAACACACACACACACACACACACACACACACACACACACACACACACACACACAAACACACACAACACACACACAACACACACACAGACACACACAAACACTAAAAAGCCTGCCCCTCATTTGAAATTTATTTGTTCAGGGCCCACTTCCTGGTCACAGATGGGGCAGGGAGATGCTTGCAAGAGGACAGCTGCCACCGCCTTGCCCGCACACTGGAGCAATCTTTGCTTGCCTGCCTGACTTCACCAATGTTAGAGGACAGGGAGCATTGCGTAGCTGAGGGCAATGGATGCAACCTGCAGCAGCAAGAAAAACAGCAGCAGCAGCACCCCTCCAGGGAGCAGCTGCCGCACAGCCTCAAGACAACCACAGACCTACCCTTACCCTCTCAGCTCAACTCTTCATCTGAATCCTCCTCTACCCCTATGTCTTGTAATGTACTGCCCACTGCAGTACCTGAGCCTGTGGCATGGCCCCAGTTGTCTCAGCAGACCAGCATGTCTCAGCTCCCCTTACAGGCCGAGCTCACAGGCCAACGCACGATGTCAGGGCTCTTGAGCGATAGCAGCACTTTCCTGCATCCTGGTGAGGCTCTCAAGAAAGGTGATGGATACGGTTGTGGGAAGCATGTCCACCTTAGGAGGAGCGCTGTCCCTTGTCTTGATGAAGCAATTTTTGTTGAAAGAGATGTGTGTATGTTCGTGTGTGTATGTGAGAGAGCACGCGCAGAGCATATTCTGGGGCTTTCAAGCTCTGTTTGAAATTCTGCGCAGGCAAAGCAAAATGCCTCCAAACCCAACTTACCCCTCCCGGAGTGAAGGAGGGTGGCCTCAAGACATCAACAGCAGATTAGGAAAAAGTACATGGGCAGCCAAGTTACTCCCTACATGAAGTAAGGAAAAGGGCAGGACATCAATGACACTGATCAATTCTGGAAGCCCCCTAGCACTTAAAAGCCCCTGGCACAGAAAGATATTGACTACTAGCTGTGGCAAATACAAATGGTTGCAGGCTCGTGCACCTCGAGCAGCAGCGCTAGCGTGGATGCGGGCTTTGAGAGGAGGAGGGTATCTGCTGGCGCCTCCCTTCCCCCAACTCACGAACAGATCTGCATTTCCCCTAGCGAATCGATGGCGGCCTCCATCAGCTCCCTCACTGCGCAGGTGTGTTTGTACAGACTGGACAAACACATTAGTCTGCTCTCTGTCTATTATCCCCTTGTTCATGCTGCGTGTGATGCTTCCTCTCCATCTCTGCTCTGGATGGAACTGTTTGTGTTCCAAAAGCCCTGGGCAACTTCGCTCATTCTGGGTTCAGCTCTCAGCCCTGAGGGGCATACAGGCTCATGCACACCAGGCTCGCCCCAGGCATACCCTTGCATGCAGGCACATGCACGCCCTGTTTATAGTAGGCACAAGCTTGTTCAAACAAACGTGCCATTGGCCAGAGCCAGGATCTCTAGCCAGGCGCTGCTAGAAACCCATCCCCTTATCTTCTCTGCTCACTCTTGTTCAGGAGCGCTGTTCAACAGAAGGCTTGTGGCACTTTGTGCCAGCATTGTCCTTACTAAAGGCTGCAACCTAAAGGGCAACGCTGCCTCTGCAGTTTTTCCCCTCTGCACAGCATCATGCAGCAGAAGCCATAGCAGGATCCGCAATTTGCAGAAGCCGCCACACTCTTTCCACGTGCTGCGTCTCGGCTCACAGGCGCGTGGTGTGAGCAGAGAGGACCGATTCAGAGCTGCTGCAGCATTGTGGGAGCTGGACATGAAAGAGGTGATGTCAGAGCTGTCCATGTGCTGCGTGTTGGCAAAGTCAACAAGCCTTCTCTGGCTTTCTCGTCATCCTTTGGCCTGTTTGCCTCGAGGCCCATAGTTGGAATTCGGCTTGAATTGGCCTGCTTTCCCCCCGGCACGTAATTTAGAAGCTGGCCTGGATTGGCCTCCTTTCTCCTGGCGCGTAACTCAAAAGTTGGCATGGATCGCCACATAACTATCCTCCTCATCACGATCCTATTTATTGCAGTAAGGTTAGCGCCATTTTTCACCAGCACATCCCCCAGTGCTACCATGCTCTTCCAGGTGTTGCTTAGATTGCAACCATAGGTACTGCACATTGCTGTCAAGGCTGATATGATGAGCGCCTTGTGCATGCACCAAAGCCTTTATTCCTGACTTGCAAACATCAGACAATCTTTAAAACCCCCTCAGGAGTGTCCTGAGTGACCAGCTGTTATTCAACAAACAAGGGAAATTTCTTGCTTGATCCCCAGATCCATTTCCACCACAAGCTGGGTGAGGGCAGCTTTGGCGAAGTCTGGTTGGGATCCTTCCGGGGCACAAAGGTGGCCATTAAGAGGATGCATGAGGGCCAGGTGCACCATGGAGGCGAGGAGGGGCCGGGCACAGCCGCGCAGGTAATCAGTTATTTTTAGTCCACACCGGCCATGAAGAAGATGCATGAGGGTGAGGTGCAATTCTTTAACCGCGCATTTTCTAACTGCGGCCATGAAGAGGATGCATGAGGGCCAGGTGCACCATGGAGGCGAGGAGGGGCCTGGCACAGCCGCGCAGGTAATCAGTTATTTTTAGTCCACACCGGCCATGAAGAAGATGCATGAGGGTGAGGTGCAATTTTTTAACCGCGCATTTTTTAACTGCAGCCATGAAGAGGATGCATGAGGGCCAGGTGCACCATGGAGGCGAGGAGGGGCCTGGCACAGCCGCGCAAGCAATTAATTATTTGTAGTCCACATTGCACAGTGGCACAAGCACTTTCCTGTTTTCTTTCCTGCCCAGTGGTGCGGGTATTGTACACTGCGCAGAGGCAAGGTGACCCCTGTCTGTACACCAAGTTTTGCTCTCCTTTGCACCCTGCAGTTTGAAGTTAAGTGTCACCGCAGCCATATTATTATCATGCTTTGTTGCCTGCTTGTCACAAGCAAGCAACAAATCGCGCATTGTACCATTGTACATTGTACCACCTTGCAACTTGGTCATGTAACTGGTCTTGGGGGTGCTTGGTGCTTACATTTATGCTATTGGAGCCTCACACTTCAAATAGACTGTTAAAGGTTCTCAACTACTTACTTCTCTGGAGTGCACTGTGCAAATGGTACATGCTGTGACAACACAGCTGCAGTGTGTTTTTATGCCTTTGTTCTATACCCTCCCAAGGAGCTGCACCCTCATCAATTCCTGCCTGCAATTGCTGTTCAATGCAGTCTTTCGAGAGAGAAATTGAAACGTTGGCATGCATTCGCCACCCAAATGGTAAGCAGGAACGTGACAGGGCTGCGTCAAGAATCATACCTCTGCATGGCAAACTTTTTCTTGCGTGTTTGCCTTTGTTGCTGTTCCATGGTGTTCCTGCTTTAGGAACCATTTGAAGCAATTGCTGTGGTCCACTTGGCCTTCATTGTTCACTTTGGACGTTGCTCCCTTCACCTGCATCTCTTGCTCCTGTTTACCAACCTCCCTCCAGTCGTCAACTTCTTTGGTGCCAGCCATGCCCCTCCCCATTTATGCCTCGTCACTGAGCACTGTGCTCGTGGCAGTTTGGACCAGCTGCTGCACAAGTCAGGTGCGGCTGTGTGTCATTGCCCGTAAGCAAAGGTGATCGTCCAGTGGGTTGGATGTAGCAGGGAGTTCAATGCGCCAGGTTTGGCCAGGATTTTTGGTATGTGAAGGCTGCACCTTGCAGGGGCGGTGCAGTGAAAGGCATACGAAAGGCTGAGGATGTAACAATGCTGGGACAAAGCATCAGTTGTCCCTGCATCCATGATCATTGCGATTGTGAAAAACATGGGAACAACATAGCATCCATGAGAAACGCGGTACTAGTAAGAAGGGGATGGGTGTCATGGCAAGCAGTAGGCAGCAGCATCAGATCGGGGCATAGATTACTGCTAGACTTTGGACTGGGCCAGGACGCAGGTCCAGGTATCAGCAATTGAACAACTCAATCTGCTAACATGCACAGTTGCTTCTGCATGATAAGGAAATGTGCACCAAGACCAATAGGATATTCAGTTGCCAATTTTCTTCTACTCTTTTGTACGTATGATTCGCTACTCACAGTCTCCTCTGAGCTGGAACTGACCTGCTTTGTACCCACCTACGCTGTTGCTACTTTACACGCAGGCCTTCAAATAAACCTTGTGAGGGCAACTGAGTTTGCAATTGACATAGCGCGAGGCATGAACTGCCTGCATGAGCAGAGGCCAGGTTGGTACATGTTGCTGTGTGTGTGTGTGTGTTGCGCGCTTGCCTGCATGCCGCTTAGTTGAAGTGCCTGATGCCTGCAGAGGTCAGGTCAGTGCCTGCTACTTTGTTGGAGCATCTTCACCTAAACGTTTTGCCGATGGTGTAAAGCTTCTTTCTGACTTTGCAAGGAAAGAGAAGGATGGGTGGAAGGAGTGGATGTTTTTTCCCTATGGCCGGCTTTTACCATCCTTGCGGCCAGACAGTGTAACAATGAGAATGAAAAGAAATTTGCCGATGGGTCTTCCCTATGGCCGGCTTTTACCATCCTTGCGGCCAGACAGTGTAACATTGAGAATGAAAAGAAATTTGCCGATGGGTCTTCCCTATGGCCGGCTTTTACCATCCTTGCAGCCAGACAGTTTAACAATGTGAATGAAAAGAAATTTGCCGATGGGTCTTCCCTATGGCCGGCTTTTACCATCCTTAAGGCCAGACAGTGTAAAATTGAGAATGAAAAGAAATTTGCCAATGGGTCTTCCCTATGGCCCGCTTTTACCATCCTTGCGTGCTTCGTGGGGCTTGCAGTATTGGTCGTCCCCACGAACAGCCCCCCCCCCAACCAATCTCACTTTGCTGTTCATACCTCCAACAAGCGCCCTTGCATTTCCTGAACGGTTGAGCACTCCTGGACACAAGCTGCTCTTAGGTCGTCTAATCTTGCTGCGATGTCAGATTGGGGGGGGGGGATCTAGGGGAGCGTGCTGGTGGGAAAACCCGTCGGCAAATTTCTTTTCATTCTCATTGTTGAATTGTCTGCTGCCCACCTGCTGCACCCCACCCCACCCTCTTGATACCTTATTGTAGGAGCAAAAAAAGAACAGCTATCCTTCGCACTTTTAAGGACCTGGAATGGCACAGGGGGTGCTGAGATATGGTCAAAATTTTTGAGTTTGTTTGGCTAACTTGAGGGAGTCGGTTTGTGGGAACCGACTGATTGCTATGGGTTGTATCTTCATTGTAGAGGGGATGAGCCCATGCTCACTCATCAGTGGGGATGAGCCCGTGCTCACTCATCAAAGGAAGTGAGCCTGTACTTACCCAGCAGAGAGGGTGAGTCCATGCTCACTTGCCAGGGAATGGGTCGATGTTCACAGCCAGAATAAAGTGTTCAGATTGGGGAGGACAGGGGCGTCAGGCTCTTGAGGCAGGGCATCTCACACAGCGGTCTTTCCACCACAACCTCATCCAGCAGGAAAGGTGGAGGTTGTCAGTGGAGTGTTGGCTGGCGCAGCTCTTGACCAAACAATGCCATATGGCACTGTGTCCTTGATCACACACTTATTTGTATTGATCGAACACAGCTTTTGATCAAACGATGCCATATGGCACTGTGTCCTTCATCACACAGGTATTGGTCAGACACAGCTCTTGATCAAACGATGCCATATGGCACTGTGTCCTTCATCACACAGGTATTGATCAAACACAGCTCTTGATCAAACCATGCCGTGTGGCTCTGTGCCACTGACCTTTGAACTCTGAGACCTGTGTAAAACTGGTCAGCTCCAAGCAAGAATCGCCCTATTCTGGACGCACAAAAGAGTTGATGCTCCCTTAAATACCCTGACACCTGCCTCAAGCTTGTTTGCTTGTGTGCTGCTTGCAGCAATTATTCATCGGGACCTGAAGACAGCAAACCTCCTTGTGTCAGCAAGGTGAGGCAATCATCACCAAATTCATCCACATCATCAAAATCAAGATCATCGATCTGTACCGAAAGACAGCAAACTCCCTCATACCGTTGTCCCTCAAGTTAAGGCATAATGGAAAGAAGTCAGAGGCCTTATCCTTGCAACAAGGTGGATAGCGCAAAACCTTGTCATAATCCATATGCCATAATCCAACTCATCCTGGATAGCCTATCACTCTCCTTCAAAGCATCTTCCTTTTTCCAGCGCGCCAGGATAGGTCAGTGCCGCCTGCTGGGGTAGGGGTTGTTAGTACTTGGGATGATTTATTGAAAGGAAGTGGCTCAAACAAGTTGCAATGAGTGCTTGAGACAATTCGACAATGACTAGCACATCTGATGATGCTTGGGATTCATCAAGAGGAATGGGCCCACACACGAATTGCCTTTGCCTATTTACAAGCCTGTAATGCATGACCGCTCCAATTTTTTTGAAAACTAACCCCGAACCGTGCATGCCTGCAAATGGCAATAGCAAGCACCTGAGGCAAATTGCAGACGATGGCAAGCAACGCGCTGGCCATTTTGAAAGAAAGTTGTTTTGCCTCATGCAACGACATTAAATTACGGCACAGGGCACTGCGTAAGGAAGGGGTCTAAATCTAAAGCAAGCTGCACTCTCAAGGTTGCGTGCGCTGAACACGCATACGTATGCATGCACGCCAGGTTCGAGGTCAAGGTTGCCGACCTGGGGCTCAGCTGCGTGAAGGACCAAGCTAGGACTGCCAGCCCCCAAGCATGGCTGGAAGGAACTGTGGAGTACAGTGCACCTGAGGTACTTCAAGGACACCTCTTCATCCTTTACCTGCACTGAAACATGCTCCTGTCCCAATCTAGCAATCTAGCATTGCATGTCTGCTCTGCATTAATACTATACAAGTGCACTGATTGACCTCCATGAGATGGGCAAGGCCAGCAAAACTGACCATGACTTAGCACTTGTTGCTCAGCCTCATTGTTTGCGTCCAGTCGTGCGCAGGAGGCTGACCATAACCTATGAGTTAAGTGTGATTGATGTGTCTTTTTGGGGGGAAATGTCTTGCATCCAGTCTCCGCACGCCAGTTTCCAAGCTGCACACGCGCTCAGGAACAAATAATCAACTCCTGTGCAGGTCCTCCGCGGGGAGCCATACTCAGAGAAATGTGATGTATGGTGAGTGTGGACGGTTTCAATGCTGAGTGTTCACAAACAGCTGAGATCATTTGTGCATTGATTTGTATGGAGGGTGTTGCATAAGAGGAGCATGTTAAGGCTAATGAGTGTAACCCAGGCTTGCGCTTTTTTGCAGATGAGCACATATGATCAAACCCATGAAAGTGCACTGACAATCATATGGAAAAAACGCGAGGTTTAATCATGCTCGTAATCTCAAGCATGGAAGCATATGCTCGCGCGCAAACGCAGTGTGTGTCACACATGCACACACATACACACACACACACACTCTGAAATGGGCACATGGGCGCACTTGCACCCTACCAGGTCCTATGGGGTTGTGCTGCATGAGCTGTTGACACGGGAGAGGCCCTACTCTGACATCGACTGCTCTGTGTACCTGATGATGATCAAGATCGGGGACGGCTCGCTGCGGCTCCCCCCTGTGCCTGAGAAGCTGGCCACCCCTGGACTTGCGCGCCTAGTGTCCAGGTACAATGTGTGCTGTGAAAGAACAGCAAACAAGAAAGTTTTAAGGCTACAAATACTCCCCACGTCAGTTAAGGAGGAGGGGCCGCATTGGCCCAAAGACCATAGGACCCCTCCTCCACGCACGAGTGAGTCCTGTGACTCACCGGCTTTCATGGCTTGTGCCCTTTGTCGGACTGGCCTTGTCTCCTAGTTGAGTTGTGTCTCGTGGAATGTCTCAGGTACAGCCTGCCTTTTCCTCTTCTCTGTTCGAGTGCACGTTATCGGTGCCGAGGTTGGGGTTGCATGTCTTTGTGCCCCCCCCGTGAGCACCATTGATCACACTCATCACAAGCTTCCTGCCATCAGGCCTCCTGCTACTGAACATGGCAGCAAGGTGACCAGCAGACTTGCTCCAGCGTCTCCTCCAAACCCATTCTGGCCCAATCACAGGACGTCATGCCATACTGGGCACCTCCCCTGCGGCTTCTTCCTGCAACATGCCTCACACTTTTCCTGCGCTGCTGTTGCCCGGCATGCCTTTATGTGCAAATATGCCTCAGACTCTTCCCGCAGTGCTGTACTTCTTGCCTTCTTTGCTCATGCCTTGCAACCCAAGCAGTTCATCACAATGATGTGTCACGTGATGGTGTGCCTGTGTTTCAACAGGTGCCTGTCCATGCAGCCTGGGGACCGCCCCAGTTTTCGGGATGTCCTGTTCCACCTAGAGCCTGAGTACAAGATTGCAAGGGGGCGTGCTCCAGGTGAGTGAACTGTGGGTGTGTGCAAGGACTGTGTTTGTTTGAGCCCTTGCATGAGCGGACGGTGGGTTTGTGCAAGGACTTTTTTTGTTTGTTTGTGCAGGGGCGTGCTCCTGGTGAGTGGACTGTGGTTCGTGCAAGGACTGATTTTGTTTGTTCTTGCAGGGATTGTTTGCGTTGGCCCATGCATCAGAGCACCCTCATGCCTAGAAAAGCACTGGATTAGTTGCATGCTGCCTTACAACACGGTACAGCATCCTTTCAAGCTTTTTCATCTGCATTCGAGGCTTTCTTTCCCACAGCAAGCACCCTTTCAAGCTTTCTCATTTAGATGCTTGACCTGACCCCGCAGTCCAGCACCCTTGCAAGCTCTCTCGCCTCCCTTTCTGCTTTGCTGCAAGACTCTGAATGCACAAGCACATGCAGCATGCTTTCATACCCTATTCATACCCCAACTGCTCATCTCCGGCAGCAACGATGCTACAATTTAACTTCCATTCTGCGGAATCCATGGAGCCTTCTGATAAATCTAGGTCCTACGCACATTCCTTGTTTTTCATGTCATGGATGCAGGGAGTGCCCACCCAGCACACCCAAATGAAAACGGTTTCCCCGACATTGCTACCCAAATTTATACTGGCTGTGGCACATGGAGTTATCCAATTTGCCTCATGAGCATGATAATTCATGCCTGTGGACACTGTTTCTGCCCCCATTTACGACCATCCTGCTTATTCCTGCTTCCCCTACTTCTGCCCCAACGTGCAACCATCCCGCTTATTCCTGTTTACCCTGCTTTTGCCCCCGTTTGCAACTGCCCTGCTTCTGCTCCCGATTACAGCCATCTTATTCCTGGCTATGGCTTATTCCTGCTTCCCCTGCCTCTGCCCCATTTGCAACCATCCCAGTGTTTCCTGCTTCCCCTGCTTCTGCCCCCATTTGCAACCATCTGCTTATTCCTGCTTACCCTGCTTCTGCTCCCAATCATAGCCGTCCCGCGCTCCGGCTCTGCCACCAGCATGCTGGAGAGCTGCAAGCTGCAGCAGCAGCTGCTGCGCCACGGCAACGCTGCCCAGACGCAGCGGCGGCAGCAGCAGCAGCAGCAGCAAGAGGGTCAGCAGGATCCTGGCCAACTGAAACAGCAGCAGCAGCAACAGCAGCAGAGCAAGCTTCCCACCTGCTCTGCATTTGATCCGCTGCCCCCTCCAGAGGCATCATGCAGCCCTCCAGCAGAGCAGCATGCAGCGGCCATGGAGGCACGCAACTCGTCGGACGAGCTGCAGCAGCTGCACCATGCGACCGTGTCCAGCCAGGTCTCCATCATGCCGCCTACGCGCGCGCAAGCCCCCACGCCAGCGTACAACCGATGCCCCTCTGCAGACTTAGTCCATTCAGAGCCCGTGGTCAAAATGAAGCATAGGGAGAGCAAGCTGGCGGGCGTGCAGCAGCAGCGGCAGGAAGAGGAGCAGCAGCAGGAGGACCTGCGGCGGCGGCGGCAGCAGGCCCTGAGGGATCACCAGCGTGCTCTCTTTGGCCTTTCTGCTCACCAAGCTAACCTCCCACGCATCAGTGAGGAGAGCACTGCACGCAGCAGCATGGACAACAAGAGAGAGAGTGGATCAAGCCTCGACCTACCTCTCCGTCTGGCACCGAGCTGTGCAGCACAGCCACCCCTCCCTGCAACCCAGCCATCAAGCCCTGTATGCGACAAGCAGCCCGGAGGGGATGCCTCCGGCGCCACCACGTCTCACGATGCCTCGCGCACTGGCTTCTTGCTTGAAAGCATGCCTCACCCCACCACCCCATCCAACAACGCCAGCAGCCATCCCACAACCAGCTGCCCTGCAGGAGCATCGCCCTTTTCCAACAATGGCTGGCCCTCACCTCCACACAACACATCCCCCTTCTCCTTCCTTGGCCCCTCTGATCCTCCCAAGTCAGGCAAACCCCCTCTGATGTCCTCGCCTTTTGCTGATGCAGCTCCCACCTCCACAGGGCGCCGCTCTCCGCAATCCCTCTTTTCTTACACTTGACTGTGCCTCGCATATGCCAGGTATGTGCCTGTGCCATGTGCCTCGCATGCCAGGCGTGTGCCTGTGCTATGTGCCTCAACAATGCCTTTGAATGTACGCTTGACTGTGCCTCGCATATGCCAGGCTTGCGCTGTAGCCGGGAGGTGAACCCTGGCAACCTGGTGGCAGTGGTCCCGTTTACAGTAAACAGCTGCTGCTGCTTTCATCGCTGCAGCAGCTCAGGGCATGGATAATTTGAAACAAAAGTGATGTTGGCCTCGTTGTGCGGGTTGGCATCTGTCACCAACGTGCATCCCTCTTGCAGGGTGGCCTTGGAAACTCAAATGTAGGCTTAGTTAGGAATGTTCCTTTCTGGGCAGAGTCCAGGAGTCTTAATGATAATAATGCATCAAGCCGGGTGAAGCGTGCTGTTGGGTTGTCATGTTGAAAGATTGTGCTTTTTATCGTAGGAAAAGACCAAACAAAGGCTTGCAAGTATCTGCCTGCTCCAATGGGGGCAATTTTCGCCCTGTACATCTAGCATCTATATACTTCATAATAACAATGCTTGGCTTTTTATCTGTTGGCCTTGACTTAGTGCCTTCTCTACTACAGCTTCAGCACGATTTGCATTGCTGCAGACAGAACATGCTTTGCCAATCGACTGATGAGGCCTTCAAAAGGAAGCACTGCCCTGTATGTCGTAGTATTGCTTATGGTGCTCAAACTCATACAAATTTTGCCAAATTTGGCGAATTGAACTGCTCAATTACGAACATGTATATTTCCTTTCTTTATCTTCCGGATATGTTGTTTGTCCATGGTGTTCCTTTAATATGCTTTAACGTTGTTTTTTCATTGATATCTGCCACTGTGACTGTTGCTTAAGCAATGAAGGTCACTTCATTGACTTGTTAACTTCTGATATAGTTTTAGAAGGAAGGAGGTTTTAGAAAATGATAATATCTAAAATCATTATTATTTTCTCTTCCTCTTATAGGCACAATATGGAAGTAAGGTGTGCACGGTGCTGTATGCTAATCCATGAAAAGGTGTCAATGCCTGTTTGGCTTTTTGCCAGATTAAAAAGGAGAGAACTTTTTTAAGGTAGCTTTTCTTTCCTTCTCCTTAGGCAGTGAAAGAACAGTTTGTGCATGTAGGAAAAGAAGACGCAATTGTCAAAAGAAAAAGTCAACAAAAAAAGGAAAGAGAAACTATGTCCAGAAAAAGAAATAGAAGAAAAGGATGAAAAGCTACGCAAGCAGTAAACACCTCAAGCGTTGTATTAAGGAAAGGGCAGGACCCGTACCGCTGCAAGGGCTCAAACTCAGGGCCCCCCCAAAGAAAATAAAACTTTAAAGTAGGCAGTGAAATCACTCCCCGCATCAATCAAGGAAAACAGGATACCTAGGGCCGAGGCACCATGTACCTCTCCATCAGGAGAAGATAAAATCAATGGGGATCAGGAAGGTTAGTAGCAGTATCCCGTGCCTGATCTTGGTGATGAGAGTTGAAAGAAGTCCTCTCAAGAGCGTGTCTGGTGCTAACAAGTTTATAGGCGTACTGGACAGAATGAGCATGAAGCTTCATAGCAAGCTTTATGGTTTCAGGAGTGTCAAGGCCAAGCTCTTTGAGGGGCTCTAAAGTGTGTGGTGTGTACGAAAGGAAAGGTATAGAGGGAAACTTGAGCTGGAGCCCCAGAAAGATTGCCTCAGAGGTCACGGTGCTGCTGCTTGGAGGCCTCAAGCTGGTTCTTGGGCCTAGTGTCTTGACAGTATTTGGCCTCCACAAGATGTATGTGCCTCTATCTTGGAACGAGCTGGCTAGGGTGACGGACCTTGGAAGTAGATGGAGTGGCTGTGGCCGGCGCTGAGTGCTCCCTGTTTTCCCCCGCACCCCGGGGCCCCCTCTATTTCTCAACAGGTTTTGGGAAAGAAAAGAAAAGACTACGCAAGCCAGGTCTAGCTGCATGCATTAAGAAAAAGGTCCCCTAACTAGCAAGCTAGCTAGGGCCTCACCGAGGAGTTTCACAGGCCCGGCCTAAACCAAGCTATGAACCAATGAGAGCAACTAATGCGGGTCTGGCGGGTTGCTGTCAGCCATGCGCCTGCGGGCGTGGACTCTCCTCCTCCTGCTCTGAACTGCCTCACCCCCAGTGCTGCCCCTGCCCAAAGAACCCTGCAAGTATAATGAGTACCTGGTGTTTATTATTTTTGTTAGTGATTGGAGTGCATGGCAACTTAATTGAGAGGCTAATTTTTCTGCGTTATGTCTGGTAAGACCGAGCTCAACCAGATGAGTGATGGTGTAGTCATTATGAATAGTTCCTGGGAGTGGTGATAGGTTGGTGCAGCACAACCTTCAAATCCCTGCACATGCATCAAACATAGTTATACCCCCTTACCTCTTTTCAAATTTTTTTTTCCAAGAGATCTAGACTCACCTCCAGCCGTCCTGATGCTATACTGATAACTCCCTATAAAGCCAAACCCACTCCTTCTTCTCCTTCTACCTCCTGCTCACACCATCATGAGTTACGCAGCAGACACAACCCCACACTGAGGACCTCAACAGCCAACCGCGTGAGGCAACCCCACCAACTGAATGTAAACCAGCGGCATGTGCACTTGATTGAAATCAAGTACTGTGAAGACACGAGGCCTGGACAGCAGTTGGAGGCGGCACAGCGGCAGCATGCAGACCTCTGCAAACTCATTAATGCAAAAGTTGTGACTCTCCGAGTCCACACCATCCTTTGGGGTGTTGGTGGGACCTGCTACACTGAGCACACCCTTAACCAGTTTAAACAACTGGGACTTGACCACCAACACACCAATAATCTTGCTCGCAAACTTCATGCCCATTCTGTCATGTATGCCAACAAGCTTGTTACCACTAGGCTTGCTATTGAAAACAAGACTACTTCTTGCAGCCAGGTTATGGAGCCGGGTGCTTCCAATAACCCTCCAGATCCCCATTAGAGTCTTCTTTTTGTAGCTTCGTGGTGGAGGGGACTCACGGCTCTTCTGAGCCAATGTGTCTCCTTTTCCTTAATTGATGTAGGGAGAGTTTCCTCTGCCTACGTAGTTTTTCTTTTCTTTTCCTGCTACACCAAGTAAAATGGTGTGCAAGGTCACCTTATTATTTCTGTTTGGGTTTTTGAGACTACGGGTGCTAAGTCTGGAAATGGTACCAGCATGCTGGTCAGCAGCTGTTCTTAGGCTGGGTAAGGGGTTAGTGTCAGCGCAAAATTTAAGTTCCACAAGGTGGATATCCCTATCTTAAGCAGGTATCCTTTTAGAATCGAGATGGGTTGCTCTCCCTGGGATAGAGCGCACAAAGACAGCATCAGGACGGCTTTGGTGTCGGGCAGAGGGGCCAGCACCATTGGGAAAAGCCCAGTCAGGAATTTCCCTGGAGATGTTTTCAGGGACTTCAATGCCTTGTTCTTGGAGCTTTTCCCTACAGCATCCATTGCAACAAGGAATGAGCCATGTGCACATTTGCTGAGGGCTTTGCAACAGAGACTGAGGGCACTGTTGTGTCTGTTTATGAACATCCCTTGGCATGTTGGGTGTGAGCATCTGAGGACAATGTGATTGATGCTGTCCAACTTGCCGCATAGTCGGCAGTTGGCAGAGCCAGAGGTGTGATTAAGCCTGACAGCGTGCATCTGGGTGTAAATTGTGCCAGTGCGGTACTTGAGAAGCTTTATTTGTTGCTTAAGGGTAACCTTAGGGTTGCTACAAAAGGAATTGCTAATTTTTTAATTAGCAAGTTTAGGGGATAGCTTAGGTAAGCCTGTGTTGGTATTGCTGTTATGAGATGGGGGTTGTGTGAGTTGCTGCCAGCCTGTGTAATAGCAACTGGATAAATCAGCAGAGCCAAGTTTGTGTTTGTTATGCATGTGTGTTTTGAGCTTATCTTTCAAGTTGGTGAGGTAAAGGGGTGTGGCAGTATGGGAGTGCCCTCGGGGAGGTTTGACGGATAACCAAAAGGAGTTGTGGAAAGGGTCCTTAACATCAGGCAATGAGATATCTGTGTTATCCATAAGAGCTGCAGTTTGTGCTCAAGCATCAGCTCCCTCATTGCCAATCACGCCAGAGTGGGCTTTTAACTTTATAGAAGTTGAGCTGGTGTGGTGAGTGCTCTATGATGGTTGAAATAGCTTGAATGAGCTCTGCATGCAGGTGGGTCCACATGCGCATTGGATTGAGAACTTGCCTGTAGATTTGGGACAAACAGGACGCACTGTCAGTGGCTATGTTTGTGTGGCCCTGTTGGAGTGCACCGAGGATGCCAGCCAGTTCTGCTCTGTTGATTGTGTTAGTTGGGCCACAGCCATTGGGTTTGATGTACAGTTGTATTTGTGGTGAGGGGTGGTCGACCTCTTTGTTTGGTTTGTAGACGCCTGAGCCAACTAGAGGGGGGGAATCATTCTTGGTTTTCATGACGCTACCATCAGTGTAAGTGATGTCTTTCCAACACTGAATTTTGGGTGTGAAGCTGGTATTTTTTGTGTGATGGTGATCTACTACTGCTTGTGAGTGCTTGTGTGAGCATTCAAGGGACATCTCGAAGGGAAAGGAATTAAAAAAAACTTTTCTCCATTTGTTTGATTTTAGTCGTTGTAATTTGTTTGATTTTAGTCGTTGTTTTGTAAACCTTTTTGCTCTTGGCAAGTAAGTCTTTGTTTTTGGCTTTCTTTCGCTGGAGTAGGCCCATGATTTCAGTTGCCATGTCTTGGACTGGTGGCTGGATTGTGCTGTGTAGGCCTGCTTGTTTGGCTGCTTCATAAGCTTCAGTGAGGGTTGACAGTCTTTCCGTAGTGAGCATGCCCACACATTTGCCGTTAGTGTTGTATATACAGGCAGCCTCATATGTGGAAGAAGAGGGTATTTCCACTGGTATGCTGATCTCATTACTTAGGTCAAGCTTTTGGGTTTCTTTCATGAGGTCAACAGGCCTGACAATTATCTCACACTGCCATGTTGGCAGGATGTCTGTTTGAGGGTTGGTGGGCAGGAAGTCAAAATTAGCATTTTTGCGGATTGCACGGCCATTGGTTCATAGCCACGAGGTTTGGAGATAGTTCTGGAGGCTGCCATCAAATTCTTGGTTGGCGAGGTTATCAAGACCAACACGATTGCCTTGGGGATCTGGTGGTCGTTCTAGTTTTTCCTTCTCAAAGGCTTCTACATGGGTCCAGAGGCCAGGATGCTTTTGCAGCATTTCAGCCGTTTCACATCTGGGATGCCATGTGACATGGATCATCTCCTGTTCTTCAGAGAAGTTGTTCCTTGCTTGTTTTTCAGCTCGGGGCAATGGAGCACAAGCAGGGCAATCCCAGTGCTCCTGAGATTCGCTCAGCCTCCGGTCTTGTTGAGAGCACACTTTGACTTTTATGAGGCATTCCCAGTGGTAAGTGCGGTGGCATGTATCACAGGTGGGCATGTCATCGTAGCATTGGGATTCGTACGTGTGTTCTTTGCTTACTGGGCTCCAACAAAGTTGGCAGCATGGGTCTTCTGCCAGCCTTCTGGGTATGTGAGTTATGTCGTCCACTTTTAGCCCTTCAATGAGGAAAATGGGTAGGGCCCATTTCTCAATCGTGACAGGGTGCCATTGGACTTTGTACTGACTTTGTTGGATACATTGTGGGGAACGTATGTGCTTACGCAGGTGCTGCCAATCCAGAATGCTCTGTACCACATGGTCATAGCGGAAGGTTGTGTTGCTTGCACGCATCGTGCCTATTTTGTTGGCTTTATTTTGCTTGTAGTTCCACAGCCAGTTAGCAGTATCAGTGCTTGGTATGGTGGGTGGTAAGAGGGGTGGAGTAAGGATAGGTGCCGAATAATATTTTAGAATGTGTGTTGGGTTTTGGCTGTGCCTGGTCCTCTTGGTCCGTGAGAGATCCTGGTTGCGGGTTGTTCCATGTAGATTTGGTTGTGTCCTGTTTCCGCGAGGATTTTTCCTCTTGCGGGTGCATCCTGCATGACCACGTTCTTCCTGCATATAAGACTAAGTGCCAGAAGGATGGTGGTCTTGGTTTGGGACTACTAGTTCTGGCTATCAGTCTGCAGGTTGGGGGGTCCTCAGGTCTGTCCACCTCCATATGCTGGGGTGCGTGTTCAGGGTAAGATTTTGACCGGTCCCACCCTGTGGGGGTGTGCTCAGTCTTAATCATCTCTTCATACACCATATTGTTTATGTAGCGTGACTCTAGGGGTTTGTCGGGCGAGCTGTCTTGGCTCTTGATGAGAGTGTTAATGAGGTCTCTTGTTAAAGTATGGGAGTTGAGTACATGTGATAGCTTGTTGAGAGCAACGATGTGTCTAGTCTTCACTTTTTGGCCAAGCAGGGATGTGAGTTTGTCTCCATCAATGCTGTAAGTGAGACTGTCATTGAGTAGTGGGAAGAGATTTGTCACACCTATTTCCATGAGGGGGTATAGGCAGTGGCAGGCTAGGCTTTTTAGGGAGGGTTGCACCGGTGTTGAGGGTGCATTAGAGACAGACAGGATGCTAGGTGAGAGGTAGGGTGTTCCTTGGAAGGTAACATTAAGGTCACTGTTGTGGATGCAGAGGTATTGTCTAACTCAGAGCATATTTTTCAGTTGCTTTGTGAGAAAGTGGGGGTTCTGGTATGATGGATAAATGCTGCTATTGTAGTCTTTTTAATTTTGTAGTTGGGATTCCAAGAGTGCCTTGGTAATCCGGCCATGTTTCTCTTCATTGTTGAGGCTTGCGGTGAGTTCTGCCGCACATCTGGCGTGATACTCTACAGCAATAGATGGGCAGCCAAGTCCAAAATTGGCTTTGTCCTCCCGCAGGATGGCTGTGCCTGTGCTCAGTGGCAGTTTATAACCCGTAGCCATATCCGCGGCCACCAGCATGGAGCCAGCGCAGTAGTGGCTCCATGTAAATGAGGAATAGAAAGGGGGAGAGGGTGTCCCCTTGGATGGTGCCCCTTGCTATAGGTATGTCATTTGTGAAGTTGCCTGAGGGGAGGCAAACTCTCGTGCGCGCCCCCTGGTACAAGTTTTTAACATCGTCAACAGCATCTGTGAGGAAGCCGAGGTCGTGCATGATCCAAAGCAACTTATCGTGATCTGTTGTATTGAAAGCGGATGTGAAGTCTACAAGCAGAGCGTAGATGTCCCTCTTGAATAGTTTGGAGTCTTCAAGGGCCATGATAAGTTTTGGAGCTGGTGTATGGTGTCTGTGTGCTTACGGAATCCCGCTTGCATGTTGCTCAGCAGGGAGTGGGTTTCTGCGTATTCATACAGGGCTGTTGTAACCAAGCGTGTCCAGAGTTTGTAGATGGTGTTTGCTAAGCAAATTGGCCGGTAGGATGCTATGTTTGTTTGGGAGCCTTTCTCTTTGTAGATGAGTACAGTATCACTCTTTTTCCGAGCTTTAGGGGTGACTCCTGTTGCCCACATGATAAGAAGAGTTTGTGGATGGATTCTTTATATTCTTGGGGCAAGTATTTGAGCAATTCATTGGCTATACCATCTGGTCCTGGGGACTTATTATTAGTTAGTGAATGAAGGCATTCCTGAAAAGAGCAGGTGTCCAAGATGGAGTCGTGCAGCCATTCCCTCTTTCTGTGGGTAGTATTTTCTGCCCTGGTGATGGGGGGTTCAAGGATGAAGGGGTCCTCGCACTGCCGATCCATCCAGGGGTAGTTGCATTTGGCACGTGGATCAGATGGCAGATAGGCCCCTGTTTTTATGCTGGGGGCGGCCATGTTCTCAGTAAAGAATTTCTCTATGATGTCTGCTACTTTGCGTGGTTCAGTTTCCACTTCCCCTGTGCTGGGGTCTGTAAGGGCTTGAGCCTGTGGGGGGCTAACAGTCTTACCACTAAGAATCTCTTTGTTGGCCAGTGCTGGGAGTTTAGCAATTTTTTGTTGTTGGCGCCTCCTGGCTCTTTTGTTGCACTGAGCCTCGTAGTCATTGTCTATTTTGTTGATTTGGTCCTTGAGTTTTTTGTGCTGTGCCTGGAGCACTGTCGCCATTGGCATAGGGGCAGTGGAAGCCAAGGATGGGTCCTCTTTGCTTGTGAAGCTTTGCACAAATTGGAGAGCCTTGTGGAGGTTTGGATTTAGTGCATTTTGGGAGATAGCAGCTTCAAAGGTACAGAGGAGGTGGGACTGAGGCAGATTGTATTGCAAGTGCCGGACAGATTTAAGCTTGTTCCTGAGGGATTTGCGGAGGTTGTTGATTTTCCTTGTTTTGTAGTGTTTGGAATTCCCATTGTTTGCTTTGGTGGCGCACACTTGCAGAGCCACCTCATGGCGTTCCTTGACTAGGGCGACAATTTGTCCCCCCAAGTCTTCTACAACCTGCTTAGCTGGGAGCCTGCAAAGGTGGTTGAGTCTGGTTTGTTGCTTGGCGCATGTGCTCTCAATGGAGGAGAGGTGGGAGAGGGCATTTGTGTGCATGGTGTTCAGGTTTTGGGAATTGTCTTTCGCATTGTTTTAATTGGAACAACTTATATAACATTAGGGTGACTAGAAGTGAGCCTTTGTTTCAAACAACCCTGACAAGTTGTCAGGGAAGCCATGAGGGAAAGTTAATTTAGGTAGGAAAAGAAAAGAATAAGAATAAGAATAAGAAAGGAAAAATAAGTAGGGTTATATTGTTTGTGTGTTTAACTGCCTGATTGTGTTTTCACTGCCTGCGTAGTCTTTTCTTTTTCTTTTCTTTTCTTTTCTTTCTAGGGTTCTATTTGTTGAATCTTCAGGAATCTGCAGATTCTTTAGCAAGGCAACCTGCGCTGCCTATGTCTATGGAGGCAAAGTATGCTCCAAGAGGGCCTTTGCTGACACATTTGAGGCGGACTGTCCAGTGAACAGTGACTCTGCTTGCAATATTATGGCGCTCGGCTACCATGCTTGAAATAATGGGATGTTAACACCCTGAAAGAACGTGAAGGGCACTGTCTGTCTCCCCGCAGAGGGGACATTGTTGGCTGGTGGACATTTTGAAGCGCACAACATGTTTGATATGAATAAAGAGGGTACCTGTGAGGTAGTTAAGAAAAGAAAAAGAAAAGAAAAACTACGTAGGCAGAGGAAACTCTCCCTACTTTAAATAAGGAAAGGAGACACATTGGCTCAGAAGAGCCGTGAGTCTCCTCCACCACAAAGCTACAAGGAAGAAAAAACTAATGTGGATCTGAAGGGTTACTGGAGGCACCCGGCTCCAGAACCTGGCTGTCTAGTGGTAACAAGCTTATGGGCATACTGAACCGAATGGGCATGGAGTTTTCGAGCAAGTTTATGGGCCCGTTGATGGTCCAGTCCAAGTTGTTAAGCTTTCGTTTCATTTTGAAAGGAAGTATTTGCATGGTCCAGAAGTATTGCTGATCTCATTTAAAAAGTTACCGATAGCATGGGACATAGACTTTAATGTAAGAGTTGTATCCTCTATCAGTTTTAGCCTTTCCAAGCCTACGTTTTAAAGGGTTGGAGAAGTGTTAAGTTTGGGGCAGGTGCATTGGGGCGTTCTGATGTATTTGCGTGGTGCGGGCAGCTTCCTCGAGGCTAATAACTATACCATTAAACCTCTTATCAACTCAGGTCTAACCAGACAAAAAGCCAAGTCACTAGCATCCAAATTGAGCTGCCATGCCATCCAGAAATTAACCACTATTGTAAACACTAGTCCTACCCTTCATCTTCAAGGGGCTTCTTGGGGACGGGGGTGCTGGGCTTGTGGTAATGGAGAGCAGGAGAAAAAGAGTCCGGGCGTCCAGGAGCATGGCCGACAACCCTCCAAATCCCCATTAGCTCTGTTTCTGTCTTGCTCCTAAGCTAGCTACGTCTAGTTTTAGTTTAAGGGCCCATTGATGAGCCCCTTGCTAGCTTGCTAGTTAGGGAACCTTTCCTTAATGCATGCAGCCTTTTGGCTGGCGTAGACTTTTCTTCCTTTCCTTTAGTGACTCGCACAAACAGTAAAATGGTGTGCAAGGTTACCTTGTTGTTTCTGTTTGTGTTTTCAAGGCTACGAGTGTGGAGTCTGGAAATGGGTACCAGCATGCTGGGCAGAAGCTATTTTTGGGGGCTGGGTAAGGGTTAAGTGTCTAGGCAGTAATTGAGTTTCAAAAAGTGAATATCTCTATCATGAGCAGGCATTATCCGAGGGTCAGGATAGGTTGCTCTCCCTTGGGCACATGAAGACAGCATCGGACGGCTCTGGTTTCGGGCAGAGGGGCCAGCATCATTGGGGAAAAACAGTCAGGACTGTTTCTAGAGATGTTTTCAGGGACTTCAATGCCCTGTTCTAGGAGTTTCCTCTATAGCAAGCGTCCATGGCAACAAGGACTGAGCCATGTTCACCTTCGCTGAGGGCTTCACAGCAGAGACTGAGAACAGGGTTGCGCCTGTTTGTGAACATTTCTTGGCAGTGTTGGGTGCGCAACTAAGAACAGTGTGACTGATATACAATCCATATTGTCACATAAGCGGCAGTTGACGGATCCAGATGTGTGACTAAACTTGATAGCATGTTTTGGGGAAAATGTCATGCCTGCGATACTTGAGTAAATGTATTTGTTGCTAAAGGGTGATCTTAAGATTATTTTAAAATTAATCACTGATGGCAGGCTTATGTCTCATTGAAAGCAGAAACACTCATTATAACTCTATGGTGCCCTGGGGCCGCGTGCTGCCCGAAACCCACCAGACCCACTGGCACACAAGCCTCTCTCTCTTACTCTGTTAAGGGAAACTTGTGGCTCTTTGAGCCAATGTGTCTCCTTTTCCTTCATTGATGAAGAGAGCGTTCCCATAAAGAAAAAGAAAATAGCACTTAATCAAGCCAAATGCTAGTATGGTTCTGGTGGGTTTCTGGCAGCACGCAGCCCCAAGGCACCAGAGTTATAATGAGCGTTTTGGCTTTAAAAGGCACATCCGGTTGAGGTAAGTTTGTGCGCATAGTGCACAGATTGTGCATGGGGCTTTTGTGCAAGTTTGGTAGACCTTTGCAGGTCAATCCCTAGTTTTTATGATCCAGGGTATGGGCAGTATATATGGTCCCACCCACACCCAGGAGGATCGTGTGGAGAGTGGTCTCGGCACCTTGAAGTTGTTTGCACAATTAACTGTGTTGTTGCTGCGAGGCTTCTAGCTGGGCACCAGGACTTATATATTCACAGTATTTGATTTCTTTTGAGTGAATGCAGTGTTTTTGAATGTTCAATTCATGAAATTGCCTGGCTGGAGTTGTGCTGCTCCTTACCTCTCCGTTACCTCTCATATTGCGGAGTACCCGATGTGAGTGGGAAGTAAGTGGTCTATTCGGGTTGTTAGGGCAATGAGTTACCAAGATAGTGTTAGGGTGGCTGGAGCTGCATCTTGCTTGACCAGGAATACTGGGGTCAAAAAGGTATGGAGGTATTATTCAATTAGATATTTGCTCAGTGATGTGCAGGTCATGCTGGGCTAGACAGTCTGCGCTGCCTATATTTTACATCAATATGCACAAGGTTTGACCCATACGAGACTTTGCTAAAAACTTTCAAAATCATTCTGCTGGGGATGTTGTGTCACTCATCCACCATGTTACAAATGACTCGGCGTTAGCAACCTGAGAGAATGTGGAGGGCGCTATCCATATGAGGACATTCTGTGAGAGGGCATATAAGGCTAGTGGATTTTTTGAAGCGGACTGCACGTTTTAATTGTAGATGGTGCCTGTGCAGTATTAAAAAATTGTGCCTGTCACTCTGGTTGAGATACAGGGCATGTTCCAGAAGGCATTGCTAATGCCCTTATGCCCCCAAATCAAATTTACATGCACTCCAGGTCTTAACAAAATTCAAACACCATGTATGCACCATACCTTAAAAAAGGAAAAGTATTACGCCGGCCAGAAAGCCGCGTAAATCAAGGGAAAGTTCTCTAACTAGCAAGCCAGCAAGGGTATCACCAAATGGTCCTCAAACCTCAACTAGACAAAATCTGTACTAGGAGAAAGCCAGAAACAAAGTTAATGGGGATCTGGAGGGTTGCCGGCCATGCTCCTGGACGTCTGTAGTCTCCTGCTTCTTCTACTCCTGCTCTCTACTGCGCCAAATCCCCCCCCCTCTCCATATTTCCCCTGAACATGAAATGCATGCCTGATGTTAGAAAGAGAAAAATAAAACCACGTAGGCAGAGGAAACTCTCCCTAAGAAAAAGAAAAAGAAAAACCACGTAGGCAGTGAGAGCACTCCCTACATCAATAAGGGAAAGGAGACACATTGGCTTGAAAGAACCGTAAGTCCTCTCCACCAAAAAGCTACATATTTGAGAATGCTAATGGGGATCTGGAGGGTTGCTCAAAGCATCCGGCTTCAAGACCTGGTTGTGAGAAGTACTATCCAACAATAATAATTGGTATCAACAGAATGCCTAGTGGTAACAAGCTTGTTGACATACTTCACAGAATGGACATGAAGTTTGCAAACAAGTTTAATGGCACGTTGTTGGTCTAGCACCCATTGTTTAAACTGGCCAAGGGTATGCTCAGAATTATAAGCCCACCAACGCCCAGGTGAATGGTGTGTTATGTGGCAGCTCTCCCACTTATATTCTTGCATAAATCTGCATGCTGCCGCTGTGCCGTCTCCATCTGTTGCCCAGGCCCTGTGTCTTCACAGTATTTGATTTCTGGTGTTAAACAGTCGTTAGCATTTGGAGAGCATGGCAACTTATTATGGATGCTAATGATTTATCCTTTTGCCCGGTTTGACCCAAGTTGATCAGAGATATGACGGGTACTACACCGTTGTAGTCATTATAGATAGTGCCTACCACACCAATTGAGATAATGTGCACGGTCGCCTTATTGTTCCTGTTTGGGTTTCTCAAGCTATGGTTTTTGAGCCTGGTCATAGTGCTGGCATGCTGGGCAGCTGCAGCTTCTAGAGTGGAAAAGAGGTCGAATCAGGGCAAAATTTAATTTTGACAAGGAGGATATCCCTGTCTTGAGGAGGGATCTTAGTAGGATCAAGTTGAGCAAGTCAGCCTGGGATAGAGTGCACAGCACGCAAACTCATGGCTGACAACCCGCCAGACCCTCGCTAGTTGTCTCCTATTGGCTCCTAGCTTGGTTTAGGCTACCAGGCCTAGTAGGCCTGTGAGCCTCAGTGGTGAGACCCTAGCTAGCTTGCTAGTCAGAGAACCTTTCCTTAATGCACACAGCCAGACCTGGCTTGCGTAGTCTCTTTTTTGCCACGTCTTAGAGCCTTCATGAACGCTGATGTCCTAGGAGTAGCCAAGCTTGCGTTAGCGTGCCTGAAAGGACTGTGCTATATGTATCGCTCTTGTTCTCCAGATCGGAACGGCTCCCTTTTTGCTTCAGTGGTAAGAACTTTGCATGCTTGCTGATAAAGGAACTTTGTCTCAATGCACGCGGCCTCTTTTGACTGGCACAGTCTTGCCTTTCTCTTTTACAGTACAACAGTTGAAGGGAGCACAGCGTCAGCATGCAGATTTCTGAAAAAAGGAAAAACCACGTACTACGTGCCTAGTAGGCAGTGAGATCGCTCTGAGTTCCCACTTTAAGAACACTTTCTAAGAAGAGAAAAGAAAAACTACGTAGGCAGAGGAAACTTTTCCTACATCAATTAAGGAAAAGGGGACACATTGGCTCAGAAGAGCCTCCAACCCCCGCCACCACGAAGACTACAAAAAGAAGTTCTTAGTGGGGATTGGTAGTGTTATTGGAAGCACCCTACATCAATTAAGGAAAAGGAAAAGAAAAGAAAAGTAAAGAAAAGTCTACGCAAGCTAGGTCCAGCTGCGTGCATTAAGAAAAGGTCCCCTAACTAGCAAGCTAGCTAGGGCCTCACCAAGGAGGTTCACAGGCCCAGCCTAAACCAAGCTATGAACCGATGGGGAATAATTAATGAGGGTCAGGCGGGTTGCTGTCAGCCATGCGCCTGCGGGCGTGGACTTTCCTCCTCCTGCTCTGAACTGCCTCGCCCCCAGTGATGCCCCTGCCAGAAGAACCCTGCAAGTATAATGAGTGCCTGGTGTTTGTTATTTTTGTTAATGATTGGAGTGCATGGCAACTTAATTGAGAGGCTAATAATTTTTCTGCGTTATGTCTGGTAAGACCCAGCTCAACCAGGGGAGTGATGGTGTAGTCATTATAGATAGTACCTGCTACACCAAGTAAGATGGTGTGCAAGGTCACCTTATTATTTCTGTTCGGGTTTCTGAGACTATGGGTGCGAAGTCTGGAAATGGTACCAGCATGCTGGTCAGCAGCTGTTTGTAGGCTGGGTAAGGGGTTAGTGTCAGGGCAGAGGAAATAAATAGGCTCAAGGTGCCGTGAGTCTCCCTTACCAGACGGTAATGGGGAAGCTAGTGTAAGTTTCTGGCAGCATGCGACCCCAAGGCACCAGAGTTATGTTGAGCGTTTTTTGTTTTCAATGGCACGTCTGGTTGAGGTAAGTTTGTGCGGGTATTCTGATTGAGGTTAGTTTGTGCGTGTTCAAGTGATTAATTCATGGGTTTGTATGGCTAGAGTTTTGCTGCTTCTTACTCTCCGTAACTCCTCACATTGCGTAGTACCCAGTGTGAGTGGAATTAGATGGTCTGTTTTGTTTAGTAGGGCAAAAGGTGACCAAAATAGCTTCTGGCCGGCTGGATTTGCATCTAGCTTGACCAAGAACACTAGGGCCAAATAGGTATGGAAGTCTCTTTGATCAGATCATTGCTCAGGGACTCTCTGAGCATCAGACATACAGGTCATGTTGGGCCAGACGATCTGTGCTACCTACATTGATTTGCACAAGAATTGACCCATAACAGCCTTTGCTAGCCACTATCAAGATTATTCTGCCAGTGATATTGTGTAACATTCAGTTATCATGTAACGGATGCCGGGGCCTCCAGTTTTCTATTCCCACTTAAGAGTCACCCAGGGGGATCCTGTAGTTGATATCATCCAGGCTAGCTAGTGCGTCTGTGGAGGAGGAGGCAAGTGTCTTCATCAATCCAGTGTCAAGGATGTTTAAATTTCCGATTTCCTCTTGCAACACAACAACAAGCTTTTTTCGTTTGTTTCTGAGCTTATGGACATTATGTTTGCTGGCGAAGACCAGTCACAGGCCGATCAGCCGAACAGTCTGGCTGAAGGTCCCCCTGAGTAAAATCTAAATATAAATCTTCATTAATCTGAACGCCAAACACTGATTTATATCCTTCAAGGCTTGTGAACATGGAGCAGTGCTTGGGCAGTTCTTATGATTTGATCACTGCTTCTGTAATATTACTGCAGTGCTCATCACTGATGACAACTTGTCAAAACTTTTATATGAAAAAGGAAACTGTTATATGAAAATTTTCCTTTTCCAGTGTAAAACATACTATTTTGCACATTTTAATTGCCTTGTTCAACAGTTTGCTGGCTTTCAAAAAAACACTAACAATTATAAGAAAAAAGACAGCTGGGTAGCCACCAAAACTTCTGTCAAACCCCAAAAAAACACTGACTTGAAGTAAAAGTAAAAATGTGTGCTGTGCAACAGCCAGTGCGCATTGAGGAAAAGCTGAACAGTCAGCGCTGGAACTAGTGAACCCTAGTGAACTCACCTCATTTAAGGATGCAGTATCCAAATCAATAGACAAGAGCATCAACATCCGCGTTTTGCCCTAACAATGATGCTTTACAACAGTCAACAGCAACTAATTTGCTTTCAAGGATTTGCTTCCATCAACCATCCTTCCAACTTGCTATAACCCATCCAAAGGAAGCTCCATTGCCTGCAGGCAAAGGAAGGAAGATGTTAAGCAGGTTGGCTTTAAACATGCAGCGATATATCAAGAGAGATGGAATACACATTCCCTGGACAGATGACCAGACTGTCCGATCTTAGAACTACCTGGTCCCTGCCACGATTTCTTTGACCAGAATAATCTCGAAGGGTCAAACCCTTCCATCGTATGCTCCAACCCCACAATAACAAGGCTTTAGAGACTCATGTGCAGGACCTGTAAGTGGGACCTGTTTGACAAATTAAGATTATTATTACAAGCCGCGCAGGGAAGCAAGGAAGCTTAGAAATCTAGAAGCAGTGGCAAACTTGGCTCAAGTTGGTACTCTGTGACCTTGTCACCGGCAATTTTTAATTTTCCCTGGACAATTTACATACGAAGGTGTTGCCTCACAAGCACCACAGCAAATGTCATGCTTGGACTTGTTCGCACCTGGTGCTCTTGCAATCTTGTAGGCAAAATACTTCAAAACACTTTAAAATGAAACGCCTAGCATATTGCTAAGGTTGCTTGGCCGTGACCCCAGGTGCGAAAGGAGTGGCTAAAAATGAGTAAAGAATAGCAGGAAGGGAAGTGTTCAAAACATCATCAAAAATAATCACTTGTGCATTGGGCCAGGAGCACCCTTGGTGCTCTCCAAGAGAAGTCCCCTGCTGAAACTCTGAAGCAAATCCAGGCTAAAGGAATTTGCCTCAGTGACAGGCACAACTTTCAGGAAAGCACTTATCATAATCAATTGTGTAACGTTTTTGGTCGACAGGATGAAGCAGAAACAATCCAAGCACGCAAAAAGGAAGTACCGTACTACCAGGTGATCATCCCGCACCCCCAAAACAAATAATCATTTTCACATTCCTGCACCACTCCCGCAACCCTCTCATTAAATATCTTTTACAATCCCGCACTATCCCGCAGGGCCAGTAGCCCCCTTGTTAATCCTTTAAATTCTCTAATACCGTACAAAATGTATATCACCGCGCATGATTAACGTTTTTTGCCCTGCGCGGTGACTGCGTGCACCTAAAAAATATATATTTATTTGGAGGGTGCGTGGTCGTGTAAAATAACATTTCGGACAGCGAGAGGGTATGAGTGGTCAAGAATGCCCATGCGCGGTTGTGTGCATTAATTGCTTCTGGGCTGCGCTGTTGATGCGTGGATGCAAAACTAATTATTTTTTTTGGGGTGCGGGATGAGTCCGATCGGGTACGGTATATATTATTTTCGCTTTCCTGCAGCCCCTAAAATAATTACTTCAGGTCGTCCCGCACTCACCCCGCACCCCTCAAAAACATGATTTTTGCGGGATGATTTTAAAGTAGTACGGTACAAGGCAAGCTGCTGCGAGCAGCAGCGGCTTTTCATAATCCACCATATGTATTATTAGCATTAACATTCATCAGTATTATCATCATCACTACCATCATCACAATCATCATCATCATCATTACTGTCATTACATGGGGTCCCCAGGAAGTTGGTCCAGAAAGTAATCAATAGATCAGCCAAATGTGGGGCCTCCAAACATGGCCCCTGGCTTGTCTGACCACCAGCATGAAGAAGTATCTCATCAAATGCATAGCTGGAGGATCCAAGCTTAGGAGTGGATGTTCAGGTGCTGCCCAACTTTTTGGCAGGGTACAGCTCACGATTTTCGGGAGGGCATGAGGTGCATGACCCAGGATGCTGATCTTGGTACCATGAACTTGCTTGACGTGTTCAGCAATGACTTACTCCCTCATTCCTGGGAAAGTAACACAGGATGAGTACAACAATTCTTAAACAAAAACAAGTCTGCATCCTTTGCAGTCGTGAGCAAGCAGCAAAACTTGGCTGATGCCATCAGCAATGGCCATGGGAGCTTTGACCAAGCCCCAAGCGCACCCATACCCACACACATACCTCCATACTCTGCAGGCTTGAAGTTGTTGTACAAAGCTCCTTAAACTCACCATCATGGCCAGATTGCATTTCAATGGTCACTATTACTGCACAATTTATTTTACCGCTCATGTTTGAAGCGTCAAGGTCAATTCTTGTACCCAGACCTTCTTGTACTGTGTTTGACCCAAACCTTCCTGCAAGTAAAAAGGTCGTCCCCACATACACCCCCCTCACTAGAAGGTTGAATAGCCTCATTGGACACCCTTGATGAGATCCTAGCACCTCCTGCACCTCCTGCACCTCCTGCACCTCCTGCACCACTTACTCCACTGGGCAGCTCACTACTCGCCTGCATGATGATGACCGCCTTCAATGGCTTTCCATATTTCCGCCTCACCCTGACTGCTCGGTCATCCCCAATGCTGCAGGCGCATGCACACAAAGCCATTTAGAGGCTGCCAACACATCAAAAAAGTTTGACAAGACTGCTGCCAACACCGCTGAGGAAGCCGGGAAAGCCGTTGCAAGGTCGCCAACACTTTAATCAGGTGGTGCAGTGTGGTCAGCACTGCTTTGGGACACATGCCGATTAAATAGTCATGAAGAACTGGTACTAACTACGATACAATTCAGAGGGCAAAACTCAGGAGGCTTCCACAAAAGCAGCAGTTTAGACTCGCTACAACCAGAATCAACAGGGATTCAGCTAGAGGACAAGCCAGAGATGGTGCATGCATGAGTATGAGAGCTGATGCCACAATGCCCTCCTGCTGACAAAAGCATAAGTGCATAAGCCACGGCACAAACACTTACGATTGTGCAAACACATTCAACTGTCGTGCATTGTCACTTGGCTTGAAGGTTGGCACCTGGACAGCACAAACACCAGGTGGTAACTAAGGCATATTATAATAAGGGATTGCTTGCTGCAGCACTTATGCGCCTTGCATGTACGAATGCATCGCTGTGTGCGAGTGTGCATGTGGGCGTTTGGATGTCATTGTGCTTGGGCAGGTAACTTTTTCAAAAGCTGTAACATATGGGCTACAGGAGACATGGCCTGCAAGATACTGAAAGCGAGTGTACCGTCAAGGGCACGCAGGACAGTACACCTTGCAGATGCAACATGCCGGCGCTTACCTGAGATATGGTGTTCACAACGTCCAGCCCTTCCAAGACCCTTCCAAAAACGATGTTTTGGCCATCCAAACGCGGCACCGGGCCTGTGAGCGTGCAGCAGCAAGTTGAGCAGTGCAAGTTCAACACAAAAACAAAGCTGAGATACCAGAAATGGATCCATCAACTCAATGCTCAATCCATTCTACACTACATTGTGTTGCTCTAGGTTTGCATGCTGTTCCACTTTTGTTGTTCTATACCCTCAGTGCACTGGAAAGCAAAGTTGCCCTATCAGGAATGCCTCCACATTAGCTCTAACTTGTCAGCAAGGGGACAGGAGCTAATACCTGGCATTTGAAACAACGCCAGGCTAGTTTCTCTCACATAAATAACGTTCCGCTCACAAGAGATGTACTAGGCTCTTGGCGGGAAGCGAAAGGAGTGCATCAGGCAGAAATCTCATGGCGTAACACGATCTACCTGCAACAGTCCTAGGCCTCTTCTGCATGTGAAGCTCCTTACTGCTAACAAAAGGGTAAAAAAAGTCCATTGATCAAACCCAGAGCAATGTCGCTGAATACTTTCATAGCATGTAGAAACATCTTTCCATGTGGAAAATTTTGCGATCCACACATTGTAAAGGGATTGTGAGTGTGCGAATGCAAGCAGATGGGCAGTACAAGGCTTTCGCTCAAGGAAGACCCATCGCATCGGTAAAGAAGCGAGACTTGAGGAGCAAGATATGAAATGAGCATGCTTAGGACAGCATGCATGAGCAGGTGGCTGCGACGGGTCGCCTGCTCAGCCCTGGTGTCTCACACTTAGTATGTAGAGTTCTGTTTAAAAGTAACACCTCTAGTCTGGCTGTAACAGGTTGCTTGATCAGCCCAACTTCTCCACAGGCACCAGTCTAACTTCCTTGCCAGGTACCTCATGGCTGTAGCTTCACCTTCCATTGTCAGCACTGAATGAAAAATATAATGGCGACGTGCCAATGAGCCTCAATCAAGCTCAAACAATACTCCCAGACGATACCTGGCCCGGTCGTGATGAGGAACTGCACATTCCTGTAGCCTGCCCCTGCTTGCACAAGTGGGTCCTCATCGTTCTCAGTCAAACTCAGGCTGAGCGTGCCCGGGCGCAGGTGCTGCAACTTGAACGCACGGCTGGAGGAGAGGTCAGGGTTTGGCTGCAAGCAGAAGGAGAGTGCAGGAGTGTTGCTCAGATGTAGCGGGAGAGCAAGCACAAAGACAACTCATAAAGGCAGATTGTATACTACTGGAAGGGGAGGTGAGAACTTAGTAGTGCTGAAGTGATGCCACATGCATGCGGGTTTTTCAGCGTCGAAGGACAGCTGCAGTTTTGAGCATGCCCCTGAGCTCTGGGAGTCCAGCTTCTGAAAAGGTAGAAAGATGCTGTAAGGGGGAAGGTCAGCATAATTCCAGCCGAATTCCTTCCAATAAATCACCTTCCAGACTTTCTTCAAAAAAACACGTGCAGGGCGCAAATTTGTGGGAAAGTTTAATAATGACCGTTTTGAGAAATGTTGGTTGTATGAGTAAGAATGATGGCTTGGAGACCAGCATGAGGAACTGCAGGAAGCAATGTCGTTATAGTCTGTGTGTATGCGTGTGTTATTGCATGCAGGTCTGTGCATCCAAGCGTCACCTGCAATTACTACAAACTAGAGAATCACAAAACTGATGGCTTCCACCTAGGGTGCAAAGTGGGGATGGACCACCATGAGGTTGGCAACACAACTATTGGATTCGGTCTGTATTCAGTGCTTGCTCCTTTGTGAGTTCGCAAAGGGTATGCCGAGGAAGTGCATGTTTGCAATAACAAGTCCAATCACCAGCACCATCTCACCTAGGCCGACAGTACTGGTGTTGCCTCAAGATCAATCACACCTAGGCCGGCAGTCCTGTTATTGCCTCAAGATCAATCACACCTAGGCCGGCAGTACTGATATTGCCTCAAGATCAACCACCTGAAGGTCAGAAGAATCAGCATCGACTCCGCCTAGCCGGAAAGATGCTTGTTGCCCAGCCTGCAAAAGATGAAGCAAGCATGTCAAGTGCATGCTGGCTTTGAGTGTGTTTGTCTGAGCTGCCTGAACGCGCAACCTGAAGCAGTAGATAATGGCCTTGCTGCAATGCATGATGCTGCCAGTAAAAGCGGGATGGCACGGCAATGAACGAGTCAAAATTTGCTCACTGAACAGCTACAGCCAGCTGTCTTCCATGCTACTGAGTTTGAGCCTCAGCTGCATGGTGTTGGTTTGCAGGTCATGGCTATAAGGAGCCTAGCAGAGCAAGGCTTAGTCCATAGACCAGCATCAAGAGGCGCTTGAGGATTAACTTATTTTAACATATTCACTTTCACTGGGAGTGTTTTCACTGCCTGCGTTGTTTTCCTTTCTTGTTCTTACCGTTTTTAACACATCCTGTGAGCAGCAATCATCAGAACAACAAGACAGTTTACTGCATTTGGAAAGCATTTCATCTATACCTGGATGTACTCCCCAGGCAAGACCTTTGAGAATGTGGTCTGTCGCAGTGCTCCGCTCCTTATCAATCGCAGGAAGTTCCCGACAGTTCCTGGTGCGGTGTTGCCATACAAGCCTGGAAGGCAAGTTTTGGTTGTGCAATGCTGATGGAATGTTGCCGTGTATTGGTGCAGTGCTGGTGCAGCGTTGCCGTGTACTGGAGGAGTAATGGTGCAGGGTTGCCATGTACTGGAGGAGTGCTGGTGCAGTACTGTTGTGTACTGGAGAAGTGATGGTGCAGTGTTGCCGTGTATTGGAGGAGTGCTGGTGCAGTGTTGCTGTGCCTGGTGCAGCGTTGCCATGCACTGGTGCATAAGTGTGTTGGTGCAGCATTGCCTAATGCTGGTGCACTAATGCTATACAAGCATGACAGGCAAGGACAGAAGAGTAGAGAGGCATGGATTTACAACGTAGAGTGAAAGAGAAAGAAGTAGAGTGGCAACGCGATGTGTGCAGACATTTGCCAAAGTTCCCAGAGCATGGTCAACATAGTAGCTTGTCACTGGAAATTTTACCCCGGACACTTAGATTCATAAGGAAGCCTCATTAGCCTCACGAGTGCCACAGCAAATGTCTCCACTCCCCCTGGTCGCTCCTCGTGCTCATGTCTTAAACATGCAACAAAACACATTTAAATCAAACAGCCTAGCCGTGAACTTGGGTGCAAAGGGAGTGGTTAAGAATCAGAAAAGGAGAAAGAGGAGTATCCAAAGCATCAACCCAAAAAGCCACTTGCACATTGGGCCAGGAGCACCCTTTCTCATTGATGACTTGCTACAGACAACTGTTCAGTGTACATGCAGGACCTTTGGAGCTAAGACAGTTTGCATTTTGCAGCCAAGACTTGCTGCAGACTCTGCACATGCCGGGCTTTTGCAGCGCTCTGCTTGGGCGATTGGGCACAGCCTCAGTAAAGGTGCCTCTGGAGAGAGGAACCTCTGCTGAAAGACAAATACAGAATTATGTCATATCATTAAAGAACAGCAGGCGGGGAATGCATGTTGCTTCAGCACCGAGTGAGCCCATTCCTTGCGCACAAAGTCAAACACAAATCCACTCAAACCCTTCATCTGATTGCCTGTTGAAAAGGCGTGTTGAGAATAGGAGCTGGATTAAAAGAAGTCTCAGCGTTTAAGCTTTATGCAAGCAGGTTCCTCAGATGGACCAATAACGGCATCACACCCCATTTCAGTGTAAGCCTTATAAGGCATCAGCCAATGGTGGAAGGCGTACCAAGCACAAGGCGGCCCACCGGCACAGCATCATCTATTGGAAGGACGGTCCTGCGCAAAAATAGCAGAGTGTTCCTTCTTGCATTTCATGCATTGCTCAGGTATAGGCCAAGAAAGAGTCAGGAATGAGGTACCAAACCCTGAAACTTCCTTGGTTGATAGCAGCATTGTTTCTTGTCTTTCAATCAAACCAACAGTTGCTGGGCGGCCACCGCGAACCACGCTGCAAAGACAAACTTCAACCATGCTTTGATAGTTGTATGGATGTTCTGCCATGTGGCCCAAATATGATAGAATCGTATGGACGTTCTGTCATGTGACCCAAATATGATAGGGTTGTATGGACATTCTGTTATGTGGCCCAACTCCTATTTCGATAGACTTGTATCGTCATTCTGTTGTGTGGCCCAAACATGAGCTCACACGTAGCAGCGTAGTCCAATAGTATCCTGGAAGGAAGTATACATCCAAATTCCAACAGACGTTCGGCTGGTGCTGTAGGCCACGCTTCTTCACAGGTAAGCAAATGAAATGCTGGGATCACAAGCCATTCTTTCCAGCACATCTCAAGTTTCTGGGCATCTCTAAGAGGAATTAACCAGGCAAAAGAGCACATCCGGTCGTAAAGAGAGACTGCAGACTTACTTGTCTCCTAGCGTTCGCTCATTAGGTGTCTTGAAGCTCCGTGGTGCTATCGAAATGTCCAGTGCCACCTGCGGAACGTCATGAATACATCCCAGGTCAGCTAAATATGGCCATGAATTGTCTAAAAGAGGGAAGAGCTTTTGTATTTGGCGCACGCTGTGTGAGAAGCTCTTGCTGTTTGTTGGTCACACACACACATACACACACACATTAAGAAACAGCGATCTCCTCACTTTGTTTGTTATGGTCGTGTCAGGTTGAGCAAAGGTACTAGTGGCCCCCTGTGGTGCTGCAACCTCTGCCATAGCAGGTTGCGGGAAGGGTATAAAAAGGGGAAGGGCCGCTAAAAGGGGGAGCCTGCACAGAACACTCCTTCGTTCACATCTCGCGTCTGCTGTGCTCTCCTCTTCCACCACATCTTTTGCATAAACCCTGACCAGTGATTTTTCCTGCTCTGGGCAGTGTGCTCTTACGCGCCTCTGTGCTTTTAGAAGCGGCATTGTCTGAGGCAAATGACTGAGGGCAGGCCCCCTACTACAGGAGCTTGCAGGTACATTACTGGCAAAATGCAGGGTGTGCATTCTAAATTGTTTGTATGAGTTGGCTGGCTCCAAGCCCGATGTGCAAGCAAATGCAGATCTCTCTCAAATCACAAATAGTTTCGGGACGATTGGCCGCGTTATTTTGATTTATTCACACGGAGAAAAGTACGAAAATGGCTCTCTCTAGCAAGGCCAGCATCCAGCAGTTTTCTAGGCAGGCTTCTCAGAGCCGTGCCGTTGCCAGGCCCGCCTCCTCTCGGCAGCCTCTGAAGACCCGGGCCATGATTGAGGCGCCCGTGGCCATCGGCGGCTCCACCGTCGCTCTGCTGGGCCTGGTAAGAGCTGCTCGAATGCACTCCATCAAGGGACGGGACAGGGTACGCTGATGTCGCACTGCGGGGCCTGTGTGTGAAGCAAGCAAGCAGACATACGTTCAGCTCCTGTTGGGGAGGAGTGCATCTTGCGGGTTGCGTGCTTTTCGGTTCTGCGGACTGAGCTGTTCACCTGTGCTCCCATCCCGAACGAGTAACGCGCTGCAAGCATCCCACCCGTCGACGTCCAGACGCAAATGGGCCTGGCTTTGGCTAATCTGGCATGCCTCAGTCAGCTCGCATCGCACAAGGGCCTCTCTGCATTGCGGATAGCCAGGGGAGTTAGGGGCAGGATGGGGGGAAATGCAGATCCCGCAGCAAGAATGAGAAGAGAGATTCACCCCTTGTTGAGTTCCTCCACTACCATCCTTTGCAAACCTCACACACAAGCCATGACAGTCAGCCTACCATTTCAACTTGCCCTTCCACTTGCAGGGACGCTTCGTGTTCCTTGTGAGTATGCCTGCGAGGCCTCATCGGCAGGGTTCACACCCTGGATGAGGAGCGGACACGCTTGATGGCCTTTGTGGATTTCAAGTAGCTATGTGTGAACTTGAGGTTCTTTTTCTAATGCAATGAGCCAGTTTTCTTAGCGATTGTGAGAAGTCCTTGTTGGTCTTGAACACATAGCAGTGTCACAACTTGACAGATACACACACACACGCAACCGGCCAGACAGCCAGCCTCTAGGAGACTGACTACTGACATGGATCTTGTCTTGCCTGCCCGCGCTACCTCCACAACAGCCCTACCAGCGCAGGCGAACAGACATGGAGGTCGGCCCCGGCAAGCTGGGCCCTAAGACCACTGGGGACACCTTTTTCGACCGCCTGCAAAAGCCTGCCAGCTTTGTGGAGACCAAGAGCAAGGATCCCTCTGGCTTCGGTGGGTGTCTTGCAACCCCTTGATTATACGTTGCCTGTGTCCGGGGCAGGTTTGCCAGCTTGTTCATGAAGGAAAAAAACTGTATGCCACGGTAGCAATTCTTTTTTTCCCTGCCTTCTTCCTTGTGGCATGGCCGTTAAGGTAATGCCGTGTTGGCCATCTTACAGCACAATTCGGACCCACTTGCACCAGATAACAATCCAAACAAGTTAACAGCCCCTGACTGCTGCTGCTCGTTTTTCCTGTTCACAGGTATCATCGATGTGCTGGGATGGGGCGCCCTGGGCCACGTGTTTGGTTACTTCCTGCTGGCTTGCTCCAGTCTGCAGGATGCAGGTGGGTCAATTATGATTATAGAATTTGTTAAAGCCTCAGCAAAGGTTGCTTTTCATTTAGAGGTCCCATCTGGTGGGAGTGGTGTTGATGGCTGGGATAAGGTTGCTCTGCTTGAGCAGCAGAAATGCGATTGGACCTTGCTTTCCTCTTGGATTGGTGCTCATGTGGAGAGTGCATCACTGCTGTGGAATTTTCCTGTGAGAAGTGGTGTCCAGGCAGGCTGCAAGGTGATGAGCACACCTCTTCCCCCCATTTCTTGCCAGGTTTACGAGTTGCTATATATAAGGAGGTGTAAGCTTGCCTCTACTTCAGCATGAATCAAAAGCTGCAAGCTGTGTCCATCACACTTAGTCTGAATAAGATCTAGATCCACTATACATGTTACACCTCAACCAGGGGTCCCCAAAAATATCATGCACTATCCTCTGTGTCAAAAAGGGCATTGCCATAACCACCCAAGCTACACAAATCCCCTTTCATGACTGTGCGATGCATGATTAAACAGTCGGTGCCTCCCTGGAGCCTCTGGAAACGGAGGTGGTCCTAGGATCGAGCCCTCGTGGCAGTGAGGGGGTCTATCCAAGTGTTTGCACCCAGGATGACCCCTTTCCTTAAACAACGCTTGAGGTGTTTACCGATTGCGTAACTATGCCTTTCCTTTTCCTTGATACACTATACCAAGGACCATGAAATGTGATTGCCTCACCAAATCAAGAATGTACCTTGACAACCCATCCGTTGCTTTGCAGGCATTGACGCCTTCCCTCGGTAAGCTCTCTGTGTGGCAGGGAGGGAACCTGTGAGTGCCCATGACTTCGAGCTTTTCCTTAATGTGGAACACGTGGCCAACGCGCCCTTGTTTTCCTGGAGCATGACAATGTACAGTGAATTATGTACCTTGAGAAAATTCCGTCTTGGTGTTGCAAGACATGTATGTCCTCTCCTTATCTGGTGATTTTCCATCACTATCATGTAAATCAACATTCATCCGTCAGGCTGGGAAGTGCAGCAAGCAGAAAGAGAAAGACTTAGGGCACAGGGCATGAATAATTAATCTCTTGAAAGAAAAGGAAGGGGTTCCATACCTGCACCTGCCCTCAAGAGCAACTCAAAATGAGACAGATAACAAGATGTAGGCAGAAGAAACTTTTCCTACAATAGGGATAGCTTCAGTTACAATTGGGGTTTGACCTTCAAGGTTTAAGGTTTACAAGGATAAGGCCTTCAGTCAAGAGGTGCGACTGCTAGCCTGCTCATAAAAGGCAATCAATTCATGAAGGACATAAGGAAGTTTGTTGTTGTCCTGGTTCAAAAAGGCAGACACATCATGAGATTCTGCCTGTGAGAACAGGGGAGCATTTTTCCTGCGGAGAGAGACCACCTGGGGATGTGTGCAATGGAAGAGGACATGTTGTTCATCCTGGACATCATCATCAGCCTCACAAAGGTCACAGTTTGGGGAAGAGCTGTGATTCCAAGTTGCTGTCATAGCGAAGGGTGTGGATGTGGAGTCTAAACCGAGCCACAAGGGTTAGGGTTACAAGGGGTTGGCCTACAGCCCAAAAATCTGGCTGATCGGCTACTGGTGATACATTCTCATCCAGCATCAAAAATTGAAACCAGTTCAGACAAAAATTTTGAAAATCTGTGCGAGTCTTGATTTAGAAAAACATTGACCTCAAGATTAGTCACAACGTGAAAGCTCGCCAAGAAAGGAACAAAATCAGTGTTTGGAAGCTGGGCAAAAGTGTGTAACGGTTTAAAAAGATCAATGAACAGGTCCTTGTATTTTCTGCGCAGCTCACACAACTCATAGCAATTGCAGTAGAAAAGAACATGTTTCTCGTCCTGGACTTCAGCACATCCACACTTATCACAAATATTTGAACCACCCAACCATTTACAGGACTCGACCTTCAAGCAGTGGGCACGAAGCCTGAACCTACTCACATTCCTCATGACTCCTTTATCCAGATCCTTAAACAAATATGATGGGATACAGAAGGGTGTGCGTCCTGTTTGATTCAAAGGTACTCCACACCAATGATGGTAAGTCACTGCTTTTCTGTTCACCTCTCGGGGACTTAGGGCGTCTGATCAACAACAAAACGACTAAGATCAATGGGCTCAGAATTCAGCAGCTTCTGTTTGAAAGTATGGGAGTGTGCCAAACCATCCATGGCTGATAGAATATGGGAAGACCAACAATCATCAGATCTCGAGCTCAGCCGCATGTCAGCCTGCAAAATCTTTTTCATTGTGGAGCTGTTGCATCGGTCAAGGAGTTGTAAAGACGCATTGCTGCTCGGAACCAGTTATATTGTAAGGGCTCCAGACCACATTATCGCATGATGCACCAAGAGGGAGTAGTGTCCCTGACCCCCAAAGTTCTTTTAAGCACTGTTAGTAGCCGCTTCTGTATGGGATTGTCCATCTCTTTGACTTGCCGGAGGTAAGGGGTAGCCCTGACCTGACTTGCATACATGCCAGCAGGGATTGCATACGTCTTGAGGAGCCAAATCTGGGCGTGTAATCTGTTGGCAAGGTCGTGCTCCTGAACAAACTTTTTGACTCGGAAAGTACCAGCTGTGAATGGTCTCAACGCTGCATTGGCCGCAACATCCAGATTGATTGTTTTGTCACACACCATGCCAAGATATTTGAAAGTATCTGTGTAGGGGAGCTGCGTACCATCAAAGTAAAGTGGGGCAGATTACCAGACCTGGAATTGAAGCACATCACCCCAGATTTCAGTGTGTTGACAGTCAGCGACTGTCGGAAAGTGAATTCCTTTCAGCATAAGCTCTCAATTTGTTTAGCATGATCTGCACGTTGGTATGGTCATTGGACATGAGAGAGAGGTCATCAGCGAACAGTAAGTGAGTCACCATGAAATTGGGAATACCGGTGAGCACACCTATTTGACCTTCAGCCAGGTAGTTTGGCTGCTCGGCCTGCTCAACTGTTCCAACTGCACAAAAAGCATCCATGAGATCGGAAATAAAACGATGTCTCATCAGTTTGCTTCTGCAAGAAATGATAACATCCTCAGAGCTAGCTTAAGAATAGTAAAAAGTGCCTGATTAGTCCAGAAAATTTATACGAGAAGAGAGGAAGTCAGAAAATAACTGTGCATAAGGATAGGATAGGAAAGGGCAACATAGCAGTACCTGCCTACAAGGGCAGCTTAGCTGAAGCAAAAGGTGCCTGTAACCAAACCAAACTAAACTGTGCATAAGTTCTTCGAAGAGAACACACAGAAGCACAAGAACAAAGGAACACAACATGCTTTTCATCTTGGAGTCCTCCTTGGTTGCACCTACTACAAGCAGATGTGTGCTCCTGCCAAAGTGATGTCTCAACTTTTTAAGTGATCATTTAATTGCTATGCTTCTCAGCGTGCGCTTGTCCAAAGGGGTTACAAGGGTTAAAAGGGGGTTGGCCTACAGCCCGACAATCTGGCTGATCGGCTGCTGGTGAAACATTCTCATCCAGCATCAAGAATTGAAACCATTCAGAAAAAATTTGTCTTGTCCAAATCAAGATGCAAATAGCTGGGGACAGAAAAGGGCGCGCCATGAACAGACAAGGGTCTCAAAGGAAGTGCCATCCAGTGACGATACTTGGCTAATTTGTTTGTGTGTTCACCATGTTCTGCCAAGGCATCAGCATTCCCCACACCTTACAGCCTGTTTCTCAAATCAACAACAAACTCCCTCATGACTATCGGCTGCCCAGAACGAAGACAGTGAGTGTATGTGTTGCGCCTGTCCAAGCCTGTGCATGCAGCCAAGCAGTCTGAGGTCCAGCATTTTGAGAAAGACTGCTCAATTCAACATCTGCTCGCAGCACCTTGCTGAGTGTAGTGCTGTTGCTACGTGATAAAGCATTGTAAAACCTAAGTGCTGCGCGGAACCAATAAAGCTGTAGAGGTTCATGTCCACATTCCCGCATGCCAGACCAATTAGGAGTGGTGCGCTTTACCCCAAGGATACGCTTCAATAAGCACAGGTGCACAATTTGCAAAGGACTGTCCATTTCAGCTCCTTTCATATGTCTAGTGCCCCAGAATTGGGCAAGCATACATGCTAGCAGGGAGAGCATATGTTTTAGTCAGCCAGAGCATGGTATGCGGCCTGACTCAGAGAATAGACTGAAATTACTAATTTGCCCCTGCATGAGTGAACGATATTCTCAAATGAGAAAAGACTAAATAAAACTGACTGGCTTTGTAAGCAAAGTCCAGTGTGGGAATGGATAAAAAAACAGAAAAGTCTACGCAGGCCACAGGCAGCGTGCATTGAGGGTTGAGGGGCTTAAAGGTTTCATTGTCTGCCAAGAAAGGCAGCCCTCCTTGGCCGGCTTGCTCTCCCTCTCCTGTCCCTCTCTGCGGACAACCCTCCAGATACCCATTAGCTCTATTTCTCGCTTTCATCTAGGCTAGCTGTGTCTAGTCTAGGTTTGAGGGCCCTTTGGTGATACCCTTGTTAGCTTGCTAGTTAGGGAAACTTTCCTTAATGCACGCGGCCTTTTGGCTAGCGTAGACTTTTCTTTTCACCATGTGAATTCCCAAGATATCAATACTGTTCTAAACCAGGATAACAACAAACTTCCTTTTTTCCTCCATGACCTCATGTGCATTTCTGAACAGGCTAGCAGTCAAACGTCTTGCCTGAGGCCTTTTTTCCTTGTAACCCTTGTATCTCTGAATCCTTTGAATTGGATGATCCTACACTCGCGTAATACACTCCAAGAAGGTCACCTGTTCACAAGGTGTTGATGCTCAGACCTCCAACTTAGATTCAAAAATCTCATTAGCCAATCAATTGGTAGTTGATCTCGGTTATTGATCTCAGTAGCCGACCTTTGTAGCCTGATACCATAGGACGTCAAGGACTCACGTCTCAGGAGTTTGTTTGATGTTTTAACTAAGGTGAGACAACCCCACCAACTGAATGTATACCAGCGGCATGTGCACTCGATTGAAATCAGGCTCTGTGAAGACACGAGGCCTGGACAACAGTTGGAGGCGGCACAGCGGCAGCATGCAGACCTCTGCAAACTCATTAATGCAAAAGTTGTGACTCTCTACACCATCATTTTGGGTGTTGGTGGGACCTGCTACACTGAGCATATGCTCAAACAATTCAAACAACTGGGACTTGACCACCAACGTGCAAATAAACTTGCTCGCAAACTGCTTGCCCATTCTGTTATGCATGCCAATAAGCTTCAAGCTTGTTGCCACTAGGCGTACTATTGAAAAGACAAATACTTCTCGCAGCCAGGTTGTGGAGCTGGGTGCTTCCAGTAACCCTCCAGATCCCCATTTGCAATTTCTGTCTCGTAGCTTCGTGGTGGAGGGGACTCACAGCACTTCTGAGCCAGTGTGTCTCCTTTTCCTTAATTGATTTGGGGAGAGTTTCCTCTGCTATGTAGTTTTTCTTTTCTTTTCTTGAGCGCATTACTTCCAAGAACATTAGCCCGGTTTATGGAGCCTCTCAGACGTTATGCATTACTTGGGGTTGCAGGGCTAAAAAGATTCTGGAACTGAGGGCCCAGGCTTGTCAGTTGGAAAGCAGGCTGAGAGGTTAAGGAAAGGAGAGGAAATTGTAGCTCTCTTCCAAGCGTGCTAGCAGTACCAGCCTACGATGGCAGCTTAGCTGAAGCAAAGCAAAGCAAAGAAAAACTAAGCAGGCAGCCTGCCTTTTCATTGAGTGAAAACTCCCACACAAATTCAGGAAAAGGGGCCAACTTGGTTTGAAAACCATATGACACCCCCACCACAGTCAGACTGAGAAAAGCTCAGCAGGCATAAAAAGAAGACAAGTTTAACAACGAGTAAGAGAGCAAGATGAAAGACTGGAGTCCAATAAAACCTTCGACAGCAAGCAGAGTCAAGCACAGTCAGCCTGCCAACTAAGGATATATTTTCATCCTGGCACTCAGCATTTGCTTTGATTAAAAGTATGTGGAGCTGAACAGTTGGTGTGAGGGGCATTGGGGCCATACAACATGCAGTCCAGAAAGGTGTGGGGCCACACAGAGTTCGGCATTCCAGAAGCTAAACGTGGCTGATAATTGCTGCCAGTCATGGGGTTACACAAGGCGTTTCTTGTTGCTGTGGGGCTGAACATACTGAGTTTGGGGTATGCGCACATGTATGCTTTGTTGGAGCTACACATATTCTGTCAATCCTCTGGTTGCTGAACACGTACCTCATTGCTATCCTGGCAAGCACAAGGCTGTACATTAGGCAGGTACAGCTATGTAACCCTTTCCTTTCCCCTCTGTGAAGGACAAACATCTTTCTATCTTGGCTGCGCGGTGCACCGGTTCCAAGGCAAGACAAAAAGAGTCAAAATACACCGCTTCGTGAACGAGTCCTTGTTTCTAGCTGTGCTTGCTGCTGGGGTGTTGAAACGACTTTCAAAGGGGAGTGCCTGTCTGTTCTTACAATCTGCTTTTCAGGGTGTTTTAATAAACAACTCACAGTCTAAGCCAGGCAAGTGCTGGTTCAGAGCTCTTGTAGCAGTAGGGCCCGCAGCAAGAGAGTTATGAACCAGACCATGTTTGATGTTCCTGACCCTCGCATTTTGCATGTACTGCTCTTCCTTACATCAATTTTACATTTACTATTATCTGGCCCCTTTGTTCTTGGCATGCTCAGCGTGATAGACCGTGCTTCTTCCTTAAGCTACCACACGAACACACATATGTTGCTCTCCTCCTTTTTTTGATGCAGTTGGTTGGTCCTGGCAAACTCCTGGTGTTTATTTGCCGTTTCTTTGCCATACAAACACCAGTGGAATTTGTTTCCCTTGTTCTTGGCAAGGGTTTTTTATGTACACTTACATGCATGGGCTACACGAACACTCCTTAACATTTCTATAATACAGTCTTTCACATGAGCAGCCTAGCAGTCGCACTTTTTGACTGATGGCTTAATCTGTAAACCTTTCCTTTCCAACTAAGGATAGCCATGCCCAGCAGTTAACTGCTACGCACAACTTAAGTCTGGCCTAAGGATACACCAGACGCGTAGCTGCTGACCACAAGCAGAAGCTAGTGGTAAAGCCTTCAAGTTCTAAAGTTTAGAACACCGCCAAACTGAATCCCCACGTTGTGCACTGCTGCTTGCTGCTGCATGCCGCATGTTTAGCCAGCTGTGCCAGTCATTGACTTTTGCACACTTGCTCCTAAACCCTAACCAAGTGCCCCCTGGTTCGTGGTGAATTGGAGCCAATAATAAATCATGGTCATACAATCAGTTGGTTGGTCTGCTGCCCTTATTCTTGATCTAGCTTAACAAGTAGTCAGCTAGATTGCGGGATGCGCTGCACATATAGGACTGACATTGTTGCTAATTTCCAAAGGCTTAGATTCGGCAATGCATGCCATTAATTCCTGTTCATGGATGCTTATACTGAGCAAATGGGAGTCTTAAATAAGCCCTTGGGTGAGGCACAAGACACACACGTGATGATGATGATGATGATGATTGTGTTTTGCGTTCCCAGTTTGGTGATTCTGGGTGACACAGATTGACAGCGCATAACAGCTTCCTTTTATCCTACCAGCCAGGAAAAGGACCTCTGAGCCCAAAGTGTGTGGAGTATGTCATGATTCTCCTGGAGGCATGAGCCTGTTGAGGCGTCAAATGGTCCATGAAGCTCCGTTTATGGACGACTTGCTTGTACATTGCACCTAATGGAGAGTTCCAAGTGATGTGAATCTTGGTACAGCCGCTTGTGTCAATCTTGGCAGAAAAGCTGTGTAAGTCACACTCATAGAATTTGACCTGACACCAACAGACCAAGCAAGGTTAAAGGCTCAGCAAAATGCGTCAAAATTGCGGTAAAAGAAAGAACAGAATAACTATGTAGGCAGTGTAAACACTTTCCACATTTATTAAGGAAAGGAGAGCCATTGGCTTAAAGAGCCGTGCGCCCCCTCACCAAAAAGATAAAAACGAGCCAGTAGTGAGTGAGTAGCGGTTTGAAAAGAAGTTCCATTGATGTAGGGCAAGATTGGAAGGGATCGAGTAAACCAGATGGGTGGATGCAAAGGAGGTGCATGTGAATCTTGACAACCCGGATGTTGGCCAGTCCTCAATTAGGTTTGGATCCTGACATTCTCAAGGGCCCACTCAGTGCAGAGCAACTGCAAGTGAAGCAACTACATACGAGGAGCCATGCAGCAATGACACACGTATACTGGGCGTATGCATGTGCAAAGTTGAGCAAGCCGGGCAGTGCAACCATCAGTGCTTCAGTCATGACAATGGAAGTGCAACTAGGATTGAAGCAGCGCCTCAGCAGCCCTCCGACCGGACACGAGGGCACCATCCAAAGTTGCACTGTCTCTGTGGTCTCCACACACGAAGAGTCCCCCTCCCAAGGACACAGGCCTCGAAAAGTTGGTGGGCGGGGCCTGCAGGGAACGTGGTTGAAGAGGAAGACGGGCCACTCTCAAAGCACACTTGGCTGCGTGGAGGTGCTTTGATCAAGAGGGAGGTAGAGGATAATATCTGCAGCTAACCCAGCAGAACCTGAGACCTTAGTAGAATGGATAGCTATGGGAGTGTTTTGCTCGCCTGCACCCAGTTACTGCTATAACACATATCATCAATGGTCATTTGCACTATTTTAAGAAACATCTCATTACTGAGGAACTGAGACCTTTGGCTCATGGTGCAAGGTTACCTTGTCAGGTATGCCAAGCTCCAGTAAAACGGTGTAAGTACACAAGCAAATACGTCTGCCTTGCATTGCAGGCTAGATGTCCATGTAAGAAATTGGGATACCCCGACTTTGCTGTGAGGAAGGTGCCCCTTGCAGAGCGTAAAAGCAGAGCTAAAACATATAGAGAAACATAGACCCCTACGCAACTTGCTACATTCCTCCATGTTCTATTCCCTACTATACCATTCCCTACTATCCAGACAAAGCTGCAGGTACCTTACATATAATTATTCATCCTGCAAAAACTATGTTGCTGAGGGGTGCGGGATGATTGCAGGCATCAGAAAAAAAATAATTTTTTAGCATGTGGGAAAGTGCGTGTTCGAGAAAATAATCACTTTCGATTTTTTGTAAGCGGAAATGTACGTCCAAAGCACCAAAGGGTCAACAGCTGGGATTGAGAAGCTTCCTGGAACGCCCTCCCAGTAGAGGCTAGGCAGTCCTAGGCACAGCAGCTTTTCTTGATGAGTGTGAAAGGTTTCTGTGCAGGTCGTCAAATGTAGGAGTAGGAGTAGTGAATGCAGCTGGATCTCAAGCATTTTAGGATACGAAATGTAATCTTTTGATGTGCATTATTGTGCAAGGGAGCACAGCGTGCAGCTGCATTTTGTGCGCTTTTTTCAACAGTAGCTACAGCTCCTGAAGAAGATGGTTTCATGTGTTGTTGCACATTTCCACGTGCAGGAGCAGTGCACTTACATTGCTGCAGGCAGTTTTTACTTGCAATCGCACTTCAAAATCATAAGTGTTCAGGGTGCCCCTGCTGGAACACGTGGGAAACCAAAAAATAAATATTGAGGAGGGTATGGGATGAGGGCGGGAATCACTTGAATATTTTTTCTAGGGGTGCGGAATGATTACATTCTGTATGGTCTATGGGCCTCAGGCTGCCTGCCTCATCAGCCCCCTTGTTGTAACAACACACCTAATTGGGTTAAGCAAAGAGCATCTTTTACGCGTGCACAATTGCTGCCACCTCTTTGTATCGACACACCTGGTTGGGTTGAGCAAAGGGTATCCGGTACGTGCGCAAGTGCTGCCACTTGTCCACCTCCTGTGTGCCCCACCATTGACTCAGGTGCTCGCGTACTTTCTGCTCGAGCTCAGCTTCTGACAGCTCAGGGTAGGTGCCTGAAACAGCACAGGTATATGGCTCACTGGATGAACAAAAAGCAGGGTGCATGATTTGTTTGGAGTACAACTCGGGGTTCAAGGTAGATGACACACAACCCCTTAAATGCATCCCATTCTCACGCTCCTTAATACCTGAATTTTAGTCCCCACACCCAGACCACTGCCATCATTACACTGAGCTGGCTCAATCCATTCCTGCAGCTCATCTGCTTCAGCGCACCAAAGACCTCGCCTTGTACACCCCGGTCAGGGCCTGTCGACCAGGGTGCTCTGGCAACGATTCAGCCAAACAGCCCAACATCCGTAGGTATGGAGATCATCCGTGGCTGCAGCTTACCAACGGTGGACACAGAGATCAGGGAGCGTCCAGGCGGCGCGTAAGATTGTGAGACCTCAGAGGGCACACACATGTTGTTCACGATGCCCTGGCGCTCGCCGTTCAAGTACAGGATGTTGCCGGGGGTGCCTTGGGGTGTGGGTGGGCTGGGAGACGAGAAGTACAGGCAGCAGGTGCCCACCGCAGTGCCAGGCTTTGATGGTGCCACCTGCTGTCAAAAAAAGGATGCTCACTCTCGGTGGAAGAGCATTGAGTGCAGGTAGCTGGTATGCTAACCAGGCTTGGATTGCCCCTTGTTGATCAAAATGATGTTTGATCAATTCTGAAAGAGCACTAGGAGAGCAGGGAGATGAGAAGTACAGGCAGCGGGTGCCCACCGCAGTGCCAGGCTTTGATGGCGCCACCTGCCAACAGGAAGGGGGGTGCACAGCTTCAGCGGAAGAATGTGGAGTACAGGTAGCGGGTGTGCTTACTGCTGCACCAGGCTTAAATTGCCCCTTGTTGATGGAACACATGTGTTCCTTAAAAACCAACTTTTTTTCTTCCTGAAAGAGCATTGGAAGAGCTGGGAAACGACAAGGTGTGTGTGTGTGTGTGTATGCACGTGTGTGTGTCCACGTGCACTTGCGTGCGTACAGCAAGCACTTGCCAGCAGCAGTCCAGCAGCAGCTTACCAACAGCAACAGTAGGGCAGCAATGGAGTAGCATCAGCAATTCCATGCCAGGTAACCAACTCTGCTGTGCACTTGGCTCTCCAGTGATAACAACTCATCATCATCAAAGGCCTAGCTATTTAAGGAGCACCGCTACTTGTATTTATTTAAAAGTGCTTTTGTCCAATAGAATTCAACCTTTCGCCAAAAACCCTCCAGTTAAACTTTTTTAAACACAGCACAGCACATAAACGCTGGCACCGCGGACAATTTCCTGGCCTTTCCCAGGCGTGAGCTTTTGCTGGTGCAGAAGAGTTGTGGCAGCAATGCTAATGGAGGGGAGAGGAGATGCTGGGGAGCCCTGGACGTTGCTCTGGAGCTTTGGTCAAACTCTTGTTTGGGCCAGCCAGTGCACCTCATTCACAAGCAAATGTGCAGAATTATGAAGCTCTTTAATAATCGACAATCTTAGCTCCACGGAAGCGCTGGTTGGCTCGCCTATGTTTTTTGGGAACCTTTGTGGAGCTCAGCACTGCGTGCCTGGCAGCTAACCAAACTCTGGCAGCATTCCTAAAAGACTTAGCTTTAGGGGCAATCTCAGAGCCTGAGGTGCTGTGAGTGGGCCACAGTGCCCTGTTGTGAGCAAAAGTGCGAAACTGGCAAACATTAGGGCTTGCCCCCTGAGGCAACACCCTTCGGGTGTTGCCTTTTAAAGGGGGCTTTGCCAAAAAGTGGAGGCTGCAGGTGTCCACCGCAGTGCCAGGCTTTGATGGTGCCACCTGCTGTCAAAAAAAGGATGCTCACTCTCGGTGGAAGAGCATTGAGTGCAGGTAGCTGGTGTGCTAACCAGGCTTGGATTGCCCCTTGTTGATCAAAATGATGTTTAATCAATTCTGAAAGAGCACTAGGAGAGCAGGGAGATGAGGAGTACAGGCAGCGGGTGCCCACTGCAGTGCCAGGCTTTGATGGCGCCACCTGCCAACAGGGAGGAGACGAATATCCTCAGCGGAAGAAAGTTGAGGACAGATGGCAGGCGCTCACTGCCGCGCCAGGCTTGGATGGCACCCCGTGTCTAACAATAAGGGATGCAGGCTCCCTTTCTAAAAGAGCTTTGGGTCCCGGTGCTGGGAGACAAGAAGCACAGGCAGCAGGTGGCTGCTTGCATTATTTCAGGCTTGCATGGTGCCACCTTCCATTCCATTAGAGAAACGACTCTTCTCCTCAGTATAATAACAAGGTTAGTCGAAGAACATAGCTTTTTATGGCGCTGCAGATGTGCAACAAGACACGGGGGAATCTTGGTAAGTAAACGACAGGTTTTTTCAAGGCATGCAGTGCCACATTTTTTCACCAAATCATGTTCTTTAGATGTCTTAAGTGGGCTCTGACTCATGGGCACTCCTTGCGGCCACCCTGCGCATCAGCTTCATGAGAACAATGAAAAGGCATTTACGCCAACAAGGCAGATCGCGAATTGCAGTGCAGCATGAGAGTCAGCCCACATGCACCTGGAGTTCGTCGCCCAGCAGGCGTGATGCCTCAGGTCCCTCAACCGCCACTACCACACCACGCTGCGCAGTGACTGTGCTGCCATCTGCCAGGGTGATGCGCACGGATCTGCCCTCGCCGGTCTTTTCTACCTGCACGTGCACCGCACGGCATGGTATGATCGTAGTACTTTGGATCAAAATTTGAGCAAGTAATATGATTTGGTCGCCATGAACTAAAAATGCGTGAATATAGAAGATGCATCGGTGAATAGGTTCAAATATAAGAGCACAAGGGATGAGCCTTGCCACAAATATGACAGCTTTTTCTCTTGCTCCTTATTCATACAAGCAACATCCAAGTAATTATGCCCATTGGAACCCTCTGTTGAGCCTACTGTCAGACACACGAGCAATACAAGTCTGTCAAAGTCCTACCTTCTCTACTTTCTGGTTGAGCTCCACACACCCTTGTGGTAGCCGGCTTGCCATTTGCTCTGCTACTTTCCCAATACCACCCTGCAGGAGTACACACAGGAACATCTCCAGTGAGCTCTCTGGTTGTATCTTCATGCCAAAAGGTAAAGCAGTTTACAGGGGGGCTTTATTGTTGTGTGAAGGACATGCACACCAGATCGCACACTAAGAAACACAAACAAGCTTCACAAGCACCGGAAAGGCTGCTTCACCTAGTAACATGGATTCATGTAAGTTGGCACTCTTCAAAAAACTTCTCCTTTACTGTTATGTTGCACAGTCGCACATGCCCACCTTGGGTAGGCAGTTGGAACCAGTGGCCAGCATGCGCATCACAAACTGGAACAGGCGGCTGGTGGTGCCCAGGGAGTTGTCAAAAAAGATGCCGCCTAAGAAGGGCCTGAAGAAGTCAGGTCAGCCAAGCAGGTTTGAGTTAATGTCACACTACAACCAGCTGATTTTGGGTATGCAGGACCTTTGTCTAGACCTATCTAAGCAACTCTGCATACTCAGTTTGTGCCGGGGGGTGCCCAGAGTGTGGGGCCAGAAATCAGGCCAAATCCCTGCCCAAATGGAGTCCTCAGGAAGCTCCCCCCGGCTTACCTGACCAGCAGCGATAGCTGGGCACTTCATTAGGAGCACACCCTGGGGGTCCGGGGGGCTGGGGCGGGGGTCCAGAAAATCGCTCCCCGGACCTCAATTTTGGCAGGGAAATGGCAAGAAGCAAAGGCTTGTTGTAAACTGGACAAAATCCAGTCGAAATAGAAAGGGCGCAAATGCGCCGCCCCAAATTTCTGACTTCTGTAAGAACCTAAATTGAAAGGAGCGACTTTGCAAACTTTCATATGTGGTTTTGTGAATCTATATCCACAGGGACCTGCATCATTCATTTCATTCAACCTGATGATTAGCATGGATGATTGGTTCCTTTTCAGATGCATGCACCCTCTTGCAAATGATTGCTGGCAAATCTCTGTGCGCTCACCCAGGCATGCCTTACAACATGAGTTGTGCTGCATGGTGCGTACTGTATGCATGTGCATGCACACACTCAAAACCCCATCTGTCCACTCACACATAACCATTCTTCACCAAACCACTTGCAATGCAGCCATAAGTACATGCCTCACATTGCTGTGCAAGACTTTCAAGTGTTGGAGCAGTGCGGCGTGAGGAATTCCTCAGTTCGTCTGGCACTGCAGTGTGCTGCAAAGGCCAAACCGCGCAACCTTCTCTCGTCGTGATAGCATAAACTTATTTATAAGATGGAGTCTATTGGTGAAAGGCATCCAATTCTGCATCCCGAACCCCACACCCTGCGGTTGAGGTAGTTAGTGCTCTAAACACCACGTGGTGTTCCCCATCAAATATCTCCCCTAGCTCCAGCTTATCTTCAGATATGAGCAAACCATTAGACGCGTCCTGAAGTCAGCTTTCCAACGCTCCATTCAAACCCACTGGCACGTCTAGTATGAGGGTGTCAGAGGGTAAAACAACGAGAGGCCAAGATAATTGACAAATGGAAACTAGGAACATAGCGAAAATTATTTGTAACAATACTAATATAATCCGACTCAGGTACAGGAATCCCGGAACTTCCGTAAGTCTTCACTTGTTGCCCCAGCAATCACAAATTTCTGTTAGAAATTTGGGAATTTGGTCGATCGCTTTAACTATTTATAACTCATAAAAAAACTCTTATGGCTTGAACCGAAATGCTGCCTGCACAAGGAGCCAGGAGAGGTTCCATAAGAGTTTCAGGTGCTCTTGAAGTAAAGAAGTGCATCTAACTGGTTTTTGGAGGGTGGCGGGCTGGATTTAGAAAAAAGATGGCTTTTGAAATGCCATGACAGCTGGCGCTTTGACCACGCCCCAGGGACGCGCACATCCACTCATGGGCCCCCAAACCTGGCAGGACATGCCTAGGAATCATGCTGAATAAGTCCTCATACTCAGGTTGTGGCCAAACACAGTGCTTGCCTGGTTTCCCTGTCCACACCACTTTGCCTAGCAAATGCACACAGGTGACCATGCCCAAGTGCTCTGGACCAAATTTTGCCCCCCCCTTTTTTCACTTTGAAGGATCAGGCTTGACCTAAAACCTACCCGAGGGCCAAAAAATGGGCAAAATTTGGGCCAGAGCAGGCGTTTTGGCGCCCGTTTTTCTGGAAATGGTCAAAAACAACCTAAAATGCCCCCGGCTCAATCCTAAAGCCCCGCCCTCACTTTTTTGATGCAGAAGTACCAGTTTAGTCACCCTCAACCACTCTACATACTCAGTTTACAGCGGGGCATTGACTCCTCATTTTCACACAGCTTGGCTGAGCTGACCTGAAGAACGTGTCGATGATGGCGGGTGAGAAGCCCTCTGCCTGCAAGGTGGCAGACCCCAGTGCTTCGTCCATTACAAGCGCATTGATGAAGCGTTCCATTTTTGCAGTGCAGTAAGGGGATGTGCGGCTATAATTTTTGCTTTGCTGAGATCCCGGAGTCAAGCTCTAAAAGGCAGGCACGGATGGATGGCAAAGTGTGATGCCATCAGCTTGTTGCATCTGTGACCAGTCTTTGCAACGTGACAGAAACATGTGCAACTGCAATGAGATCTTAAACCAAGCTCTGGGCAGCAGGGGATGGAGGGCTTCCTGGGAGAGGGGGCGATCGGCTCATTGCTGAAGTGACCGTGACCAATCTTTGCAGTGCGTAGGCTGTTAAAGAGCCTAGAGCCAGGGATAAGTTTGAGTACTCTGAACACAAGGGTACTGTACAGGGTTAAGATGAGCAATCCAGTTGGCGAGGACCACAAAAAAGTAGACCTGAGCAGTTTGAATATGTGTTCAACACCTCAAAAGCCGACCTGCCAGAACAGTATCAGCAAATAAAACTTTTAGGCACAAGTTTTCTAGGTTTTCTGCCCCAAGATGTTGCAGCAGCCCTGCTTGGATTTTCAACAGTAGTACAGAGCTTATTACTCGCCTTCACCCCAAGGAAGGGTCAAAATTGACCAACTCCAGTCCTTATCCTTTTTTCACCTACACCTGTGATCATTGAACATGGTTTCTTCAGGGCTGAAAGAGGCCCTCTCACACACATTGCTCTCAAAACTTACCTTCAGCCTCTCCTCAATAGAGGTCTCAGGGGCTGCCATGATGTCTGGAATGCTCCCTATTAAGCTCTTGAACCTGGATTAGGGATTCGAGTGGAAATGCAGGCTTAATATAGAAGACAGTCTCATAAAAGGAAGTGACTGTTGCTTCCAACTTCTTTGTGTATCAATCAGGTGTTGCATGAGGATGCGCAGATGCATCTCTCCTGGGGGCATGCGTGTCAACATGGAGGAAGTTAGAAAGGCTTTCCGGGTTGCTCAAAAGGGTCCGCCAACATGAGCGCATGCAATGTAACTCCATGTAAACCCAACATGAGTGCATATCACTTTATGGAAGGCACACAGGCTCCAATTCTCCCTCACCTATTGCTGTAATTGGAGTTGCATGGGAGTCATGGCAGTGAGAGCCCCACTAAAGCAGGTCACTGAAATTCACAATTACAATCACACTTCTCCAACATCAACCTTGCAGCAGGAGCGAGCAGCAAAGGCTCAACTTAAGTGCAAGAAAGGACTGCACTGGTGGGATTAGCATACCTGACAAGCCCAACAAGGATTTTGTCCACGGGGCTACCAATAGGATGAGCAGGGTTGAGGGTGAGGATCCCATCAATGGGGTGCCTGCGTGTCGCGAGGTCAGTGGTAAGCATGATTAACCAAACAAAAATCAATGGCACACAAAAAATGGGCTTTTAAGGAAGAAGTTCATGGCTGGACATTTAGTCTACCCGATTCCTATCATGAGGATAGGTTAAGATCTTTCCCCTAGAAGCCCTACAACACGCACACACACAGGCATGCAAAAACCCACCTGAGGGGATCAGCCACTCGGTGGAATTGTGGGCCCAAGCGCACAGCAGCACCAGCATAAAAGGGCTGCAACTCCAGGGCTTCATAGTCAAGCATGGCCTGAGGCATTAAGGAAGTGGCAAGTTCAACAACATTTTCCATGCAAGGGCTGCAACTCCAAGGCTTCATAGTCAAGCATGGCCTGAGGCATTTAGGGCATGGCAAGTTTATCAAAAATTTCCATGCACATCATAGTTAGACACAACACATCGTTATTGATTTCCTCATCAGGTTTTTGATCTGCTCGCCACCAAGGTGTCATTTTTGACATCCTGATGGCTTTTAAGGATACAAATGATAGGTGCCATGCATTCAATATTGCCTCACTGGCTCAAATAAACAAGTAAACATAAACGAGGAAGAATTAGAAAAGCAGCTTAAGAAGAGTTGGCCAAATAAGTGCACCTACTCCATACTTGGAAGTGATAAGTGCTTCCCACATATGCCGCATCACACTAACGGGGCTATGTGCTATATATCATAGGAATCGTTTGTTCCATTTTCATCCCAGTTGCACCCATGCCAATAATTTTCCAGAGGGGGGCGACGGAGGCCCCAAATGGGGGTATTTCTGAGACGTTCCCCAAGCATGTTGGCCCCAGTTTTGATGTTTAAAAACTAGCACCCAGATGTAGCTCATACTTTCCCCTATCCATAGCACCTGAGCTTTAAACATCCAACGTGGGGCCACATGCCTAATAGGCCGCGGCGTGGACCTTACATTTTGACACCCAGCTACACACATCTGACCAGCCAGACCACAAAGTTGAGTGATTTATAG
>OU611756.1:5649807-5782307 GCA_914767535.2 Dunaliella primolecta
AATGTCCAGCCGTGACTTCAAACTGCTGATTATCTAATGTTTTAAGAAACATTCACTCTTGGCCTCCCTCGGTAACTAAAGGCATGAACAAATGTGCAAAGCGTCTCACTCCGCATTGCTTGTTGTGCTGTGCTGTGCTCCAAAGATTGTTGTTAAGCAGGCGGCATGATTGGGAGTCCAAGGGCGGCGTAACATTTATTTTTCAACCTGCGGAAGAAGGAAAAGGGGGAGCCAAGCGCATCATCAGTGAGGGCGGGCTGAGGGGAGCACAGGCAGTGTCTGGACTGCATGTGTGGCCTGGTGCAAGCTCAGGTGTGTGTGTGCGCGCGTGTATGCGTGTGTGTGTGCGTGTGTGTGTAGACGCGCGCGCATGTGTGGAGTGTGGGTGTATGCACGTGCGCACGCATGCACGGTGCGTTTTCAACCCCATTGAGCATGCCCCATCATGGCAAGCAGAATAAAGCCTTGGCTTGTTGATCCAGTGGGTCTTCCCCTGCTTTGTTTATGAACTTGAGTTCTGCACAACCAGCCCACAACCAACAGATGAGTGCAGGCCTTTAAGGTACCCTATTCTCATATGTGCTTTAAGTGCCACGTTCCGAAAAGTACCCTGAGTGTCATGCCCTGACGTATCAGCCTCGCTGACGTCCGCATGCATGCCCTATCATGCCTTATCCATGCCCTGAAGTGTCTGCTGCATTCCCATAGCATTTGGGCAGGTGCAATGTTATTGTGGTCTTGGAACCGATCTTTTGTGCACTGGGTCCAGTGCAGGGACCAGTGCAGTTAAAGCAACCTGGTATCATGGTCCTGAAACTGCTCCGGCCATCCACAGGAACAATAACAACCCGTCCTGGCGTGCTGATGGCCGCGTCAGACAGATTTGCGTTCACCGTTGTTGGAAAAGGGGGCCACGGGGCCATTCCCCACTTGGCGCAAGATCCAGTGGTAAGCAGCTATTTTTCCTGTTTGAGTCTGGCGTATACCTTCCGCACCTGTTTGTTTGGGGCTTACACTTGTGGTAGACAGCTAGGTCCAAAGGTGTCTTACTTCAAGAACCTCATTCATGTATTAGCAGTAAGCATATGCATTGAGCCGGGAATGACGTCAAGAACCTCATGCATGTATGAGCTATCATAAGCATTAAGCCGGGAATGGCTGCGCTACATCACGTCTGACCCAGTCCAAGGGTTCAGATGCTCATGAGCCTTCAAAATAGTGATCATGTGCTCTATCACTGTTGCAATGACTGGGCAAAGGCTTGTACCTATCTGCTGCACAAAGTTCTGCTCTGAAAGCGCTGCACAGCTGCAAATTTGAGCTGCTGTGATCTAAAAAGGCAGCGCTTCTTCAAATACGCAAAGGCCCTCAGAAGTCAGTACCACAAAGTGCTTACGCACGGTCTGGCTGCAGGGTCATTTCATTTGCATTGGAGGCAGTACGAACAACATTCGAAGCAAGGGTAGTCCACACAAAGGCAGTCCAGAGCAACATGCTGAACCTGTCTGTGTACCTCTGCCATTTTGTTGTCTGCTGCTGGCAGGTAGCAGCATCCGCAATTGTCATGGCGCTACAGCCGCTTGTCAGCAGAGAAACATCTCCAACTGACGGGGCTGTCGTCACAGGTAGGCGGTGCTGGTCCTATGCAGCTTTTTTTTTGTGACTTGTTTTCCGCAGGGTCCCAACCCTTGTGTGCAACTTTGAACTGCCGGGACTTTGTGCAGAACCAGTGTGCCAAAATGAAAAGTACTATGCCTGATCAAAGTTTGGCGGCATCCAAGCAAACCTCGGTATTTCAACCCCAAAATTTTAATCAAGGTGTAATTGCAATAGAAAGATGCTGTAATGTAAAAAAATGTGAAAATCCTCACAAGAAGTGCTCCCTGAGTGAAAACAGGGTTGAGGGCTGAGAGGTCCACCTTACCCCCCAGACGTTCTCACCCACCCTGATCCAACCAGGCCACCAATTGACACCAGTTCTTTTGCAGCATTGTCTGTAATATCACGCCTGTTATATCACTGCTACACACCTGAGGGTAAGTTTGACAAAATGGGGTAGGTTAGAAAAATCCAATTTTTCACCACATTGACTCTTTTTCCTCTATTTAATCCAAGTACACATACCGAGCTAATTGTTCCAAAACTTGTAAAGAATGGGCTTAATTGTCACAGGATAGGGCTGCATAAAATGTTTTGCAGGGGCTGGGCCAGGAAGGCTCAGCAGAGTTTCCTTTGACAGAACCCTCTAAATGGCCAAGTTAGGACCCTGTCCTTGTAAAGATAAAAAGAAACAAATAGAATGTGATCCTCTGGATCACAAAAGAAAGGGCGGAGGATGTGCTTCCCTTGACAGGCATGCCAATTCACCTGAATGCATGAGGGTTGCTCCTGGAAAAGGACATAATCATCAGGAAAAGCACAGTCCCTCCTGCACCCCCCTGCTCACAATCCAAGCATTAGAGCATACCATTTTCATGCAGGTACCTATGGGCAAGGAAGTGTGCAAAATGTGGTGGGGGTCGAGTGAACAGGCAAAGGAGTGGAGTCCACTGGGCATCCTAATTCTCTTTCCACCCCCATGTAGAGACGTGCTTGTTGCAACGACGTCCATCCCTGGTAACTTCTGAGATTCCGCTGCTTCATGGCACCGTCAAGACAACAGGCAGCATTAATATTTTGGCAATGTAAAAAATGTTAATTCCAAATAAAGTTTGCATGACCAGAGTGCTTTTTCAGTGGAGAGTAACCCGGGCTGGGCAAGAAAGCTCGATTTAGCATCTGGGAGCAGCTCTGGAATCAGCGCACACAAAATTTGCTTTCAATTGGTGGTATTCGTAAGGCAGGGGGAGGCCCAGATGGCTCAAAGCTTCATTCTTTCAGTGTTGAATGGACAAAACACTAAGGTCTCGCACCAGGGTGCCCCGCCCCCCCCCCCCCCAATGAAAAAACCATGTAGGCATTGAGACCCCCCACTTGTTTTCTTGTGACTTACCTATTTTTGTGACGCATTTTCTTCCCATGTGGTGTACTCTAAAGGAGGGCTGAAAACGGTGGTGCTGAGTGCTTACTCAAGTGAGGAGAGCTGCCTTGTTCTATGCTGGTGGCAGACATTTAAGTGCCACTTACACAACCTGAAATTCTTCTGAGGCGCCAAGTGCAGGTGCCAACAGGTCTATACTTACTGTACTTGCATGCTTGTCCCAGGTTTTCCCTGCGTGTGCCCACGTGTGCTTACTGTCCTTCCATGCAATCCCATCTGTTCCTGCAGTTAGCCGCTTCAACACCGGTGAGGGAGCCAGCAATGTCATCCCAGATCAAGTGGAGATTCAGGGCACGCTGCGCGCGCTCACGCCAGAGACGTTTGAGCGGCTGCACAGACGGCTAGAGCAAGTGAGTTGTGGGGCTGTGTGCAAGAGCTGGTGCAAGAGCAGGCACAAGAGCAGGTACAAGGGCAGGTACAAGGGCAGGTACAAGGGCGGGTGCAAGAGCAGGTACAAAAAGCTGGTGCAAGGGCAAGTGCAAGAAAAGGTATAAGGGCAGGTGCAAGAGCAGGCACAAGAGCAGGCACAAAAGCTGGTACAAGGACAGGTGCAAGAGCATATGAGGGGACGCCCATGTGCAGCGGGTGACCTGACACAGGCAAACCAACAAGATGTAACTACCTTTTTGTCTTTTCTGGCTGCCTGTAGCCGCTCTGGAGGGGAAGAGAAAGCAGGCATGACTCTAACCGCCAAAAGCGGAAAAGAGGACCTAAAATGTAAAAATGGTAGACTTTGTTGAAATGTGCCTTGGACACCATAAGAAAATTAGAGAAGATCCAACGCAAACGCAAAGATATGTGGCTATTAGACTAAAGTAGACGGGCCAACATAAAAAATATAAAAAAGATCTCTATAGCGGAACAAAAAGAATGAATAGAGTGTGCTTCATCTGTCAAACCAGGAACCCCCCCCCCCCCCCCCCCAGCTTTGGCTGCATCACCTGCTTGAGGTGACAGCCACCTGTTCTCTTTTGCCTAAGCGTGTGTGGTGTCATGAGCTGTGTGCAGTGAGATAACCTATGTCAAAGTTGGTTGTGCAAGTGTTTACTTTTTTTGTTACGAGTTACAAACTTGTAACTTACTTTGCTGTCATACCCTTGGGCGCCCAATTTCAGAGTTGAGTTGACTGGTTCTAAGCTGTTGCTCGCCTGCAATCCAGCCATTGCCTGTACCACCTTTTCCTCTCTTCTCCTTTCTTCTTCCAAGCAACCCTACCTCGTCTTTGTCAGTTGTGACAAGCGCGGACAGGCCACCGCTGTTTTTCAAAACCGACCTCCAGGTTGTGTCCCAGACAGCAGCCACTTTTGGCTGCAACACAAGTGCGGTGCAATGGAGTCCCACTCCATACCCTCCCACCATCAACGACGCAGGCATGGTCCAGATGGTGAGAGGCAGCAGCAGCAGCAGTCTGGTACTTGTTTCTGAGGATTGCAAGCCTCTTGCCTTGCACTAAATGTGAGCAAGAAACGAGGCATGCCAAGGCTGTGCTGATTGTCTGGCCTTATTTCAAGGCTGCGCTGCTCATCTGGTCTTGTTTCTGAGGCTATGCTGCACACCTGGTCTTGTTTGCAAGGCTATGCTGCTCACCTGGTCTTGTTTGCAAGACTGTGCTGGCATACCATCTGTCGTGCACCTGATGCAGCGGCTGTTTTTGGCTGCGGCCAGCATTGCCGCTGCTTGCGGCTGCGTGCGAAGCACATGTCTCTTGTTAGCTCGCTGCATCTACTGCTGCATCCTCTCCACTCTTCCTTGTTGTGTTTTATTTGACCACCTCGATTTTATTGTATTGAATTTTATATGCTGGACGCGGGCCGGACTCACTACGTCCCCTGCCGTACCCTCACTACCCAATCCATATCTCATAAATACCTTGTTTCTGTCTTTCCAGGTACTGGATGTGGGCCAGCAGCTGCTCGATAGCCACGAAGCCTGCCAAGCAACACGCACCTGCAGTGGTGGGTGGAGCAGAGCTCATGCAGAACAGGGGTTTCAGAGGCAACAGGCCTTTAGCCAACATACCTGACTGCTAGCCAAAGCAGAGCTTGTGCAGCGTACAGGAGTTATAGAGGCAAGGCTTTCAGTGAACACGTCTGACTGCTAGCCTTAAGTGGAGCTCATATTATTTGCTCTGGATCTCACGGGGTGTCATGCTAGTTTATTGTGGAGCCTCTTCCTTGCATGCAATTGTGCGACCAAGTGCCGGTCTTCCTAATTTCTGCTCAAGAGTGAGTTTCATCAAAGCACAACAACCTTGTTTGAAATTTGCAGAATTGAAATGGGTGCACCAAATGCAAGCCGCTCTCCTACAAGGACCTTGTAGGCGTGGCGTCCACTCTTGAGGATTTCCTGTCATGCCATCCATCCATGCGTGCATGTCTATTTTGATGTGCACATTATCCCTCCGTTCTCCTGTGAAGAGGCTCACAGGCAAAATGTGAGATTAGTGCAATGCTCTTTGAATGCCGGCTTGCAGATGCCACGATGCCCGTTGGACCTGTGGAGGTGATTGGCCAGCCTTCAATGGCGGCTGAGGACTTCTCGTTCTACGGCCAGAGAGTGCCCTCTGTGTTCACATTCCTTGGCATAGGTGAGGAGACAGAGAATCTGATCTTCGTGTCAGCGCAAGCAAGCAAGAGGGGACATAAGGAGGTGCATGTCTAATGAATTCCCTTTTGCAATGGTCGCATATTTCCAGCCAGACCAGTGCAGTGAAACATGAGGTGACTGAGCTCATGGAATGCTCTTGAACATTCTATCAGCTCATAGCATACTGCTACCTTAGTTGTAGTGCGCTTGCCATTGACAGTTTGGATCCTCATTAATATCAATCAGTAAGCGCATGCATGTTGTTATTTGCCCTGCATGATGATGATAATGTTGTTATTTGCCCTGCATGATGATGATGATAATGTTGTTATTTGCCCTGCATGATGATGATGATACTGTTGTTATTTGCCCTGCATGATGATGATGTTGTTATTTGCCCTGCATGATGATAATGATGATGTTGTTATTTGCCCTGCATGATGATGATGATACTGTTGTTATTTGCCCTGCATGATGATGATGTTGTTATTTGCCCTGCATGATGATAATGATGATGTTGTTATTTGCCCTGCATGATGATGATGATAATGTTGTTATTTGCCCTGCATGATGATGATGTTGTTATTTGCCCTGCATGATGATAATGATGATGTTGTTATTTGCCCTGCATGATGATGATGATAATGTTGTTATTTGCCCTGCATGATGATGATGTTGTTATTTGCCCTGCATGATGATAATGATGATGTTGTTATTTGCCCTGCATGATGATGATGATACTGTTGTTATTTGCCCTGCATGATGATGATGTTGTTATTTGCCCTGCATGATGATAATGATGATGTTGTTATTTGCCCTGCATGATGATGATGATAATGTTGTTATTTGCCCTGCATGATGATGATGTTGTTATTTGCCCTGCATGATGATAATGATGATGTTGTTATTTGCCCTGCATGATGATGATGATAATGTTGTTATTTGCCCTGCATGATGATGATGTTGTTATTTGCCCTGCATGATGATAATGATGATGTTGTTATTTGCCCTGCATGATGATGATGATAATGTTGTTATTTGCCCTGCATGATGATGATGTTGTTATTTGCCCTGCATGATGATAATGATGATGTTGTTATTTGCCCTGCATGATGATGATGATAATGTTGTTATTTGCCCTGCATGATGATGATGTTGTTATTTGCCCTGCATGATGATAATGATGATGTTGTTATTTGCCCTGCATGATGATGATGATAATGTTGTTATTTGCCCTGCATGATGATGATGTTGTTATTTGCCCTGCATGATGATAATGATGATGTTGTTATTTGCCCTGCATGATGATGATGATACTGTTGTTATTTGCCCTGCATGATGATGATGTTGTTATTTGCCCTGCATGATGATAATGATGATGTTGTTATTTGCCCTGCATGATGATGATGATAATGTTGTTATTTGCCCTGCATGATGATGATGTTGTTATTTGCCCTGCATGATGATAATGATGATGTTGTTATTTGCCCTGCATGATGATGATGATAATGTTGTTATTTGCCCTGCATGATGATGATGTTGTTATTTGCCCTGCATGATGATAATGATGATGTTGTTATTTGCCCTGCATGATGATGATGATAATGTTGTTATTTGCCCTGCATGATGATGATGTTGTTATTTGCCCTGCATGATGATAATGATGATGTTGTTATTTGCCCTGCATGATGATGATGATAATGTTGTTATTTGCCCTGCATGATGATGATGTTGTTATTTGCCCTGCATGATGATAATGATGATGTTGTTATTTGCCCTGCATGATGATGATGATAATGTTGTTATTTGCCCTGCATGATGATGATGTTGTTATTTGCCCTGCATGATGATAATGATGATGTTGTTATTTGCCCTGCATGATGATGATGATAATGTTGTTATTTGCCCTGCATGATGATGATGTTGTTATTTGCCCTGCATGATGATAATGATGATGTTGTTATTTGCCCTGCATGATGATGATGATAATGTTGTTATTTGCCCTGCATGATGATGATGTTGTTATTTGCCCTGCATGATGATAATGATGATGTTGTTATTTGCCCTGCATGATGATGATGATAATGTTGTTATTTGCCCTGCATGATGATGATGTTGTTATTTGCCCTGCATGATGATAATGATGATGTTGTTATTTGCCCTGCATGATGATGATGATACTGTTGTTATTTGCCCTGCATGATGATGATGTTGTTATTTGCCCTGCATGATGATAATGATGATGTTGTTATTTGCCCTGCATGATGATGATGATACTGTTGTTATTTGCCCTGCATGATGATGATGTTGTTATTTGCCCTGCATGATGATAATGATGATGTTGTTATTTGCCCTGCATGATGATGATGATAATGTTGTTATTTGCCCTGCATGATGATGATGTTGTTATTTGCCCTGCATGATGATAATGATGATGTTGTTATTTGCCCTGCATGATGATGATGATAATGTTGTTATTTGCCCTGCATGATGATGATGTTGTTATTTGCCCTGCATGATGATAATGATGATGTTGTTATTTGCCCTGCATGATGATGATGATACTGTTGTTATTTGCCCTGCATGATGATGATGTTGTTATTTGCCCTGCATGATGATAATGATGATGTTGTTATTTGCCCTGCATGATGATGATGATAATGTTGTTATTTGCCCTGCATGATGATGATGTTGTTATTTGCCCTGCATGATGATAATGATGATGTTGTTATTTGCCCTGCATGATGATGATGATAATGTTGTTATTTGCCCTGCATGATGATGATGTTGTTATTTGCCCTGCATGATGATAATGATGATGTTGTTATTTGCCCTGCATGATGATGATGATAATGTTGTTATTTGCCCTGCATGATGATGATGTTGTTATTTGCCCTGCATGATGATAATGATGATGTTGTTATTTGCCCTGCATGATGATGATGATAATGTTGTTATTTGCCCTGCATGATGATGATGTTGTTATTTGCCCTGCATGATGATAATGATGATGTTGTTATTTGCCCTGCATGATGATGATGATAATGTTGTTATTTGCCCTGCATGATGATGATGTTGTTATTTGCCCTGCATGATGATAATGATGATGTTGTTATTTGCCCTGCATGATGATGATGATAATGTTGTTATTTGCCCTGCATGATGATGATGTTGTTATTTGCCCTGCATGATGATAATGATGATGTTGTTATTTGCCCTGCATGATGATGATGATAATGTTGTTATTTGCCCTGCATGATGATGATGTTGTTATTTGCCCTGCATGATGATAATGATGATGTTGTTATTTGCCCTGCATGATGATGATGATAATGTTGTTATTTGCCCTGCATGATGATAATGATGATGTTGTTATTTGCCCTGCATGATGATAATGATGATGTTGTTATTTGCCCTGCATGATGATGATGATAATGTTGTTATTTGCCCTGCATGATGATGATGTTGTTATTTGCCCTGCATGATGATGATGATGATGTTGTTATTTGCCCTGCATGATGATGATGATACTGTTGTTATTTGCCCTGCATGATGATGATGTTGTTATTTGCCCTGCATGATGATAATGATGATGTTGTTATTTGCCCTGCATGATGATGATGATAATGTTGTTATTTGCCCTGCATGATGATGATGTTGTTATTTGCCCTGCATGATGATAATGATGATGTTGTTATTTGCCCTGCATGATGATGATGATAATGTTGTTATTTGCCCTGCATGATGATGATGTTGTTATTTGCCCTGCATGATGATAATGATGATGTTGTTATTTGCCCTGCATGATGATGATGATAATGTTGTTATTTGCCCTGCATGATGATGATGTTGTTATTTGCCCTGCATGATGATAATGATGATGTTGTTATTTGCCCTGCATGATGATGATGATAATGTTGTTATTTGCCCTGCATGATGATGATGTTGTTATTTGCCCTGCATGATGATAATGATGATGTTGTTATTTGCCCTGCATGATGATGATGATAATGTTGTTATTTGCCCTGCATGATGATGATGTTGTTATTTGCCCTGCATGATGATAATGATGATGTTGTTATTTGCCCTGCATGATGATGATGATAATGTTGTTATTTGCCCTGCATGATGATGATGTTGTTATTTGCCCTGCATGATGATAATGATGATGTTGTTATTTGCCCTGCATGATGATGATGATAATGTTGTTATTTGCCCTGCATGATGATGATGTTGTTATTTGCCCTGCATGATGATAATGATGATGTTGTTATTTGCCCTGCATGATGATGATGATACTGTTGTTATTTGCCCTGCATGATGATGATGTTGTTATTTGCCCTGCATGATGATAATGATGATGTTGTTATTTGCCCTGCATGATGATGATGATACTGTTGTTATTTGCCCTGCATGATGATGATGTTGTTATTTGCCCTGCATGATGATAATGATGATGTTGTTATTTGCCCTGCATGATGATGATGATAATGTTGTTATTTGCCCTGCATGATGATGATGTTGTTATTTGCCCTGCATGATGATAATGATGATGTTGTTATTTGCCCTGCATGATGATGATGATAATGTTGTTATTTGCCCTGCATGATGATGATGTTGTTATTTGCCCTGCATGATGATAATGATGATGTTGTTATTTGCCCTGCATGATGATGATGATACTGTTGTTATTTGCCCTGCATGATGATGATGTTGTTATTTGCCCTGCATGATGATAATGATGATGTTGTTATTTGCCCTGCATGATGATGATGATAATGTTGTTATTTGCCCTGCATGATGATGATGTTGTTATTTGCCCTGCATGATGATAATGATGATGTTGTTATTTGCCCTGCATGATGATGATGATAATGTTGTTATTTGCCCTGCATGATGATGATGTTGTTATTTGCCCTGCATGATGATAATGATGATGTTGTTATTTGCCCTGCATGATGATGATGATAATGTTGTTATTTGCCCTGCATGATGATGATGTTGTTATTTGCCCTGCATGATGATAATGATGATGTTGTTATTTGCCCTGCATGATGATGATGATAATGTTGTTATTTGCCCTGCATGATGATAATGATGATGTTGTTATTTGCCCTGCATGATGATAATGATGATGTTGTTATTTGCCCTGCATGATGATGATGATAATGTTGTTATTTGCCCTGCATGATGATGATGTTGTTATTTGCCCTGCATGATGATAATGATGATGTTGTTATTTGCCCTGCATGATGATGATGATACTGTTGTTATTTGCCCTGCATGATGATGATGTTGTTATTTGCCCTGCATGATGATAATGATGATGTTGTTATTTGCCCTGCATGATGATGATGATAATGTTGTTATTTGCCCTGCATGATGATGATGTTGTTATTTGCCCTGCATGATGATAATGATGATGTTGTTATTTGCCCTGCATGATGATGATGATAATGTTGTTATTTGCCCTGCATGATGATGATGTTGTTATTTGCCCTGCATGATGATAATGATGATGTTGTTATTTGCCCTGCATGATGATAATGATGATGTTGTTATTTGCCCTGCATGATGATGATGATAATGTTGTTATTTGCCCTGCATGATGATGATGTTGTTATTTGCCCTGCATGATGATAATGATGATGTTGTTATTTGCCCTGCATGATGATAATGATGATGTTGTTATTTGCCCTGCATGATGATGATGTTGTTATTTGCCCTGCATGATGATAATGATGATGTTGTTATTTGCCCTGCATGATGATGATGATAATGTTGTTATTTGCCCTGCATGATGATGATGTTGTTATTTGCCCTGCATGATGATAATGATGATGTTGTTATTTGCCCTGCATGATGATGATGATAATGTTGTTATTTGCCCTGCATGATGACTACATGCACATAAATTTACAGTTATACTGTGTATCAACCAGTTTATTGCCCCTTCTCAGCACCATGCGTTTGTAATCAATGGGCCATATGTTTGTATTTGTTACTTAGTTCATGCTCTTCAGTGAGAAGCTGGATGGAGGAGGAGGATGTATGGGATTGCAAGAAGTGCAGCTTAGGTCGCTCTTCCATCATGAGCAACAATTGGGAAGACATTAGTGTTGTCGGAGGTGGAGTTTCCCAATTGCTGAAAATGAAATAGGAGAGCTTGCGCAGTTTTCTTTACGTCTTGTAGTTTGCCATAACTGCCCAATAACTGAACTGCTTTATAAAGCCCTAGTTCAACTACCGCTCCAGCTATCGCTATAAGCCAAGTTCAAGCCACTTTCGGTCTTCTGCCTCTTCCATACGTTCTGTCCTGAATTGGTGCAGGAGACTCTAAACTTGGAACTGATGTGTCCCTTCACAACAGCCATTTCAAGGTAAGGTTGTTTTTTTCACATAGGCCGTAAGATGAATGCGGCAACGTGCGCCCTTGCATAGGTGAGCAGCTTAGCAGCAAGCACACTTACAATTGCATGTGCATTGGGAGCGCCCACATTTGCGTGCCGATAAAGAATGCCAGGAATCCTTCCAACTTTAGTGTATAACAGGGAGAAAGGCGCACTGTTGTGTGCACTTCCAGGCAAGGGGTGCTTTTTGAAGGCTTGGCAGAGCCCTCAGTAAACCCAAGGGCCAACTGACCTTGTTTATGTTGGGCAAACCCTTGTGCTGCTCTTGCGCTTTTCTTCTTGGTTTGCGCTTTCCTTGCTTGCTGGTGCTTCTTTTGCCTAACTGCATTTCTCTGACTTGTTTGCACTGCTCTTGAAAGCTCGCCCTGCTCTTGCATGCTTGAAGTGCTCTTACTAGTCTGCACCCTCTTGCACTGCTCTCCTGCACTGCACATGCTTGTTTGCCATCTACAACCCTTTTCCTGGTAACTGTTCTGTTGGTGTCTTTTTTATGTCCACATGCTTTGCCCTGACATCAAGCTGTCAAGAGCACGTTTGTGCTCTTCAAGGCCCACACCTAAGCATGCAACTAATGTATGGCTTCTGTGTAGCGTTCTCTACAAGATTACAACCAGAAAGGGAAAGCATGCAAGACAAGAAGGCCATGAATCCATGCAATGCTCTTTTTGCTGTCTTCATGCCTCAGATGGATGAGCGACAGATGGCCTTGGGGGCAGCGCTCCATGCTGCCACAGCGCTGGAATTTTTGAATCGCCACGAACAAGGGTTCAACACGGTTAAGACCGATGAGCTGTAGAGGCTGGCGGCTACAACATCAAAGGTCTGTGTGATATCCCTGGGGCTGCCGTGCTAGCGACATTGACTTTGTAGGAACATCCCCTTAAAGGAGACCCGTAACCCCCTCTCTCTTTTGGTCTCCTGCCTTTGTGCATTTTCCCTCCTGCTATACCGTTTGTGCCATGATTAGATGGCTGTGGTGTAGTTAGAAAGAGGGCCTTTTTTCGTTATAGCTTTCCTTCGAAAAAGGTTATTTGCCACTGGACATACCTTGCAAGCCATCTGCTACAAGCTTGGAATGGTAGGTTCACTACCTACAATGAGACCGACGTGTACCAACAAGAAGCTGAGGAGTCACCTTCTGCTCCAAGATGCCCTGTGTACAAGGGATTGTGGTCGATTTTGTGAATGCCAGGCATGCATTTTGCCTGCAGGGGGATCCTGGGAAGGGAGTTGCTGTGCGCACAGCAGTGGAGAGCAGGGAGAGGAGAGTTCAAGCTCCTAGAGGATGAAGGGAGTGTTGTCACTGCCTATGTGGTTTTTCTACCTCTTTTTCTTTTGTACTTGCTTTGTCCAGGTTTGGATGCAGGCTTCAGTGTTTCCGCCCAGCTGCCCTATTGGGCGCCGCTTATATCCGGCAGATGTAGCAAAAGAGAAGGAAAACATATACTACACAGTGATGGAGGGGAGTTAGGCTCGTTTGGGCCTATGTTTCTGCTTTTCCTTAATTGATGTAGGGAGAGTTTCCTCTGCCTACTTGGAAAAAAAAAGGGGGGAAAACTATGTAGGCAGATAAAACTCTCCCTTATCACGTTCAACCGTGGATATTGCTGAATCATCACAGTCTATTGTGTGAGGTGTAACCTGCATTCAAGTGGGGTTCTCAAATTAGATGCTCTCTCTTATTAAACGATCTGTCCACCTTCCATTGTGTTTTGGCTCTGTTTCTGTTTTCCCTGGCCTTGTGCCAAAGGTGCTTGTCCCTGATGTAACGCTAACCTGATGCAAGCTGGTCCGGACCCTGGCGTTCTCTGTGTGCTGTGCCAAGCCAGCACTGTGCGCAAGACCAGAGAGAGCAGCTCAGTTAGGAACATGCTGAGGAGCAGCATTGCCCTTTGTTGCATGATTATTGGCAACTCTGGGCATGTTGCCGTGTGTTAGCCCCACCCGGTCCAACACATACACCATTGGTGCGCCATTCAAGAACCTGCATCAATTAAGGAAAAGGAGACACATCAACTCAAAAGAACTGCAAGTCCTCTGAGAGTCTCCGCCACAGAACATCATCATGATAAGGAAAGAAAAACTACGAAGGCAGTGAAGACACTCCCCGCATCAATTAATGGAAAAGAGGATACCTAGGACCGAGGCACCGTGTGTCCCCGTCACCAAGAGAAACAAGAAAGAAGGCAATGGGGATCAGGAGGGTTACTAGCAGTAGCCCGTGCCTGATCTTGGCAAAGAGAGTTGAGGGAAGTCTTCTTAGAGCGCGTCTGGTGCTAGCAAGTTTATAAGCGTGCTGGACGGATTGGGCATGAAGCTTCAGAGCAAGCCTGGTGGCTTCATGAGCGTCAAGACCAAGCTCTTTAAGAGGCTCCAGAGTGTGGGGTTTGTAGATGACCCCTCCTACACCTAACAGAATGGTATGGAGGGTGACTTGAGCTGAGGTCCTTGAAAGATCGCGACAGAGGTCACGGTGCTCTTGGTTGGAGGCCTCCAGCTGATTCTTGGGCCTGGTGTGTTCACACTATTTGACCTCCACGAGATGGACGTGCCTTTGTTCTGGAAGGAGCTGACTAGGGTGACAGAGCTTGGAAGTAGGTAGAGTGGCTGTGGCTATCATCATGATGGCTGGTGCTAAGTGTTCCCCGTTGCCCCCGTGCCCCCCTCTACTTCTCAATGGATACCGGGAATGGGTCCTCGGCACTCTCTTTGTTGGATCAACTAAAATAGCATCTGGGTGGCTAGAAGTGAGCCTCTGTTTATCGGGGAAATGACGCGGGAAAATGTATTTGGGAAGGGTTCTATTTGTTGAGTGTTCAGGGATCTGCAGGTCCTGTAAAGTGAGGCGATCTGCGCTGCCAATGTCCATGGAGGCAAGGCCTGCCCCAAGGGGGCCTTTACTAATACCTTTAAGGAGGATTCTGCTAGCAATATTATGGCGTTCAGTTACCATGTTTGATATAGTGGAATGCTTACATCCTGAAAGAATGTGGCACTGTCAGGCTCCCTACAGAGGGGGCATTGAAGACTGGTGGAAATTTTGAAGCATACCGCAGGCTTTTGGTTGATGAGTGTACCTGTGCGGTAGTTGAAGATACCGGTATTCCGTTTCATTTTGAAAGGAAGCGTTGGCATGGTCCAGAAGGCATTGCTGACCTTTATATGGACTGTGGTAAGCAGACTTTGGTAATAAGAGTAGTATCCTGTCTCGGTGTTAGCCTTTCCAAGTCTTTGTTTACTAAACATGCTCTAATAGAGCATCATGAAGGTTGGAAAAATACTTGAATTTTGGGTAGATGAATTGGGGTGTTCTGATGTGCTTGCATGTGAGCGGGCGGTTTCCTCAAAGACAAGCCAGGTGGTGGTATGGAAAGGAATGCCTTCAAGGTTGACGCAGGGGAAGGTTGTGTCTGCAAGGGTGTCATCACCCTGAATGGCCTGGTGTTTGGCAATGGCATCTGCGCATTCATTACCCGCAATTCCAATGTGAGATTTAACCTTGTACAGATAGATAGGGGTAGGTGAATTATGTATAAGCTGCATGATTACCGGTATTTAAAGGATATGGGCTTGGATATGCTGACATCATGATGAAGGGCTGGTGGGACCTGGAGGGGCTACCGGCTCCAGAGTAGGGCTATGAGGATTGTTTTTCCAATAGCGCGCCTAATGGTAAGAAAAGGAAAGGAAAGGGGTTCCATAGCTTACCTCAGTCATTTGCCTCAGACAAAACTGCCTCAAAAAGCACACAGGCGCCTGAGAGCACACCGCCCAGAGCAGTAAATATCAGTGGTCAGGAGGAGGGGTTATGCAAAAGATGCGGTGGAAGAGGAGAGCACAGCAAACACGAGATGTGAACGAAGGAGTGTTCTGTGCGGGATCCCCCTTTTACTAAAAGTGACCCACCCCCATTTTATACCCTTCCCACAACCTGCTATGGCAGAGGTTGTAGAACCACAGGGGCCCACTATTAACTCCACTCAACCTGACACGACCATAACAAACAAAGTGAGGAGATCGTTGTTTCTTAATGTGTGTGACCAACAAACAGCAAGAGCTTCTCACACAGCGTGCGCCAAATACAGGGGTTACAAGGGTTACAAGGGGGGGTTGGCCTACAGCCCGAGAATCTGGCTGATCGGCTGCTGGTGAAACATTCTCATCCAGCATCAAAAATTGAAACCAGTTCAGACAAAAAATTTGAAAATCACCAAATACATAAGCTCTTCCCTCTTTTAGAAAATTTGTTGCCATATTTAGCTGACCTCGGAAATATTCATGACGTTCCGCAGGTGGCACTGGACATTTCAATGGCACCACAGAGCTTCAAGACACCTAATGAGCGGACGCTAGGAGACAAGTAAGCTTGCAGCTACTTACAACCGGATGTACTCTTTTTCCTGACTGTGGATACGAAAAAAATCGGTAGTCGTCCGCTTCAATTCTAGGACCGAAAGTTCACCACCCCTTTTCTATGATAATGAAGTTCTGCCTTCTTCTAACACCTTCCAATGCCTTGGGATGATGTTTGACAAACACATCAACCTGCACAATGCTGCCGAGGAAGCCCTCAAACCTTTCCTGGCAAGCATGGCCCGTGTGCGTACTTTTGCTCATTAACACCAGACAACTGATCGCCTTCATGCGTACTTATGGCTTTTTAAGACACATGTCGTCCCAGCAGGCATGTATGCAAGTCAGATTTGGGCCACTTCTTATCTTCAGCAGGAAATTGAGACGGACAACAGCATTCAGAAATGGCCTTTGAGATTCTTGAAATCCATGTTGGAAATCCGAACCTCTACTCCTTTTTGGAGTATACTGCGTGAGTGTGGGATAGAGCCTATCCAATTCAACTGGTTCAGAGCCTGTACACGCTTTGGGTTTACAGCAGCTAGAGATTCGGGCTGTAGGTTACCAACGTAACCCATGTAAACCCATGTACACGCTTTTATAATTCTCTCATTCATTGCAACAGTCGTCTCCTCCGAAAAGTCTTCCATCATGGAAGACGCATGATGCGGATATGATATTTTTTCAGAGGGATGATCTCTTTCAGTGCCAGGAATCCCTCTTGCTGGGCTTCACACCTTTTGTCCACCATGAATGGCTTACATCACATGCACACAGTTTCCAGCAGTAAATACGTTCAGCTGACCCTGTGGACTTGAGTCAGCTGGTTGTGGATCTCAGGTCTCGTCACCTGATAAACTGGCGACAGTTTTCATTATACCATCCTTGAGACCTCAACAGCAAAGAATTCACCTGTCATCACTGTTGTGCATTTCCAACAAAGAACGCGTGCGTCACTTATTTCCGGAAGGGGGCCCCTTACATTTTGCCCAAATGCTTTTACCTGGATTTACCCAAGCACATCGTACGTAGCGTGGCCTGTTTCTGTCTCCGAGTCCATACTTTGAAAGTTGAGCAAGCTTCATGGGATGATACTGTTTCTCCTCTGCAATGCCCATTATGATGTGCAGGATGGACACATATTCTTTTCAAGTGTACTCACCCCGGGTCTGTCCTCTCCGGCATAGATATGCTTCTTTGTTCTCTGGTCCTCCCCTCCTTCTGTCTCACCCTTCCTCTCAAGTGGCTTGTCTGCCATTCACCATGTACAGTCTTCTCATATGTTTTCCTTCATGAATCAAAACAACGACAAGCTTGTTTTTTTTTACATGAACTGCTTTTTACATGAACTGCTTCTTTTCATGAACAGGCTAGCAATCAGCCGTTTCGGCTGCAGGCCTTTTTCCCCCTGTAACCTGAAGCATTGGCTCATAAGAGCCGTAAGCTGACTCCACCACAAAGCAGGAACAAAAAGGGCAAGCAGGGATCTGGAGGGCTGCTGGAATCCCCGGCTCCAGAACCTGGCTGTAAGAAATATTCCTGTTTCATACATTTAGCATGATATGGATGAAGTGAGCGAGCAGGCCAAGCAGCCAAACTACCTGGCTGAAGGTCAAATCCCAACGCAACCTTGTAACTTTAGCATGAATGGATTGCAACTGCCACTGTGGTGGAGGGGACTTGTAGCTCTTTCAAGCCAATGTGTCTTGTTTTCCTTGACGTTGGGAGAATTTCCTCTGCCACATAGTTTCTCTTTCACTTCTCATTTCACTGAAAGAAGTTAAATGCCGGTAAGTTGCCCCTGCCAGGGGAGGGAGGAGGAAAAAAACCTTAAACTTCCCGTATGTGGAGGAAAGTGGTTGTGGTAATCTGTTCCTAACGTGGAGAAAGGGAACCAGGACAACTTGGGCCTCACTAACTGACTGCTCAGAGATCATTAAAAACTGGCATTCCCATGCATGTGCCACTGTGCAACAGACGTCAACCTCTATTTGCCCTCAGGAACCAGTCATTTGAAAGACAATTGGCCATTGCAAATAATAATTTGCTAACAAAGTTGCTGCACCTCGAAAAACGCTGATCCCCACACTGTACCTATCTGTCCCTCCTCGGCTGCTGAGGAGCGCCTTGAGAACGGTTGGAGTTAAATAAGCCTTGACGCGAGTTCTGACCCCCACGCCCACCCTGTAATCTGCCAAAGTGTTCTGAAACCGAGGCATCGATGCGGTTGCGAGCATCAGCGACACGCCTTGCCGCAGCACCAGTGAGCCCTTTTTGCTTGAGGGCATTGTTGGCTACTTCCTCCTCTGGTGTTAACAAGTTCACAGCCTGCAGGGCAACCAACAATTTAATGCTTCAAACTCACACTGTCGCATAGCCAACATGTATGTATGGCTAACGAAGTACCTACAATTGCTGAGGCAATGCTAGCCCGAAATCTAACCGATCAAAAAACCGGAAGCCCATTTGAAAGCTGTACTTCTTGATTACAGGTGGTGCGCAGAAAGAACAATAAGTCTGAAGCAGCCTGTGCTCGAAGCTTGCAGAGAAGCTGCTACTACAAATATGCAAACACGACACCTATGACAACCTCATGCTCAACGTTATAGCACTGTTAGTTTTGCGCACCTTGAGCAGCCAGTCCAAGAAAAAGTGCTGGTAAGAAGGGTGACCCTCCCCAGCGTAGATGGGGTACGTCACACGGTCTAGGGGAGTGTGTGCGTTTACCACGCTTGCTGTCAGCAGGCCATGAGTGAAGGCCTCTTGAATAGCCTGCATAGATTGAGGAAGAGACAAACAAGTCCATTCAGTAGCATATGTTATGTGCCCCTGTCCACATTGAACTCATCTGGAGAGGCCAACAAAATCCAGGATTTCTTCATCACGCATCTGAGTGAGAGGGACTGCATGCCTTGCATCAACAGATTTGCTGTGCTTTGTGTCCAGGCACACAAGCGACTCAGCCATTGACCTGTGGCAAATCTTGCAATGAAACAGGGGGCGTCAGAAAGCACAACTTTTGGCACATGCTAATCTGTACAAGAATTATGTGGTCGGATTTCTGAGCTTAAGAGCTAACAATCGGTGTATCCTGGGTCGCATGAGAGGGGGTGAGGTGGTGGTGGTGGGCCAGGGGGTTCAACTTTTGGCAGGACTCCCTCCAGAATGTTTTGGGTCACTTCTGCAGAAACCTAAACATTCCATTGGATTCCTAGGCTCTGATTGACATCCTTTTATCTCAAATTGGATGAAAGGGAGGTCTGTGTGCATGACTCAGAGTCAGTGCTGCAAATTGGATGAAAGGGGGGGTCTCTGTGTATGGCTCAGAGTCAGTGTGCGCAAGGGTGTGGGCAGCAGGTGGCGTGGCAGCAAGGGTGGAGTAAACCAAACAAATTGCTAGGATTGTGACAGTTAAAGGTGCCCAATTCCATAGTGAAATCAAGAAAGCAGTTTATGGACTCGCAAGATTCCCGTGGGTGCCCAGCAGAGCATGCATGTGTTTGTGACTCAGTTTATGCCCTATAACTCTGCTGCAGTTCGTCTGATGGCTGCAGCAAGCATGCAGATGAATGCAGAATCCAAGGGTTGCTGATTTGCACCCTCTTTCAGGGTAAGGGCACCGGAAAGGGGGCTGGGGGTGGGTGGGTAGGTCAAGCAGTCCGAACCAACACTTACACGGCTTCCATTCAAAAACTGTTTACACCTCCTAAATGAAGACACAGGATCACAAGGAACTATAGCATTGTACACTCATTCCAGCCCCCAGCTTCATATTCTTATTCAGCATCCACCCAAACAGACCAAAAGCATTGCCTTACCTCTTCGCCAAAGGACAGGTCTAAATTTACAAGCAGCTGCAGGCGTCCTGGTTTCCCTGTGTGCAAGGGGTTGGACGAGCTCAAGCACATGAGCTCAAGCACTTGCAGATGTCATACCACTTGCAGAGGGAATGGCATGGAGAAGCTGGAAAGGAAGTAGTGAGGAATCAGAGAGTGTGCACTGGGCAGTGCTCCAGGCTGCTGGCATACAATTTCATTGTGTTAACATGCTTGCGAATTTCCCGTTCATTCCAAGCTTATGCCTGAGCTACGTTTGCGGGAGTCCTTTTCACTCCGTGGCTTTTCAATTAGAAGAAAAGGAAGAGGCGCGTGCATTTTCATATCCAGCATCAGATTTATTTGTACCATAATATATATATATATATCATCCTGCAATAATCTGTCTTTGAGGGTGGGGGATGACAGCGGACACCGGGAGAAACAATCATCTATGAACATGTTGGAAAGTGTGTGATAGTGAAAGAAATCATCAATGAGGGTTTCCTGGTGCAGTGGAAATGAAGGCCTCAAAGCGCTGGAGGGGCGTCAGCAGCTGGAAATGGGAGGCTTCCTGATATTCCCTCCAAGAAGCAGAGGAGCCAGACCAAGCTGCTGATTGAGCAGCGGCGCACAGATGCGGAGTGCAAAAGCCGCTTTTCATAAAGTGCAGAAAATGTCTGTGCAGGTTGTCAAATGTAAGAACAGTGTGTGCAGCTGGACCTCAAGCATTTCAGAGAAATTGTTTCCTTTGAAGTGCATTATTATGCAAGGGAGCAGTAAGTGCAGCTGGATTTTGTGAGCTTTTAAACAGTAGTAATAGCTTCTGAAGAGTACAGGATTATGTGTCTTGCACACCCCCTGCAAGCAGGAGCAGGGCAGCTACCCTGCTCAGGGATGGGTAGCCGACTCCAGGGAGGCTCTTTAGCAGAGTGGGCTCACACTAATTGGCAAAGCGTGTCATCTAAAATTCTGGAAGCTTCCTTGGGAACGCTGCATACATTTTCAGGGTTCTTGGAAAATATATCAAGACAACATCTGGGGAGCGTCCTGGAAAGATTTCAAGGATAGAGTAATTTCTTGGCAGTGTGATATTGTTGGGGATCAGAGGAAAGCACCTGGTATGCGGTATGCTGTCAGGATGCTGCTGCTCAGATGAGGATGACACATGTGAACCCAAAAAGCAGAAAAGGGAGCTGATAAGTAATGCTGCAGGTACTTTAGTCAGACAATGACTTGTGGCCAAGCAGCACAGCTGTTTGAACAAGGGGACGTCGAGCATTGATGAATTGGTTCGGTGCAGTGGGGGGGTCAAGAGAAGTGGACAGGGAGCGGATTGTTCGTTTAAACTCATCCCAGTTCAACACAAAGCCGTTCCACTTTAATTTGTTCATTGAATCTATTATAGTCAATTTGTTCGTTGAATATGTTATAGAACCAGCCCAAGAAGTCTTAGATCAAATGGAGCTTTCTGGGAAAAGCAAATTTCAAACCAGAATCCCCAAACTAGGCCCTACCCACATAGGCCTAGGCTCTTCTAGCCTCCTTGGAACACCAAGACACCCTGTATACCCAAGGCTGACCACCCTGCTGCTACATTGCAGCAGCTAAATTGCTGCAGGCAGCTTGCACATTGTGCTTCATCAGTTTCAGAGAAAATAGAGGATGATTGCCCCTGCAGGAATATGCGAGAACCAAAAAAATATTGAGGGGTGTGTGGGATTTAAGTGGGAATCACAAAATTTATTGTCAAGGGGTGAGGAATGATTCTAAATAAGTATGGTATTCCCCTCCTGACCTACCTGTAAGGGATCCCTCCAGGGGCAACCGAGCCGCCTGTGTCTCTGCAGCCATAATCTCACGCAGCAGCGTACGAGGCTTCTTCTCTGCAGCACATTCCATTTGTTTGCGAACGCACCTTTCAAAACATCCGCAGGTGAGTGCAATGGCAAGTAGCAGATGATTATTTTGTCATGCTTGTGCCTGCATTCAGGACTTGGGGCTGGGAGCTCTTCCCTTGACAGAGAGGAGAAAGAGCTTGCAGAGTGTTTGAGCGCAAATGCTTGGCTCTGGTGCTCGGTGCTGCATACCATATCAGTCAAGCAGCAGTACGACCAAGCAGCTGTTTAACCAAGCAGCAGGCATGTCACGAGGCTTGAGAGCCCTTCAACGCATGTTCTGAGACATGAGAGGCCTTGGATGCATGTGCTAAGGCATGAGAGGCCTTGGATGCATGTGCTAAGGCATGAGAGGCCGTCAGCACACAGCCAACAAAGCAGTTCATGCACAGCAATTCCTGTGTAGGGATGATATCCAAAGGGTGGCACTCAGGCAGGTTGTGGCATTGCACACTCAGCTTCGTGAGACAGGCAGGGAACCCTCCTAACAGCAAAAGTTCTTGAGCCCAGGCATGAACGCGCAAGGCTTGCTTCCTCTACATGCCAGTCACACATCACTATTTTAACCATGTTCCCTCCATTTCAGCCGCGTACCGTGGGCTCCCAGCAGCGGCAAAGATCAAACACGCGAATGAACAAGCTCCCTGAAACCTCTGACCCACCAGCTTGCTGCAAATATATTACAAGGCCAGCTGCCACCTAGCTTCACCTGTCGAGTTGCAGGGAGTTCCTGAAGCTCTACAAACCAAGCTAGATGTGAAAGCACTCAGTGGCCAGGGTAACAACCTTGGGTAAGGTATTATTGGTAGAAATAGATTAGGGTCTAAATGGTCGTCATGCAATGGATCATCCGCAGCCAAGAACCTCAGGGTACAGCCTATGGAGAAGGTTTGGAGGCTAAGAGGTAGTGGGCTAACCATGAGAGTTGGGTAACGTCCATGGGTGGGTACCTCAAAAAGGGAGCATCTAATCAGCTCATCTGGACAGCAGTCCAGTATTGCATCTGTTCCAAACAGCATGTAGGCACACCTGTTTTTTTATCGTGCACACACGCGCACACACACACACACACCATGATCCCAGTTCCTCCTGGACAGCATGCGCCACTTGTGCAGCGCAGCCAGCGCAGGCTGGGGCTTGGAAAGTGGGTCCGCCTTGGGGCTGTGCACATTCACCATTGCCATGCCTCTGCTTTTAAGCAGGCTCCTGCCACATTCGAAACAAGAAAGTAAGAGTCTCACTGCTGCACCTGCCTGCCAGGCAGGTTAGTTGATTTCAAGCCACAGAAAGAGGTGGGCATGACAGCAAGTACACAAAGTAAGGGAACAAATGCATGCAGGCTGTAAGCCCCATGCTAGCAGTCAGTCATTTTTGTCGGTCATTCTTGACAGAAGGCCTTTTGCTTTCATGACTTTGTAGCTCAATAATCCCCGTGCAGCAAGCCTTGTGCACTACGGCGTCACACACTGAAACCAAGCTTAGGCTTGAGCTTAGGGCTTGGCTGAACCATAAACTTTCGCCTCAGCTCCCCAGAAAGGCGTTGTCAAAAAGGCTTCTCCTCTCTGGTGTATCAAGGGGCAAACTAACTTAACACAGAGGCACCTGAGGATTCCTTCATAAGAATTCCAGTGCAGTATGCCATAGTGTGCGCAGGGATGGATGCCTACCTGAAGGGCTGCTTGCTGCTGTTTGTTAGTTTCCCTTGGGAGAGTAACCCCTTCTCCCAATGGCCCCAGTGCCAAAAGACGTTGGCACTGGCACAGTGCAAGGCAGCCTCCTGCATGAGGGGCCTGAAAGCGGGGTTGCAGTTGACGATGCCCACGTAACCATTGTTTGACAGTACCTGTGAGGAGGAGGAGGAGGAGGAGGAGGAGGAGGAGGAGGAGGAGGGTGAGGCTGGGGGCTCTGGGTGTTGAATTATATTGAGCTCCTGTGCTTGACCGTGAGCAACTCTTGTGCCGCAACCAGGAGCAGGTGGTGAGGCACAGGGCATTTTGCTTGTTTGCAGCATTGCATGATTGTGATCAAGGGCTTCACAATGGGGAGGGCTACTCAGTTGCATGGTCACAATCCCTAGTTGGGAGGTCAGCACACCTGTTTCACCACGTGCAGCACGCGCATTGTGGACTCCAGGGTCTTTGCGGGATCCATATAGTAATTTCCCTCCAGCTCAACCACAGCATCATGCAGGCTGCTGTTCAAGACGCTGCCCACAGGAAGCGGCTGGATGAGCACGCGCCCCAGTAACTCTTGCTGCTGCTTCAACACCGAGTCTGATGTTGAAGGAGGATGTTGTGTGGCTATGCTGGAGATGTTTTCCGGCTGCCCTTGATCTGATGATGTCGTTTGTGGACCAGCCATGGGCTGGACATGCGATTGGGAGGACGAGGAAGTGCATCTGACTGAATGAGAGGAGCATGCGTGCAGGCCGCTGATCCTGCGCTGCTCATCAGCACTCATGTCTAGGAGAGATGCGGGATGGTGCGGGAGGGCTGTAATCCAGCTGCTATGGGTGATAGCATGGAGGGCCTGGGTTCCCGCTGCTGCTGCAGGTTGATGGCTGGCAAGCAGCTGGCGCCAGCATGGCCCGAGCATGGTTTGCTAATACAAACTCCTCAAAGCCTACTTCCTCAGGATGAGTGCAAAGTTACTTGACTGACCATGCGGAAAACATTTAGGTCAACCCGAATGCGACCAGGAAGCTTTTGCAACACGATGGTAACAGTTGCTTTGTTGATTTATTTAGATATAAACTAAATCGGAAAATCCTAGTCAACTTTTTCGCACACACACACACACACACACACACACACACACACACACACACACACACACACACACACACACACACACACACACACACACACACACACACGCACACGCACACACACACACACACACACACACACACACACACACACACACACACACACACACACACACACACACACACACACACACACACACACACACACACACACACACACACACACACACACACACACACGCACACACACATGCGCGCGCACACACACACAGTGTGTCAGTTAGCTCACGATTGTGTTTCAAGGCGTTCAGCCTCATTCCTTTGTTGAGCTGTTTAGTGCGCACACAAATTTACGTCTATGAGGTGTGAGTTTGAAATCATAAGCTCTTCTCATGATGAAGGTGCTGCTAGCTGCCACAATCAATAAGTATACATGAATGACATGTCACATAATACCGTTTCATATCGTGCCAACACTGTGTCAATTCCCTTTCATTCTGTACTCTGCGCTCATTATCCACATTTCATTGTCAACAGCCATCACAATCTTCAGGTCATGCTTACATCTGATTGCCTAAATTTGAAGGTGAAGATGGACATTCTGCTTTCTGTAAATGGAAACGGTGCCGACCTTCATGCTTCCAGACAATTGGGCATGGTTTGTGATGAGGAACTATGTTTTCATGCTGCAAGTTGAGGGGGTCCCAAAAAGAAGTATTGATTATGTTGAAGCCTTCATTCACATATTCACATGTTATTATGCCTCTGGCTGTCTGAAGGCTCAGTGCTTGTGCATTCTATGAAGAATGGTTGTCAATCAAGTCTGGGCCAAAACATGTTTACAGTAGGGCAGAGGTGGACAAACGCATTAAAACTAACCTTTGAGGCTCCTGCAGGCTCTCCTGGGAATGAGGACCTCAACTGCCTCATGGAGTAAAAATCGAACAAATGCTCAATAGTTTTAGCACCATAATGCCACACTGTGACAGAAAGAAAGAAAGGCTGTGCAGTCCAAGTCTGGCCTCATGCATCAAGGAAAGGTCACCTATCCTGAAAGGCAGGGCCCCATTCACTGTGACAGCATGTTATCACAGCTCTTTGACTCAGTACAACAGCCCTCTCCTTCTTGCTGTTTCTCTCATCATCCCTTGCTTTGGATAATCCGACACACTCGGATGCCCTCAAACAAAAATTGTGGCTGCCAGCCCTATCTGCCTCTGTCCTTTTGTAGTGGATCTCAGATCGAGATGACTCCATATCAGAGACGGTTTTCATTCCTTGAGCAGGCTTCCAGTATGCTTGAAAACAAAGCTATCATTTGTGTATCAACCTCCTGGGCCAGCCGTCTAGGCATTGATCCTCCAAGGGCTGAAAAGAGAGAGAAATTATGTAGACAGAGAACCCCCTACATCAATCAAGGACAAGGAGACAAACTCGCTCAAACAGCCGAAAGTCCCCTCACATCCCCCCCCCCCCCCAAAAAAAGGAGAAGGCTAGTGGGGATCTATAGGGTCATGAGAAGCACCAACCTCCAAGGCCTGGCTGTTAGGGGTGTTCTTGTTTCCAATGGTGCATTAGTGGTAGCAAGTTTGTAAAGAAAAAAATACGTCATAGGCGGAGAAAGCTCTCCCTGCATCAATTAAGGGAAAAGGAGACACATTGGCTCAGAAGTGCTGTGAGTCCCCTCCACCACGAAGCTACGAGACAGAAAATGCTAATGGGGATCTGGAGGGTAACTGGAAGCAACCAGCTCCAGAACCTGTCTGTGAGAAGTATGTCTTTTCAATACTACGCCTAGTGGTAACAAGCTTATTGGCATACGTAACAGAATGGGCATGGCATTTGCGAGCAAGTTTGATGGCACATTGGTGGTCAAGTCCCGGTTGTTTAAACTGGTTAAGGGTATGCTCAGTGTGACAGGTCCCACCAACAACCAGAAGGATTGTATGTAACGTGACAGCTTTTCCACTTATATTCCGGGTCTGCTGTGTAATGTATGGTGTGAGCAGGAGGAAGAAAAAGAAAAAGAACAAGCGGGTTTGGTACCATACCAAACCTACCATGATGGTAGGAGGTAATCAGTTTTGTGTCAAGACGGCTCGATGCGAGTCTAGACTTCTTAGGGAAATAATGAGGAAGATTGAGAAAGGTTCTGGGGTACAACTCTGATCAATGCATGTGCAGAAATTTGTGCTGCGCCAGCCAATCATCACTTCCTATACCAGTGTTCACCAAGCCTGCTCCCCATGGGCTTTCGACAAGAGCTTTTGTGACCATTCTTCCAGCGACATTATGTTCCTTTGTTCTTGCGCTTCTGTGTGTTCTCTCCGAAGAACTTATGCACTGCTACTTTCCGGCTTCCCCTCTTCTCATAGGATTTTTCTGGACGAATCAGGCACTTTCTACTATTCTTTAGATAGCTCTGAGGATGTTTTTCATTTCTTGCAGAAGCTAACTAATCACACTTATCGTTTTATTTCCAAACTCATGGATATTTTTTGTGCAGTTGGAACAGTTGAGCAGGCCAAGCAACCAAACTACCTGGCTGAAGGTCAAACCCCATTGTAACCATTATAACCATTGTCAGTCATGGAGCTAAGGCTGATGTCTGCATGGAGAACCTTCTTGCGGAGTAGACTGTTGCGTTAAGTGTGCAAGTTGTAGAAACGCATTGTGGTACAAAACCAGTTGAACTGAAGAGGCTCAATGCCACATTCTTGAAAAATGCTTCAAGATGGTGCAGTGGTTTTCACCCCAAGAAACGGATTTGAACATCCATTGACGTGAGCCTTCTTGCTGGACTGCTCAAGTTTTAGACGCCTTTCAAGGCCTGCGGTGCTGTGATTTCTTTGTGCAAGCTGTGCGGCAGGGTACTCCTATTCCAATTCAAGAGTTTACTGATGACCTCAGACATAGGTTGCAGACAGTGTGGAGAGATGTTGAGGGAGTGAACCCGCGGAAAAGTTACAGCAAATTGGCAACCTATCAATCTATCTTTGCGGTGCCTTTTGATCACAATGTGCGTGCCCCTGCCCGCTGCGAGACATATGCATTTGGATTTGTCTCAACATGTCGTGAGGAGTGTTAGCCGTTTCAGACTAAGGGCATACACTGAAGGTGGAGACAGCGGCTTGGGATACTCAAAACTCTTTTTTGTGTGATCGCTGTTCTCATGATGAGATTCAGGATGAAGTTCATGCCCTCTTGATATGCAGAAACGCAGATGTTTGTGCTTTGAGAAGAAAGTATGCTTATCTGCCAGAACAGAAGCAGTTGAACAGTGTTCAACTGCTTCTCTGGAAATTTTTCAATGGAGCAACCTTATTTAAAACAAGTCAGTGTCCAGGCCGTGCATGATTTCCTCTTGCAACACAACAACAAGCTTTATTTGTTTATTTCTGAGCTTGTGGACATTATGTTGACCGGCAAGGACCAGTCACAGGCCGATCAGCCAAACAATCTGGCTGAAGGTCTCCCGTGTAAATCTAAATCTAAAGCACCCCAAAAAGGTTCCGCAAAACATTTAAAATCCACCTCTGCAGCGGGCTTTCCATTTCTGTGCCCAGTCGTAAGTAAGGAGTGGCCCGTATCTGGCTGGCATACATTCCTGCTGGGATAGCATATGTTTTCAAAAGCCAGATGAACACATGCAGCCGAGAGGCTGTGATCGTTAGCAAAGGCCTTAACACACTAAGTCCCCGCTATGCAAGGTTTCAGAGCAGCCTCAGCAGCAGTGGAAAGGTTGAGACGCTTGTCACAGACCATACCCAGATATTTGAAAGAATCAGTGTTATTTCCAAAGTCATTAATTTTTGTGTGTGGCTGGAACAGTTGAGCAGGCCGAGCAGCAAGACTACCTGGCTGAAGGTCAAATCCTAGTGTAACCATTCTCCTCAATACCTTCTCCTCAATAGGCACAAGGAGAGTCTCCTCTGCCTACTCAATTTCTTTTTTTTGCGCTACCGTTTTTTAGTCTCCTCGGTCACCTGGACCCCCAACCAAAAATGGATCAGCATATTAGTCCACACGCACAAAAGAAGCCATCACCATGTCAAACAAGATAGATTCTGTTACATGAGTGCCTTGCGGAAGCAAGCATTAAGGGAAAAAGGTATGCTTTGACAAATACGTCCACTTGCATTCATGCTGCATATGCTCCCAAGATCATCCTGCTTTGCCAACTCATTGGCACATTCAATGATTGCTGTCCCAAAGAAGATACAAAAAATGCAACTGCCAGAGGAGGTAGCAGGACAAGCAAGCATGGACGAAAGGCGAGCAAAACCAGGTGAATGAAAACATAAGTTACCCAGAAATGAATGATCCCACGACACCATCACTGCAATTCTTAGATTGCCAAATGCGTACATTGTTAGGCTCCCAAACCAATCGAGCTATTGAAGAAATGATCACTTAAATATTCTTGCAGGGCAAATCATGATAGCATTTGTTCACAGTGGTATTAATTGATTCCATGGTATCCTGTTCTACCTCCCACAGCAGGCAGAGGCACAAAAAGTAAGAAGCCATTGCGCAGGGCATGCGTCAAGTACATATGTAATCATCGCCAAAATTTGTCAAGGGCCATGCGTTCGACTCCGGCGCAAGTACCATTCTAAGTACAGCTCACTTGGGCTTTTGCTCCAAGTGCCTGGCCTTGTGGATGGCCAGGGATGCCAGGTGGTCACGCATCTCTGCAACCCAGGTGGACAACATAAATCAACTTGATATGCAGCTGAAGCCTGCTCTATAGTGAGCAGAGAGTGTGATGAGGCCTAGGCCTGCCTGGGCGGGGTTCAGCAGCAAATGTTGGGGACTCCAGTCAGTTTGTGCCTCACCAGAACGTTAGCAGTGACACCCACATCCAAACACCGGCCAGCACTGAATAACACACACGCACACCCACCCACCCATACTTACACACACTGCACAGGCTCACCTTGTAAGTTGAAGCCCTCCCAGGCGTAGTGCATGTTCTTGATGCGACGTTTACTGCGCCACACCGCACTGTTGCACTTGAAGCCGGACCCAAAGCCCAACTGCCAGATCCTGTCGCCTCGCTTCACCCCCTCAATGCTCTCCATGTACGCCAGCACATACCTGAAGTTGTCACACCATTGTGATTGCTCAAGTTGTGAAACAAGTGCATTTGCTGGTGAATTTTTTTGAAACAGTGTATCTGCTCAGACTGTGACACAAATGCATTTGCTTTGTTTGATATTAGTGCATCTGCTCAAGTTGCAAGCCCAACTACTATCACTGTTTGCTAGCTCCTGGTAAAGAAACTTGCAAATATGTTTCGTGTATTTATATGCACTGGCATGAGGGAGTAGTTCAGGTAACTTTTAGACAGCAACTATGTATTTTATTAATAACTACATATTTGGATTCCTGAGCAAAAGAAAGCTATTAATTGGTAAATACGTGAGTCCCATGTACCACCTCTTACAAGTTTGGTAGGGGTAGGTGGGTTGGGGGTGCCTACACAATTTGGGACCCCCCTCCAGAAAATTCGGCGTCAATCCTACAGTTTTTTTTAGCACACCATTGGATTCCTGAGCTCAAGCCCTGTTGATTAGACCCTCAACAGGGTTCGGATCAAAAGAGTGGGGGTCAGTGTGCATGACTCTGAGTCAGTGCCACATGCAACATAGGTGCGGGCCGCAGGGGGTGTGGCGGCAAATGTGCAGCAAACCAATTTAAACTTCCAGGACAGTGACAATGTGTTGTTGCCTGGTTAAGAGGGCAGTTTGTGGACTTGCAAGCCAGCCGTGGGAGCTCGGCAGGGCAGACATGCATGAGCGTCCGCTGTTCTGTTTTTGCCTCATACTCAGCTGCAACTTTTTTTTTAATGTGAAAATGCAGACGGAGGACAATTTCAAAGAGCAGATATGCCACATTATTGCTCGCTTAGGCGGACTGGAAAAGGGGTTTGGGGGTGGGTGGGTGAGGAGGGCCCAGCTCAAAATTAACACATGCATTCTAGCACAATTATTTTCCTCTCTCCTGGCGCTGGGCAAATTTAGACTTTACATTCAAGCATGCTTGCCATCCGAGCATGGGATCCCAAGCAAGGAACCTCATATATAAAGGGCACAGAGGCTGCAGCAGGCCACATTGCTTTTGGTGTTGCCGCAGTTGAGTGTACATGCACCCATCGCCACTGCGTCAGTACCGTCAGCCAGCCATTGCTACTGTAGCTGCTTAGCAACAGTTCCTCCTTTAAGAGGCCCAAGGGAAGGAGCGAGGCATTAATCAGGACACACCACACCACTGGTCCTTGCTGCTGGTGTGGCAATGCCTGCCAGGGCGAGGTGGCTCGTTGCATCGAGCCCTGCACTGTGCTCACCCAATCGGCTCAGTGCGTCAAGTTTGGCTGGTCACCGAAGGGATATACCCTGACGTAGCGAGCCGGCTCAGTACAAAATTTCCATGCTGCTCACCAAATGGATGATGAAGAGACGTTGCCGTATCGGAACAGGACGGCGCGGGAGGGCTCCACCATTTCGGGCGTCAGCCTCAGCTGCTTCTCAATCTCGTCAATGACAGCGCGCCCGCCAGTGTGAATGCAGATCTTGTCGAAGGCCAGCTTGAAATCCGGGATGTAGGGCTTGAGCTTCTTGTTGAAGGTCTGCATGCAGCAACGAAGGCACTCCTTGCTGGTCTAGCGAAGCGGTGTTTGGCTTTCCATGGGTCAATTGCTGCTGAGTGCTCAGCAATGCTGCCGCACAACAAAAAAAAACTGTGCAACAATTGCTAGCACAGTGCATGGCCACAATGCATGGCCAGCACACTGCATAGCTATGAAAGCTGTGCTCACTCCAATATCGCTCTCGCAAGTCAGCTCTCCGTGGATAAACGTATTTCATGGATGCACGTACACATGCACATTCTCACACGCAGCAAAACAAGTGCGCCTCCCAGATTTCCCCCCATCCCCGCACCTTCCGCACGATGAGATTGAAGATGAACAACGCCTGCTCACTGATGGGGAGCACCAACGGTCCCAGCGTTGTAACGTTGACCTTCAAGGCCTCACCCGCCACTGCCATCAGCTCCTTGGTGAGGCGCACACCCACGTTGTCCTCATCATCCTCTGTCTGTCAGTGCATGAGAGTGTGTGTGTTGTGTGTCGCGCAAAGCGTACGTCAGGTCCTGAAGTGTGCGCAGCCTTGAGCATGCCTACTATTCCAAACATGAGGTCAATACAAGCCGCCTGAAGCGTGGAAGCTGCAACTCAACCTCCGACACACACACACACACTCTGGAGTGTTGGCAATGCATTTTGCTGGACTTGAGAGCATGGGACTGTTAAGCATGATCGCAGGTCCCTAATAATGCTCAGAGACTCCACAAATCCTCCCCCCTCCCCCTTTCCCCCCTGTAGGCAGACACACACAGACACAGAGGAAGTTGCAGCCGTACGTCTCCTACCCTCCCCACCCCCAAAAAAGTTGGGGAGTTGCAGCCGTACGCCTAGGATTCCTTGGCCCCCCCCCCCCAAAATACCTGGAATATGCAGCCGTACGCCTGATCCTTGGCTCCCAGGTGCGTGCGCACCACATGCTGCAACTCATACTTGGCACGCAGCCCATCACGGCGGCGGTTGGATAGCAGCATGGCCGCCCCACCCACTCGGAACAGGCAGTTGGGCAACAGCATGGACCTGGGTTCAAGGGATTTGGAGCATCTGTAAATGAGTGTGTGCAGTACATGATGGAGGCAAGCAGCATGATGCAGGCAGTGTGTGGCCCTTGTTCTCCTTGGTCAGCTGAGCCATGGAATCATGGCCACTTAGGACTCATTGATTTTCTTGTTGCACTGTATCATACTGCCTTGTTCCCACATCATGCTTGATACCTTTTCCTCCGTACATTCAAAAAGTGTAAACCTTCTCAGAATGAATTGAGAGGGGTTGCAAGTTTGACAGCGCTGTCAGTTTGGTTTGCCGAAAGAACGAAGCTTAGAGGGCTGCAACACTGATAGCCTGAAGTGATAGGACCATACATAAGCATCCACTGGACACAGCTTGCTCCGTCACAAGCCACCTTCCCAGTTATCTCATTCAATCTCCTGACGCAAAGGCACCTTAACTCAATAGGTTGAGTGTCAAGTGTCTGAATTTGTGCATCAGGCCGCCACCACTGTGCAATCGTACCCATCCAGCCCTTTTGACGCCCTAGCAATCCTGTTGCATTGCAGTCAGCAACACGCTCTTTCCACTCGCGCCATTCATCATTGGACACTCAAGCGGCTCCGGTCCATCGCAGTCTGCACATTTGCTTTCTCCTTTCATGCTACCCATGCAGCTTGCATGCTTGCTCTGCTCTGCAATCGCGATGCTCATTCTTATCATTGGTCAGCATTTGCCCTGTAGCTTATGCCAGTACAGAGCCTGTCTTTCTAGTCCAGCTCTCTCAGGCCAGAGAAGGCTGCTGTTGCTGTGCTCAGCCCTTGTAGCCTCCTGTCTAAAGCGTTTTGTCACAGCCGGTCACAGAAAAGAAGGTCTGATGGTGAGCAGATCGAGAACCCAGCAGGGCCTGATTCATGGGGATGCTCAGCAACAGGGCGAGCATTTTCATAAAGCTGGCCTTGCTCAGCTCTTGCTCTGCTCACCATCAAACACACCTTTTATTGTGGCAAGGCTTTGCAAGGAGGCAATTGTGCTAAGCCGGTAAACTCTAATTGTAGATGATGGGCATGGCATTCAAGCGTGCAATGACTGAGTCTCCCAAGAACTCCCTTCTCAGCGGCACCACCTTATTGATTGAGGCAAGCACTTGTAGCACAGCAATGGCCTGGCTTACAGGGAAGCGGGGACCTGCATGTTTGTCCGCACAAACTCTTCAGAATGGATGTGCGTGCTCTGGGCCCATCCCACCCCCTACTACCGTGCAACGACACCAAATCCTACCTGTCGTTGCCGAAGTACCAGTTCTGGGTAATGTTCTCCGTGCTGATGACCAGCGCATAGGTGCCCGAGTACAGCTGCAGCATCTGGTTTGCAAGGTCGATGGCGATGGGGCTGGCGCTGCAGCCCATGCCGCTGAGGTTGTAACTGATGATGTTGGAGCGCATCTTGAAGTGGTTGATCACCATGGCGCACAGCGAGGGGGTGGGGTTGAACAGGCTGCAGTTGACCACCAGGATCCCAATGTCCTTGGCTCGTACGCCTGCCCCACGTGTGCATGGTGTGTTAAGGTTAAGATCCCCAAAGTTTAAGGTTGTCGGTCAGGATGCTAAGGCTAGGACGCGTGGCATCTTTGGTTCCCAAGGTTAGGGTGGTAGGCTAGGATCCCGATGTTGGCTCACACGCCTGCCATGTGCACATGGTGTGGTACATGTTGCCATGTTATCGAGGAACCTAACATGTGCATTTCTCTGCATACACCTGCAGCCTTGTTGGCAGTCTCAAGAAGGGGATGATGATGATTGTCGTGGGCTCACTCAAGGGCTCACTCTCCTTACAGAGCTACATGAGCACGCAGTAGGTGAACTACACCACTGATGCAGGGCCTGCAGCTTGCAGAGAGCTTGCAGAGACCATCAGCCAGAAAGAGGGCTGCTTTCAGCTGCGCTTCAACAATACACAGCTGCATGAACCCTTAGCCGTATGCATGCTGTGCTGTCATGTGTTGGGTTGCTTTTGCATGCCGTATGCATGTGCTGTCATGTTGGGATGCTTTTGCATGCCGTATGCATGTGCTGTCATGTGCTGTGCTGTCATGTGTTGGGATGCTTTTGTCGCTCATGTCCTCATCAGGGTCACTCAGCTTTGTGTACTGCGTGCCCACCGTCCGCACCTGTCTTGTTCAGCAGGTCCTGGACAGTGCTGAAAATGACAACCTCAAACTCCTCCCTTGCCAGCTTCATGCCAGGCCGCGGGGCAACGGAAGCGAGCGTCTGGGCGGGGTCATGTGATAACTCCAAAGTCTTCCAGTCCAAAGAGCACATGGTTTGCATGGCTGCAGGCACCAAACCACAGTCATTGAATGAGGTCGCACCAGGTGATCTGTATAGACAGCATCAGCAACGCTGCTGACATGTAAGGGCGCTTGAGCACCTCTTGTGCAGTTCCAGCTGACCACTTCAGGCACCTGCACAATGCAGGCTTTGCTGATACAAAGAAGTAGGAAGAAGCCCTGCTATGGTGGGTGCATGCGCACTGGTTGCAGTAACAGCCTGGCAGTCGCGCGGTCTGGTTGATGGCTTGTCCTGTACACCTATCCACCTGATTCCATTGCAGTATGCACATATATATTGGTTGCAGTGTGCCTGTCAACCAGTTCCTGTTAACCTTTATCGGTTGCAGTGTGCACAAGGGGAAGTGATGTCAAAGCTTCAGGGGGTGGCGATGAAAAAAAGGTGACCTCGCATCAGCGATGCTCCCTCCACCAACTAGGAAAAGGAGACATTATAGATGTGATGATGCCAACTGCGTGTCAGCCCACCTGGCGGCAGCATTGTATCTTGGCCCAGACCAGAACGCTCAAGGATTTTCTTCTGGAAGTTCAAGGAGTCTTCCGTGAAGCGCTGCAGGGAAGCAGGAAGGAGGCAGAGACAGCACCCACTGTCAGCAGCTGAGACGCACAAAGCAGCTTGCACCAGCAAAAACCATTGTAGCAAAGACTGCTCAATGGGCAAAATCTTTGTGTAAGGCACGAAATATGGGAGAGCCTTACCCTGGTCATGAAGGACCCATTCATGAAGCGCTTGTACGTAGCATTCCAGCTGCTGCGGACAACAAAGGAGCATGGGATAGAAATCAGCATCTTCCTCAACGGCTTGACATTTTGAACACAAAAGTGTCACTCCTGGAGTTACAAAGTAGGAAGCAACCTCCCATACCTGTCATTTGCCCTGAACACAGAGAAGTCAACCAGGTAGACAGGGTTCTTGCGGAGGAAGAAGTAAAGAAGCAAGCCCACGACCATCATGGCAATGCAGCCCATGACAGTGATCTACATGTGAGGGAGAGCAAAGTTTCAAACATCACATTTGCGGGCTACTGTGAGGAGAGGGTTTCGCAAGCAGGAGTCATGGTCAATGGGTTGGTCAATGGCATGGAAGCTGACGGCTGTTTTAGTGCTGTCTGAGAAGAAGGGGAGCTTACCATGTCAAAGGTCATCTCTGTCTGCTTAGCAACTTCCACCAGCTTCTGCAGCTCACCCTGACGGTACAGATTGAACAGCTCCAGCTGCAGGGGAGTGAAGGTGCGTAGGGGGGGTTGTACAGCTTGCTCAGTCAGCACTCAGGCTCAACAACTGTGCGCGCTACCCATCAGAGCCTAGGCAGGTGACAAATGTCCCACAACATAGGCAACCATCAAGGGGGGTTACAAACACACACCGAGCCAAAGACAACGAAGGGGGTTGCCAGCATGGTCAGCGAGATGTAGCTGAATGCCACCTGGAGGCCCCGGCTGACATACTTCAGGGCCACGGTGCGACGGTAATCTGCAATGCGTAACGGGAGGGGTAGAGAGGGGGTTAGGAACCAAAGCATCACTGTTCGCGCAGGACAGCTTGCGGGGTAGTAAGTTCGTGCTTGCAAGCACAGAACTACGGACCTGGAAACAGCTGTCCCGGGGCTGGCTTGCCGTTGCCGTTCTCCCCATTGCTATCCCGATGCTCATCCGCCTTGGCGGGCTCGCCCATGGCGCCAGGCCCGTCAGTCAGAACGGGGTTGGTGTTGTGGGAAGGTTGTGAGACTGTGTGTGAAAACAATAATAATTGTGTTTTCCACACGTCCACGATGCAATTTTAACCCCCCCCCACAAGCACACTTCGTAATTGCATAAGCGGATGACGCGAATTTCCAATTCCATCAATGGAATGATATGACATGCTCTGCATCCAGAAACTCTTATACTTAAAGGTCCCGGTGCCTTAAAAGTGTGTCTTTTTGGTGGTGAACTTCTTTTGTTGTTGGTGCCTGCAGAGCAACAACAGCATGGGGTGCAAGTAGAACCATGTACATTGAACAATGCATTGCACAGCAGTAAACTAATAAAACTTGTCCACTATGTCTGGGGGAGCGGGCAAGAGCGTGGTGGCCACGATCAGATTGCTCATCAATGCTGCCGCAGCGAAACCTGCGCCTCCAGGTAAAATCCCTCCACAGAGCTGCTCACATACATATACACACATGGACGCGCATGCATAAGCACACACAGAGCACGCATGCACGCGCGCGCGCACACACACACACACACACACACACACACACACACACACACACACACACACACACACACAGACACACGCACGCAGCACGCATGCACGCACGCGCGCACACACACATGCGCACACATGCGCACACACACGCGCACACACACACACACACACACACACACACACACACACACACGGACACACACACAGCACACACATGGACACGCGCGCATGTACACGCACACATTCACACACATATATACACGTGCCCGCACACACCGCAATTGCATCGAGCATGCAGTGGGCCCTGCCCTCGGTCAAGCCGGTCTGAACATCATGGCATTTTGCAAGGAGTTCAACGCGCGGACAACTGGCTACAAGGAGGGTGTGCCTCTGCGTGTGAACATCCAGGTCAGTCTTAAAGCATTTCACCTTCGTGTTCTCAGATATACCTTGCAGTCGTGACAGAAACCTTGGGGGCCTTTCCAGCCTCGTTTCTCTGAATGGGGGGAAGCCCTGGGCTGCACCATGTCATATGCGGCATATGATATGCCCCCTTGATGGATCCACGCTGCACCCAGTGGCAAAGCTGCCTTGCTGGCACAACAGGTGTACGGGGACAAGAGCTACGACTGGATGTTGAAGACACCTCCATCCACCTGGCTCATCAAGCAGGCTACAGGTTAGTGCAAGACATTGGGTCGACATTGGGTTGACATTGGTGAAGCTGCAGCCCAAATTTGCGCAAGAACAGCATGCGGGGGCGCGCCAGTGCAGGTTTAGATTGGCCTGTCAAGCACACTTTAACACCTGTTGGTTGATGCTCAGAGTAACCGCTACTTCATGAGCTCAAGCTGGTAAGCATGCTTGCTGAGCAGTTTCGACTTTTGAATAGGCTTGAAAGTGCACCATCCTCTCGTAGAAACACGCAGATTACCTTCTGGAAAGTCTCACTCTCAGCGCAGATGCTCAGTTCCCATGCAGCATGCCTCCATGGTGGGAAGGTGTACACAGGCATGCAAATGAATGGAGCATTCTGGAAGTGTGCAGTCACACAGAACGCACAGAAAGCACAGCACATGCATTTTGCCCAAACACTTGCATGCATGCTCAGTCATTGATGCTCCTGGGTATGCTGCACACGTGCTTGAACAGGCTTGATACGCGCAGCGGAAAGGCCAGGTCAAGAGGTGGCGGCAACCATCTCTCTAAAGCACATCTATGAAATTGCCCGGGTGAAGCAGCAGGACAACCCAGACTTGGACCTGCAGGTGAGGCATGACCTGCTTCTACGCGTCCAAGGGCATCTGAAATACTCCATATATGAGGGCATCCAAGGAAGGATGTTTTGCTTGGAAAGGCGAGGCTGTACGTTGCAGGCGCCTCTAACACACAGGCAGCATGTCCTGCAAGAGGGCTCATATCTTTCTCAAGCCCCGGCTTTGGGTGTGCCAGATTCTCATCCAAAAAGGCTGCTCAGTGCTTACCTTGCTGTAAACAAGGCTTCAGGCAGTGCCTTTGAATTTGCTAGTGCAACTCCTTTGCTAGGATTCAGGCATCAGTTGTATATGCCGTTGCCAATCTCAAGAGGAAGCATGGTTGTCAGATCTCCCCTTGTTGGGACTAAGCATGAAGGCTGCGTGTGGATGCAAAAAGTGTGGGACAAGCAGCACTGCCTGGCTTGGCCTTCTCGTCGTAAAAGCAAGGTTTTGATGGAAAATCGCATGCCGTGCAACTTTACTCTGTAAGGTAAAGCGCTGAGCAATGCCATGCAGTTCACTTCATCTTGCTGGTTGTGGCAGGCGCTACTAAGTGTGAGCTTCCTGGTTTTCTTATGGTTGCTTGTTATCTTTCCTTTTTAGTCTAGGTTTGGTAAGTTGAGCATTTTTTGGCCAGGTCTGGTTACGTTTTTTCCGCTCAGCTGCCCTTGTAGGCGGATATAGAGATGTAACCTTACCTCATGGTTGCTTGTTGTGTTCCCTTTTGGGTGCAGGCCATCTGCAAGAGTATCATGCGCACCTGCAAGAGCATGGGGGTGCGTGTGGTGCGCACACCTGAGGACGCTTGATGACCCTTCAAATGCTGGAGCACCATGCTCTTTACATTTGGTCCGTGCTCTCAAACAAAATCACCAGGCAGAGTTCTCTTGCATTGCCATTGAGCTTGCTGGTGTGTGCAAAACAGGGTGCCCATTTTCGTAGTTGTGCTGCTCACAGCAAAAAATGTTCCCTTCCTTGCAAGGAGCTTGCATGTCCTTGGTTGCCAATAAGAAGTTGCAGGCCTGTGGCATGGCCATGCAAAAAGGCTTTTGGGGGGAAGGGTGTGGGGCCATTTTTGGGTGCATCGCTTTCCTGGGCCCAGTCAAGCAACGCTGCAACAGCTTAGATGTGCAGGGCAAATGCACATGGCTCCTGCTTCCTGGTTTGCTATGTAATCCTTTCCTTTCTTTTGTATTCCTGCTCCCTCCCCTTCATGGCGATTTGCGCCAAAAAATCATAGATCATGGTTGACAATGTTTCTGCCTTTGTTTCAAGGCATCAGTGTATCAGAGGCTCTCTGCTGTGCAGTTCATGACTTCTTTGACAAATCCATATCTGCAGCTTTGCCACTGGTCATCAGCTGCGTCTGTGCCCCATTTTTCTGCTGGAACCACCTCTCTGTCCATTTATCTTGCTTTTTTGTCAAGAAGATCCAACTTGATGCACAATACAACTGAGGAAGCTTAGGAATTTGTACACCATGCCTCGTCTAAATACCTTTTTGGGGAATTGATCGAGGCTCTCGAGGAGGGTCTCGTTACTTTCCAGCCTTTCTCCCTAATACTGGTTTTGGTTTCTTCCTCTCTTTCACTCTCCTATTTGCACTATTATTTCCAAATGCGCGTGCATCTGCTCTACTTCTAATTCTTCTTCTGCGCATATAGCCTAGTCATAAAGGAAAGAACACACAGTTACAGTGAAATTTGAAAAGAAAAAAAAGAAAAGACTACCCTTGCCAAGTCTGGCCCCGTGCATTAAGGAAAGGTCACCTGAATGGCAGGGCCCCACCACACAGACCAAGAGGAAGAGGTGGCACAGAAGTCTACACCAGCAAGTTGGCCTCCACCATGGGACCTAACTTGGTGGTGAGAGTCGGTAGAAGCTTGTTCAAGGGCACATCTGGTGCTGGCATGTTATATGGGTAGCAATTGGTTACAAGGAAAGGAATGCAGCCCGAGACTCTGGCTGATCTGCTGCTGGTGAAACTTTGTCAACCATCATCAAAAATTGAAACCAACTTAACAAAAACTTTGAAGACCTATAGGAGCCTTGATTTAGGAAAGCATTAATCTCAGGATCAATTATGATGTGGAAGCTCGCCTTGAAAGGAGTAAAGTCTGTTTGGATCAAGTGTTGACAATGTACTGCTGCGCATTACTTGTAAGCATTCGTTTCAAATGCCCACACAATGTTCACCAGAATATCAAGCAGTGCTTGACATCGACTACAGGATCCCCTTAGATAACTCCCAAGTGAAAATCAGGAGACTAGAGGCCCATTCCCACAACTCGGAGGCCCGACATATCTCCCAGAATTCCCATACCTCCTGGGAAGGCCCTGCATTGCTTTCATTGCCTGTGCTATCTTGCGTGCTCGAGCTCGGCTGCCTTGGTCTGCGCTTGCTGCTTGTCCTTTCTTCACAGCTCCTCCCGTGTTCTGCCCTCAGGCTGGTGCTGTTGCTCCTGCTGCTGGGGAAGGATGGTGTTGGTGATGAAAGATACCATGGTACCAGCATTTAAAACAAAAGGTTCTCTGTCTGGCACTCTCCAAACAAAACTGGACAAAATGAGCACAAGCTTCAAAGCAAGCTCCAATTTGGTGGCTTTTCAAGTGTCAAGACCAATTGGCACATTTAAGGGTGCTGACAAGTGGCTCTACTTGTGGTTGGAAGCTAGGGAGGAGGGTCCAGTCAGGAAATGTTGTGTATGTGAGGACTCTTCAGAGGTCCAGGTTCTGAGCATTCTTCCTGGCATATTGTACACACCCCTGTCTGGTTGCCGCGGCTCTCGCTTATAGAATTGTTTCGACATGTCATGCAGGATTGTCTGTCGTTTTAGGAAAAGAAAAGAAAAACTATGCAGGTCGCCTGCAGTGTAAGCACTCCTCGCATCAATTAAGGGAAAAGAGGATACCTAGGGCCGAGGCACCGTGCATCCCCTCCACCAAGAGAAGCAATAGATTGAAGTCAATGGGGTTTAGGAGGATTACTAACAGCAGCCCATTACTGATCTTGGTGACGAGAGTTGAGAGGAGTCTTCTCAAGAGCGGGTCTGGTGCTAGCAAGTTTATAAGCGTGCTGGACGGAATGAACATGAAGCTTCAGAGCAAGCCTGGTGGCTTTATGAGCGTCAAGACCAAGCTCTTTAAGAGGCTCCAGAGTGTGGGGGGTGTAGATGACCTCTCCCACACCTAACAGAATGGTATGGAGGGTGACTTGAGCTGAGGTCCTTGAAAGATCGCGACAGAGGTCACGGTGCTCTTGGTTGGAGGCCTCCAGCTGATTCTTGGGCCTGGTGTTTTCACAGTATTTGACCTCCACGTGATGGACGTGCCTTTGTCTTGGAAGGAGCTGACTAGGGTGACAGACATTGGAAGTTGGTGGAGTGGCTGTGGCTGTGGCTGGTGCTGAGTGCTCCCTGTTCCCCGCGGCCCCCTCTACTTCTCAATGGATACCGGGAATTGGTCCTTGGCACTCTTTTCATTGGGACAACTAAAATTGCATCAGGGCGATTAGAAGTGAGCCTTTGTTTGACAGGGAAACGACGAGGGAAAATGTATTTGGGAAGGGTTGTTGAGTGTTCAGGGTTCTGCAGGTTCTGTAAAGCAAGACGATCTGTGCTGCCAATGTCCGTGAAGGCAAGGCCTGCCCCAAGAGGGCCTTTGCTGGCACCTTTAAGGAGGATTCTGCTAGCAATACTGTGGCGTTCAGTTACCATGTTTGGCATGGTGGAATGTTCACATCCTGAAAAAATGTGGAGGGCACTGTCTGGCTCCCCACAGAGGGGACATTGTAGGCTGCTGGACATTTTAAAGCGCACTGCATGCTTTTGATTGAAGAGGGTACCTGTGCGGTAGTTGAAAACGTTCCGTTTCATTTTAAAGGAAGTTTCGGTATGGTCCAGAAGGCATCGCTAACCTTTGTATGGGCTGTAGGAAGAAGGCTTTGATAATAAGAGTAGTATCCTGCCTCCCACAGGATGCCCTGTCTAGGCACCATTCACCATGTGAATTCCCAGGATGTAAATATTTTTCTAAACCAGGATAACAACAAACTTCCTTTTTATCTTCATGACCTCATGTGTATTTATGAACAGGCTAGCAGTCAAACGTCTTGACTGAGGCCTTTTTCCCCTTGTAACCCTTGTAACCCTTGTATCCTGTCTCTGTGTTAGCGTTTCCAACTTGGAAGACTTGAAGTCTGTGTTTTGAATGCATGGCCCAGTGTGCGTCAAAGGCTTCACTACTGATCTACGCAGTCGTTTGTGTAGGGTGTGGAGTAAATTGGACAATGTTGAGCCAAGGGGGCATTGCCATAAGTGGGCCTCTTACCATCGATGGTTTGCTTCTCATTTGAGCCCTTTGAATGCTAATGTGTGCCCACATAAGGCGCCTAGATACCTTAATCTTGATCTAAGTAGGAGAGTGTAGCGTCATGCCTCAAGATTTAGACTTCGTGCTCACATCTTAGGAGTTGAAAAAGCTTGTTGGCAGCCTGGCAGAAATGGCCATTGTGGTTTTTGTGGCTTGCTTGATTTGCAAGGTGACAAACATTCCCTTTTCCTTTGTAATTGTGCTAGCGTGTGTGCTGTAAGGAACAAGTGTTCACATCTGTTTATTGAAACTTCCCCCGAGATAAGAATTTCCTTTGGTACTTCTGGTTTGCAGTGTTCTGAGGTTCCGACGTTCTTTTCAGATGCACTCATCCCCATGTTTGTTCTCTTCAGCTTATATATGTTTCCTTATTTTCTGGTCCTCTCCACTCTTTATCTCACTCTTCCAATAATGTGGCTCCCTGGCATTCACCATGTACAGTCTTATCATATCTCTTCTTTCTTAAATCAAAACAATAACAAGCCTTTATAGAAATGAAATTTCCTTTTTTACATGTAATATTTATTTTTTATGGGCAGGCTAGCAGTCAATCGTTTTGACTGGAGGCCTTCTCTTCCCTGTAAGCTGTAACCTCTAAACCAGGATAACAACAAATTTCCTTTTTTCTTCATGACCTCATGTGTATTTATGAACAGGCTAGTAGTCAAACGTCTTGACTGAGGCCTTTTTCCCTTGTAACCCTTGTAAGCTGTAACCTATTCTGAGGTTAGCAAGGACGTTTTTCAACTTCTGAGGAAATATTCGAACCATTTGTAGTACTTCATTTCTGATGTATTCTGATGGATGAGGATAAAAGGGCACGTGTGCGTCCAACAAATGGAGTCAAGCAAGGTTGTCCCCTGTCCCCTCTCCTGTTTTCTCTATATATCAATGACATGGGCAGAGATATTAGTGAAGGTATCAGAGGTGCTGTGACAGGGGATGGAGTGAATGGTGTTTTGTACATGCTATATGCAGATGACTTGAGTTTCACTACCAATGATCCAGGTGAAATACAAGTTATGCTGAATAGATTACGAGCTTATGCAATGAGAAAGGGGCTGACTGTCAAAACATCAAAGTCAGAGGTCATGCATTTTGATAGTAGGTCGTGTTCTTCTCTGCCTGCTTTCATGTATGGAGACGTGGCTCTTCCAGAGAATGAGCAGTTTAGATACCTCAGTATGCTTGTGGACAAGCACATGAATCTGAAGGTGTCTGAGGAGCATGCAGTGCGGCCTTACATGGCTGCCCAGCAAAGGATTAAGGAATTTGTGCATGAACATGATCTAAGGAATAGGCCGCATGCTCTGATTTGGCTCTCTAAGGTGTATGGCATTCCGGCTGGGATGTATGCGTGCCAAGTGTGGGGTACAGAGTACTTACGAGAAGGCAGTGAGTTCAGAAGCCAATTACAAAAAAGGCAAAAATGCTCTTCAAGGCGTTTTCTAGGTGTGAAGAGTACTGCCACGAACTGGCCAGTATTGAGAGAGTGTGGTCAAGAGCCCTTACAGTTTTATTGGTTTAGGGCTACTGTTAAACTTTTCAACAATATGCTTATTTCTAACAGTAAAACAATACGCCAAGTGCTGAAGGCAGATTTACACCTTGCTGATACGGATGCGTCTTGTTGGTCTGCACATGTATCTAAGTCATTTAATGGCATGCGCAACGAGGAGGTGTTTAAACAGAAATTACTGAGTGCTTCCAAGGTACCCATGCAGGATTTTTTAAGGGATTCGAGGTACAGACAGCAGAAGGTCTGAAGGGAACCGGACGCCCAAAGTCCCCGAGAGGTGAACAGGAAAGCAGTGACTAACCATCATTGGTGTGGAGTACCTTGGAATCAAACAGCACGCACACCCTTCTGTATTCCATCATATCTATTTGAGGATCTGGATAAAGGAGTCATGAGGAATGTGAGTAGGTTCAGGCTCCATGCCCACTGCTTGAAGGTCGAGTCCTGTTAATGGTTGGGTGGTTCAAATATTTGTGATAAGTGTGGAAGTGCTGAAGTACAGGACGAGAAACATGTTCTTTTCTATTGCAATTGCTGTAAGTTGTGTGAGCTGCGCAGAAAATACAAGGACCTGTTCATTGATCTTTTTAAACCGTTACATACTTTTGCCCAGCTTCCAAACACTGATTTTATTCCTTTCTTTCAAGCTTTCATATTTTGACTGATTTCAATGTCAATGCTTTCCTAAATCAAGACTCGTACAGGTATTCAAAATTTGTCAGGATTGATTTCAATTTTTGAAGCTGGATGAGAATGTCTCACCAGCAGCCGATCAGCCAGATTCTTGGGCTGTAGGCCAACCCCTTGTACTTCATTTCCTGTAGCCTGTAGCCTGTACTTCATGTCTGACCTTATGAATGTGAGCTTAATTAGCCAAGTATCATCACTGGATGGCAATTCCTTTGAGACCCTTGTCTGTTCATGGTGCGCCCTTTTCTGTCCCCAGGTATTTGCATCTTGATTTGGGCAAGCGCGCGCTAAGAAGCATAGCACGTTTTCGCTTACATGCTCATACTTTAAGAGTTGAGACATCACTTTGGCAGGAGCACACATCAACTTCAAGTTGTGATAGGTGTGACCAAGGAGGACCCCAAGATGAAAAGCATGCTGTGTTCCTTTGTTCTTGTGCTTCTCATGTGCTGTGCTGCTCAGTGCTACATGTGCTTTTCTTTTGCAAATGTACTGAGGTGCGTGAGCTACGCACGAGATACAAGGACCTTTTTGAGGAGATGTTTAAGACTTTGCGTGTGTTTGCTCCGCCTTCAAACGCTGACTTTATTCCATTCTTGGCTTGCCATCATACTATCACTGATTCTGAGATCAATGCTTTCCTAAACCAAGACTCACACAGACTTCTTAGATTTGTGTCAGACTTAGTCTCAATTTTTGATACTGGTTGAGCTTGTTTCACCAGCTGCCATCAGCCAGAGTCTCGGGCTGTAGGCCACCATTGTAAACCCCCTTGATAAACCCCCCTTGTTCTTGTGCTTCTGTGTGTTCTCTTCGAAGGGCTTATGCACAGTTATTTTCTGACTTCCCCTCGTCTTATATAAATTTTCTGGACGAGGCACTTTCTACTATTCTCAAGTTAGCTCTGAGGATGCTATTCATTTCTTGCAGAAGCAAACTAATGAGACTTATCGTTTTATTTACGATCTCATGGATATTTTTTTTGTGCAGTTGGAACAGTTGAGCAGACCGAGCAGCCAAACTACCTGGCTGAAGGTCAAACCCCATTGTAACTTGTAACTTGGCAGAGACCAGCAGGCTGAGCAGTCAAACCACCTGGCTGAAGGCCAAAACCCCCATATAACCTGACCTAATAGTTTTGTTCCAGAACTCATGGATATTTTGTGTATGGTTGGAACAGTTGAGCAGGCCAAGCAGCCAAACTACCTGGCTGAAGGTCAAATCCCATTGTAACCATAAAACCTATGCTGCCTACACTTCCAAACACATCCTATATTAGTTCTCACCTTCATTATCCCCTGTAATTGATTTCAAATCACAGTTGAGTTTATCGTGTGCCTCAATGCTCATTTAGTTACCTTCATGATTCGATTTTCAAGACAAGGACATTGATCCTTATCAGCCGATGCCCATGGTATTAACGATGGTGATGGTGTAATAAAGGATGCGTCTCCAAAATCAGCAAAAGAAAGCCTGACATCGCTACCACAGGTGATAGCAACATATGCTGCCACTTGCACATGGGCCAAAAGGAGCACTTGTCCGAATAGCATTGAAGGAGTCACCAGTGCTTATTGTTCTATTGCTACCTACATGTATTGACAGAGATAACAAATCTGACCTACTCCTCCTACTTGCTAGCTGCATCGCCCGCCATGTGCTAGGAAACACGCAGAAGCAGGAAGCTGCGAGCACTACAACAGCTACAGCTTTTGGTACTGCAATGAGGGACCAACCTGTGCGCACACCAACCACACGCGTGCAGCGCTAGTCCGCCTTTTATTGCTTTGCAGCAACCCCTCGTCCCTCAGCATATGTCCACGCTTGCAGCAAGCAACCCCAAGGAAATCACCTACACCATCAAACAGCCCCTGAGGAGAGTATTCTGACCGAGCAAAGCCTGGGGTCAACTGCCGCCCTTCCTGCCTCAGTCATCTGTCTTTGCCACCAGGGCACGCAAACAGTGGAGCACAGCAGCAACTCATGCTTCCTACACAGGTGCCCTACACAGGTGTGTACGCGCAACCATGCACAGGACACGTAGCCACTCACGCTCCAGTACCTTGACCTGTTCCCTAAACCCAAACCCTTTTGCCCGAGTACTTCCAGAAAAGAGGAGACGCAAAACAGGAAGACAGAAAATAGACCCCCCCGCTCTTTGTTCAACCCATTTCCTGCGCATTTCTGACGTGTCATTTCAACAAGCAGCCCTCCCTTAGCGCCCAACGCATTGAAACTGCCTCTCGCCGAGTTCACACTTAGCTTGTGGCCCTTTAAATGAGTGCGCCCCAAGTGATGTGCCTTCTTGCCTGGGCGGAGACTCAGGCGCCTCCCTTGTGTCTGCCTCGCCTGAAGACAGCTACTCCCATAGTTTGGCAAAATAGGGAGCTTAGTCCATTGACATCTTTGGTGGACCTGGACCAGAGCAACCAAAACATGGCCCATGACCTGTGTATGCACGCCCGACCTTGAGACCCTCAAACAAAAGACATGCTGGGGGGCAGGCCTCGCAGCATCAAGTGTGGTGACACTTCTTTACTTCTTTGTGGCAGCAGTTGTTTGCTGGGGTCCGCTGCCCTTCTTCTTGCTCTCCTGTGGCTTAGTCTTGGGCTCCAGGCTGGGCAGGCCCTTTGCCTCGGGAGCAGGGGCCTTGGCCTCCTTCTTATCGCTTGCAGCAGGCTTGGCAGCAGGAGCCTGAGCAGATGTGCGTGCGAGTGGTGTGTGTGTGTTTGTGTGTGTGTGTGTGTGTGTGTGTGTGTGTGTGTGCGCGTGCGTGCGCATGCGCATGCAACAATGCAGATGCCTAGCTTCGCTTTGCTTGAACAAAAACTAGCCCCCTTAGGAGCATCCACTGCAAGCTGAGCACAAACATATGCACCTCAAATACAGAGGAACAAACAGCTTGCCAACGCTTGTTGGTTGCTGAAGTTCCAAAATGTAGAGGAGGGTAGCCTGTTTTGGGCACACGCTTGTTACACCTGGATAGGCATTACTCACACAACATAGGACCCTTGGGGCCTGAACTTAATCCAGGGCAAGCTGCTTGCCCTGGAATATGAAGTGCAAAGTGAGCAGCAGCTTGTGCAGGGTGTTCAGGCGTGCGCACCGGAGGCTCGGGGTCTGGTCCCAGGTCCAGCTCCTCCCTGCGCGAGTGGTTCTTCAGGGCCGCGCGGATGTCTGCCTCCGGGGCACCGCTGGCCTTGAACTTCTCAGTGGCCTTGTCAAGCACAGGCCTCCAGGGCTCGGCCTTGGTCTCTGCGAGGACCTGTCATCCAGGGACACAAGGGAGGACACACGGTGTACAACCCGTCTCCTAGCTCACATCGGTAGCTGTCATAGAAGAGTCATACAAGCGTGAAAATCCTACCTCAGAGGTGTTCCCTTCCACACACCCACCGACCCACACACAAATACCTACATGCACCACCTACCCACCCACACCCACAGAATAAAGAGTTCACACACACACACACACACACACACACACACACCTGGCTCCAGTCATAGAGGATGTTGCCATGCATGACCAGCACGTTGGCTGGGGGTGTGGAGAAGAGGGGCACGGGGGGCTCCTCAGGAGTCTTGGCGGTGTCCTGTACGCGAGTCCATGGTGCAGGGGCAGACATGTCCATGGTGTATCATCCATCCCATTATCCCTTCACGATTGTGCCAACACTTTGCAGGCAGGCATGCCTATTTGCAAGCAATGCACCTGCTGCAAGGATGACATGGGCCAAGATGTTATTGGGCCATAGCGAGCAGAACTGCCCTGCTGTGCTCGTGTTGCAACAGCTCTGCCTTTTGGGGGCACACCGACCCATTGCACTTAGGGCAATGTTGCACTCAGAACTGGCAGCCCGACACAGTCGTGCATCCATGCATAAACCTGTCTCATGCATGTGTGCACGTAGTCACCTTGCCTGCTTTGCAGGCGACCTCCCTGAGCCTGGCGCATTTGCGTGACTCTTTTGAGAACATATTCATGTGCGCACTCACCTTGCCCGCCTTGCTGGCGGTGTCCTTCTGCTTGGCTGCCTTGGCGGCCTCAGTTGCCTCATGCTGCTTCTTGGCCAGCACAAGCGCCTCCTCAAACTTGGCGTTGCACGCCTTGATGTGTGGGTGCACCTGAGCAGTGCCAGCGTGTGTACCAGCGTGTGTGTGTGTGTGTGTGTGTGTGTGTGTGTGTCACTTTTGCCTGGAGATGTGAACCTGACTGATGAAAATTGATCTTATGCCTTGCGTCTAGCTTGGCAGTGTGTAGCCGTCTTTGCTTTCCTCGTGCTACAACAGCATTATCACGGATATTGGGGAACTTGCAGTCGGTGCTCCTGAAGATATAAGCCCTGCTGAGGAGGGTGATAATGCTGCGACTGCGGGTGAGGGTGTTGTAAGTGGGGGCTGTGAGGTCTGCTCTGATGGTTCTTCGTCCATGCTTGCTCAAGAGCAAACTACTGCAGCACAAGACGAGGCGGAGGCACACTCAGGGGAGACGCGTCAGCTGGCACAGCAGCAGCACTGCCGCGTCCAGCCCTGCTTGGGGACCCTCGATCGTTTCACACCTGTTTCTTCACGCCTAGCAGTCTTGTTTTTGTGTGTGTGTGTATATATATACACACATACTGATGGCTTCTTGTGTACGCCTGTAAACCTGTAGGGGCACCCTCGTCTTGGACACAGCAGTGGCGCAGGGACGCCAGTCAGAATTTATACCGAAAATAGAGTCCTGCTCTCAACCATTCTCCAAAAGAGGATTGCTGTGCATCAAATCCACACTACTTCGAGCACAGCCCTTGGCATTCCATTGGATGCCCTCATGACATGACCACTCCGGAGCAACCAGGACCCTAGCAAAATGGCAATTGATGGAGTGCCTTTCTTTGCAAGGTGCCAACTGAGCCCAGCTCCACCGCATCGAATGAATGAAGGATTGATGGAATGAAGCAAGGGACACCACAGACCCTTCCCTCCCTTTCCTTCTGTCATACTTAGGCTCGGCCGATTGCTTGTACGCAGGACGCATATTCCAGCTGTCTGAAGGGAAATCGATAAGGCGCATACGTATGGAATTGGCCAACTGAAGGAAGGCTTATCTTTAGGTCATGCCTTTGGGAATGGACTGGGCTTGCACATGAACTCCTGCCGTAATTCCATGGCCTCACATACCAGTGAGTACACAAACCAACCCCCTTGTCATGAAATGAGATTTTATAGCTCTGGGCAGCCTCCGACCTTGGCAGGCAGCCACCCTTCTTGCGCTCTGAGTTACGTATGTGGTTGTTGGCATCTCAAGCTGACGTGTGCGCGGATTTTTTAAAGAGACCCTCTTCACATCTTATCCAAGCTTTTGTGCTGACCAGAGCAGGCGCTGCTGCCCTCCCTCACCTGTACCACACCCTCTGCTTGCTCACCTTGGGCAGGATCCACAGGATTCGCAGGCTCTGCCCCACCTCATCTGCATTCCTCCTCCATCCTGCTTGTTTACCTGAGAGGATTTGTTGGGGTTGTCAGGCTTTGCTCCGCCTCACCTGTGCCACGTCCTGCCTGTTGACCTTAGACAGGATGTGCAGGATATGCAAGATACGCAGGCTTTCCCCTCCTTCGCCTGTACCACATTCTACTGGGACAGAAATTCAAAGAGTGCAAGTGCGCCCCCCTCACCTGCGCCACGTCTTGCTTGTTGACCTTGGACAGGATCTGCATGAGCTGCTTCAGCACAGCCTGCTGGGAGTCTGCGGCTGCCTGCTCAGGGGTCTTGCTGGAGTCGTTGGCAGCGGCGGCGGCTGCCTCCTCCACAGGCCTGCACAGACTATGAGGGGGGAGAGCGCGTGAGGGACGAGCACCTGGTGATGACAAGGGTGCACGCACCCAGCTGCTGAAACAGCCTACATGCACACAGCAGCTGGCACAGGGTACATGCACACAGTGGCTGACACAGGCTACATACACACAGTGACTGACACAGGGAGCATATGCATCCAGCAACCGAATGCATCCAGTGCAGGAGCTTCAGGGCAAGGCAGGCAGCAAGAAATGCATGGATGCAGGTATGCACCATGAACAGCATGCTCCCAAAATGATCCAGGCGCCGAGCAAGTTGCACATGCTGTGCAACAGTGTGCATCGACGAGAGTATGAAAGAGGCCGGGTGTGGAGCAAAGAGCGATGTTTTCCCTGGCAGGGAAAGTGTGAGGCTAGGATGCAAGCGGAGGCCACTGCACCAGCTTGGGAAGACAAGCAGGGTCAGAGAGGGGGGCACTGCCAGTTGCCTGAACCCTGCAGGCCCCCTAAGAAAAAAGGGGGGTGAAGGCATTCCCCCTGACCTCCTCCATGCGCCCTTCCTCCGGTCATCCCCCTTCTCCCCGCCACAGCACATGGAAAAGACAGCTCCATGCTCCAAGCATGCACGCACGCATGCAAGCATCCACTCACGGCACAGGCATGACGTAGCCCAGCTTCGCCTTTGCACGCTCCCATTCCAACTGCGCCAGGGAGCCCACAGCCTCCCATGAGTCGGGCTTGATGCGCAGGCCCTCCTCAATCCTGCAGCACCAACAGCAGCAGGCAGCAGCATTGAAGCAGTGATTGACTGACGATCGGCCGATCAGGTTGACAAAAGCGAGAGGAGGCCCAAGGATTCACATTCCAACTGCGCCAGGGAGCCCGCAGCCTCCCATGAGTCAGGCTTGACGCGGAGGCCTTCCTCGACCCTGAAGCACCAACATCAGCAGGCAGCAGCATAGAAGCAGCAGAGAGTGGTGAGAGCAAGAGGAGGCTTTCAGAGTGCGCGGTGTGGGAATCACTGAGTCACATGCATTCTGCAGAAGACCTCCTTGTGTATTCCTGTGTACTGCACCAATTCTCATGAACACCTCGCGATGCATTTAATGAGATGAGCTTAGGTGCAAAAAGAGGATAGAATGAGTTAGGCTTGCCCTTCTTGTCCTTGGGTGGAGGGGAAAGAAGAGAGCCCAGACGTACGACTTCTGACCCGTGTCCCCTGCCTGTTGTTTAGCAACACCACATAGCAACTTTTCTTTTGCCAGAAATCAGCTCACAGCTGCTTTTGAGCCCTGCAGCTCTTGAACTTGTTTCCCATCACACAAGGTAACGTCACCTCCCCATCCCAGATAACCTCATCCATGACCTCTGCAAAGAAAACATACATTCAAGGACCTTTTTTTCCCCAAGCGCAACGCCACCCGCTGCACAAATTAAGCGGAACCCCTTTTTCCCCTCCCCTGCATCTTGCATTTTTACTCCGCCTTTTTTTCCATCGTGTCTTACAGCACTATGCATGCATTCATACAAGACGCACTTTTTCTGCGTGGCGTCGTACAGCGCCATGACGGCATCCAGGTCTTTGCCCTTGATAGGCTTGCCAGCCTTGGTCAGCGCCTGCAGTAGGCGGTCTGCCTTGACAATGAACACGTTGCCCCACTGGATGAGGCTCACGACCGCTGCGTCCCGGAAGTGCTCTCCTGCCTGCATGCCATGAACGTGGCACCCACACAGAAGCTTAAATGACATTATAATTGTCACCTTCTTCAAAATGCATCTCATTGCATCCCTGCAGTGGCATGCTTGTACACACACACACACACACACCACTGACCTGGTCGAACAGGGGGGCAGCCTCCTCGTTACCCAAAGTCTCAGACATGGCTTGCTGCAGCTTGTCTGCTCCCATGTTTTGGTGCTCCAAAGGTCTGCATGACAAAAACATAAAAAGTGTGTGTGTTTGTACGTATGTGTGTTTGTGTGTGTATGCGTGTGTGCATGTGTGTATGTGTATATGTGTGCATGTCTGTGTGGGCGCGCGCACTTCCATTAAATGGTAAGCCAGCATGTTGGGTGCCTTGCACCTTTTCTGTGCAGGTGTCTGGTTATTCCTGACACAACATGCATTCTGCCAAGCTTGCAACTTCCTCAAGGGCATGTCAGACACACAAAAGAACGCGGACAGGCACGCGCAAGAGATGGTGAGCATGCACATGTTTCTGACCCACGTGTGCGTGTCCAGGCCGGTGACCTCAGAGAAGAGGCGCGCAAATTCCAGCAGCCATTCTTCAGGCTCGTACACGGGCTCATTGCCCGCATCCTGGATGAAGCAGCAGCGTCAGCAAAGAGAGCAATCAGCTTTGTAGCAGTCCATGAACGAAGGCATCAAGGTAGCCAGGGCCTGATCCCCGGGGGTAGGAAGCAACAACATGTCACACTGTTGCCACCACTGTTGGTTGAGGAGCTGTGATGCGAGGCAACGCGTTTCCACCCATGATGTAGCTGCTGTGCAAGCGGCGCACATACATAAGGGAGCCACCTCACGCTTGCATTTCTCCAACGGACAGCGTGAGGCTTTGTGAGGTCTACGCTAGGTTGGTAGCTCATAATAGCTTACACGCTACATGGCAACAAAGCTACCCAGCCACGCCAAAGTGTTGCAGTGAATCAAGCAGGTACGGCCTTCTCCTTCATGACAGTTTGGCTGAGGCTGAGCCTGCCCTCACCTTGCGAGGGAAGAGCTCATCAAGAGGGGGCTTGGGCACTTGGGACTGCTTCTCCACAGGCACCACCTGCGTGCCAAAACGTGCATGCACACCAGGTGGGTGAGCCTGCCAACAGCAATGAAATCTGCTTTCTTTGCAACAACATGCTGAGCCTCGAGATTGCCACATGTAATTACATGCGCAGTGTGCAAGCATGCATTGCTGAGGAACTGAGCTACCTCTCCCACAGGTGGAGCACTCAAAGCAGCATGCAACCCAGCTGGAATGTGGTGATTTTGCTGCAACGTCCAAGTTAAGCTGTTGGGATGCCTTGGCATGGTCCCACCCAAAAGCAGCCCAGCCATGCACATTGGACGTTGCAGCAAAATCCACTGTAAGCATTCCGCGCAGGCGGGCTGCAGGTGCAATTACCTTCATACCTCTATCTGTCTCGCCTTTTCATTTCCATCAACAAATCCTTGACAGCCATTAGGAAGCCTGGTATGCATGCACCCACCCTCGCACCCTCACATCATCTGCACCATCAACACCACGCCTTGCCCTCCCCAATGCCCCCATCTGCAGCTTGAGCCAGGGCAGGCTGTCCTTGAAAAAAAAAGCATCCCCCACCTGCAGCTTAAGCGGGGGCAGGCCGTTCTGCTGCAGCAGCCGGGGCGCGTGCGCGCCTCCATGCTGCTTCTGGAAGGCCAGGAAGAGCTCGCTGAGGGCCGTCTGGATGTCTTGCCGTGAGGTCACAGTCACATTGTCGCCATCCTTGTCGGTCCACTGCAGACGGAAGGGGCCTGAGGGCACGAGAGCATATGGGGCAGGCGCTGTTGTGTGAGTCATGCACATATGCAAACAGGGACATCTGGATGCAGCGCTGTTATACCCAAGCAGTGGTGCACCACTGACACCAAAGTGAGGGTATCGTTTCCCCTCTAATCCCTGAGGCCGAGACTAGACAGAGGCTGAGAAATTCAGATTGAGCGGTGATGCACGCCAAAGGCAAACCACAGATACCAACGCTGCAGACATTCTGTTCCTTCATTGAGGCTTCTGGGACGGAGAGTATGCTTGTCTGCTAGGAGGGGGGCATGCTCCCACACCCTTTTCATATGAGGCTTCTGGGAGGGAGAGTATACTTATCTTCTAGGAGGGGGGCATGCTCCCACACCCTTGTTCCTTCCTGCACTGATTCTTACTCAACCATATCTGTCTCCAATTGGCACCTCCACAGCACACACGCCTCACTCCCTGCCTGTGCCTAGCAGTCAGCCATTCTGCACATGCCTGCTTACACATTTTTTATGCGCGCCTGCCTGCTTGCGGGATCCCTTCACACGCATGCCTGCCTGCCTGCCTGCAGATTCTGCAAATCCTGCAAACCTCCTGCACGTGCATGCCTGCATGCCAACTCCCCCTGCACGCGTCAGCAAAGGCGCCCACACACACCTGCATCGGGGTACTTGGCCTTGACTGCCTGCAGCAGCTCATAGTAGCTCACTGTGAGGGGAGCAGTCACGAGCTTGGACTCGTTGCCAAGGGTGGCCTTGATGGTGAGCTGCAGGTTGGGGCCCTGGGGGGCGCGTTGGGCGCTTGGGGAGGCAGCGGACGCGCTGGCGGGACGCTGCGCGACGCGGCCTGCATGGGGAGGGATGGACGGCACATGCACGAGTGCGTGTGCGGGCGTGCGTGTAGAAGGGCGTGTGTGCTTGTAGAAGTGTGTGTGTGTGTCCTGGCTTTCCAGTCCATGCCTCAGCATCAGTAGAGGGGAAAAGAAGAGGACACATGTCGGCACACAGGCTGGTCAGAAAACAGCAGCAGCGCCTTGGGCTCGGCCGAGTAGCACACAGGTGCCCAGTTGTAATCAGACTTTTTACGTTGGCCGCCAAACTCCTAATTTATAATCACCTTTGTGCAAGTGCTGTCCTTGAGGGCAGACCCCCTTGCCACCAGCACACACTGCCTACAGGCCTGCATGTTGCTCACACGCTCTGGCACAAGCCTGCCGTGCCAAATGCTGATATATGATTCAAGCCCAGTACAACGCCCTGCCAGGGCTCAGCAGTCAAGGGGCACTCATCTTCAGGCCATGCAAGGCACAGCAGGTTGGTCACAGGCACCTTTATTGCTTCAGCTAAGCTGCCCTCGCAGGGCAGGTACAGCTATGTAACCCTTACCTTTCCGAGGCACAGCACACCCACCGGCAACTGAACTTGGCATGAGGCTTTTCCTTTACCAGTTAGGGTTTCTATTCTGGGTTGTGGGCTAGTTACAGGCACCTGTTCTGCTTCAGCTGAGCTGCCCTCACAGGCAGGTACAGCGTAATGTAGCCCTTTTCCTCTTTTAGGCACAACACACCTACCGGCCACAGCCTCCTTCAGCCGCTTCTCAATCTCGCGGGTCTCATCAGTGGCCTGGTCACGGTTGAGGGCCTGTACCTCTGTCAGGGCTTGCTTCACTTGTCCCAAATGCTCCAGCGCTTTGATCTGCAGCACCAGCAGCACACGCAAGCGCATCAATGTGATGCCTGCCTGTCGCATATTGGCGGTGGTCACCTTACCGCATTGACACGTACTCATTCCACACACCCCTTTAGAAAATATTTAGTTTAGCAATTCCACGATGAATGCGTGAATCCAGCAAAAAATAATGTGGAACCCGCACAAATCTGCGAGGGGGCAAACAGCTTCTGCTCTGCCCTCATACTTTGACTTAATGAGAGTAATGGTGCTTGCTGTGCAGTCCCATCCAAAATCCCCCAATTCCCTTTTGCTTTGGCACATGAAACCTCCCTTATCATTGCCTGGGGTAAGAAGTTGGGACTCACAGGAACTCTTGGCCCCATTCAACCTGATTTAAAGGGAGGGCCGTGCCAAGCCAGCCTGGTACCATGATTCCCTCTGGGAAATGCAATTGCCATGCTGCCCTTCTCCACTGTCAAACACATATCACCTTGCTCCTTCACACCCCCAAACCATCCCTGTCCCATCTTATACCAGAAAGCGACCTCATGCCTGCCATACTTCACAAAGCTCATTCTGATGTGCTGCAGGCAAGTGTAAACTGCGCACTGCACGCTTACATTTCAAATTTTAGCATCAACATTTTGTGGCAAGCACCGTGACCATGTTGCGTGCATTTTTTTCGCACTTCATGGTTTCAAGCACTATCCTCAATCCGGTCTGGGTTGCAAAAGCATCTTTACATTCCTAAATCTCCACTCAAACACCAGAATGGAGAGACTGGGGACGTGCGCCCTCGTGTGTGTGTGTGTGTGTGTGTGTGTGTGTGTGTGTGTGTGCATGTGTATAATTTGTGCGTGAGCGTGTGAAAGGGTGCTCATGTGTGCACATGTGTGTATGCATATGCATGGATATGTACGTGTTGTGCATGAGCGTGTGTGTGCAAGTGCGCGCGTGTGTGTGTGTGTTTGTGTGTGCGTGCGCACACTTGCTCACGTTCTTGTACATGCACCTTGCCTTGGCAGCAACTGCCCAGAGCTCCAATTATGATCAGAAATATGTCCAGGTTTAATGTCAATGCCACTAGTGCAGCTCCATTGCTTCACAACAGCCTTGGCTGTTGCAATTACCATGCTTATGGTTGTCAGTTGTGCAGCCACAAAACATCTCACCCACCCGCGTCTTTTTAGCAGTCAGGGAATCCGGCGAGGCCTCCAAAATGGTGCCCGCCTCCCTGATGGCTTCCTTGTACCTGCATTCGCCGTAGGATGCCGGAGCAGAGTGGATTGGTGTGATCGCGCGTCGCAAGTGTGTGTGCATGCGCAGACACACACACATCAGTCCCACACCTTCACCGGCCAGACCGAGACGCAGCAACAGTAAGTGATCGTCACTCGCCTGTTGACAATCCATCCATGAGCATGCTACTACTCACTTCTTCAGGTTCAAGTAGCAGAACGCCTTTTTCTGTGTCAGGTCCGAGCGCTCCGCGCAGTTCTCGGGCAGCAGCTTGTACGCCTTGTCAAACGCATCAAGTGCACCGCTGTACTCCTTCTTCAGAATCTGCTGGGTGGCCGCATGCCTGAGCGCGTCGACCTGCTTCCGGACCTGCGAGTCCGTTGTGGGTTTGCAACATCCATGTTTGCAGTGCCTAAAATCATAGCAGTTGGCCAGACGGCAATGGCTCCACCAGGATTGCCCATCAGTATGCTCGTCTGCTCCAGACACACACTTCAGCTCCCACCTCCGCAGACACCTCGACCGCTGCTGCTTTTGGTTTTGCGCCTCCCTTCTTACCCATGATGTTCACTTAATTATAGGATTTTTTTCTATCAGCCACGATGAGATGAGGTTCAGGTCATGATGTTTGATCAATTCAATCCAATCGATTGAGGGGGTCAGATGAACCTTTGACCCTCGTCAATTTGACTTGCATCTATTTCGTGCAGCATTTCCTTGCTTGGGGTAGGTGCTTAGCACAAAGTGTTGACTGCTTTTTGACCCAGGTGAGGTAGTGCCCTCAGGCTGGCCTGTACCCTTCTGGAAGCACCATGATTTCAGTGAATTTATTGATTGGAGAAGTATGCACGCGTGGTGTGCAAACTATGTGCGGGTGACTTCGGAAAAACAGTCTGACCAGGCTGTGAACAATCCCTCTGTTCCAAGGAGGGTTTCACAATCATGGAACAGAAGCCTCATTGGCTCCGGGTTTGCCTTCTTGACCAGGTTGTTGAAATCAATGATTCTAGCTGCAACTTCCCGCGGGAGATGCAATATTTTGCCTACACTGGCACGTGCACGCCGACGTGCCATGGCAAATTTGTGTGGTGAATGGATAGTTTGGGCATGGAGCAGAGTATGCTAGTCTCTTTAAGGTAGAAACCTAGCGCACTTTGGTTACGGGAAAGTTAAGAGTGTTGGGAGTTTGAAAAGTTATGCCACATATGAATAACATTGAAAACACCAGGCATATCTGGATGTACTCGCAACGAAGTTAGAATGGTCCCCGGGGTTAAAAAAGGGGAGAAAACCCCCTCTTAACCACTGGCCAACCCAGACAAAACCCAAAGCTAAAGTCTGGAGGGTTGTTGGTGATCTTGGTGATCTGAGTTGGAGCCACAAACTATAACACCTACCCTCAAGGAAAGGAAGTTTCCAACCTCCACACATGCAAATCACAGATTGGATACGCTGATTCTAAGACAGGCTGCTTTTTCTACCAGAATGCTTGTTCTGCAAGCTGCTTTTTCTACCAGACTCCTTTTTCTACCGGAGCTTTTTACCTCACACTATCAAGAACATTGGCAAGCATCTTGGAAAATGCCTTGCATCCCTTCATCTCTGAAGTGCAGTGTCCTGCGATATCGCACAGACACTTTCTAAACATCGAAATTTACCGTGCAGTCTAATCTGAAAGATCCACAAGCGTGCTCTGCCCTCTTCCAGGCGGTCAACAATCAGATATCACACTCCACATGCTCACTGGTAGCCAAAACCATAGCATCTCTTATACGAAGAATGAACACCATAACATGGTTTGCAGACTTGTCTCAAAACTGTGAGCAAAGGCTCTATGTTAGCATGCTTGCCTAGCATAGATCTAGGAAGCAATGATGGCTGGCGCGATACAACCTTCAAACTCGTGCATATGCCTCGAACATTATCACAACCCCTTAATTCTTTTCTCCTAGGTTCCCTAAGAGAGCAAGACTCACCTCCAAGAAACAAAGAAAGAAAAAGTATGAAGGCTGTCAAAACGCTCCCCACATCAATAAATGAGAAGAGGCTACCTAGGGCCAAGGCGAAGTATATCCCCTCCACCAAGAGAAGAAAGAAAAGAAAGATGAATGGGGATCAGAGTGTTTCTAGCAGTACCCCATATGGCATGCATGCCTGATCTAGATCTCAACTCCATCCAACACGATGCTATCCTGGCCACTCCGTACCGTGCCCAACTTACTTCAACTATTTCTCCTGTTCACTCCAGGTGTTGCGCAGAAGGCAAGGGGTTCGGACAGCAGGATAGCAACCCTTCCATGTTAAACAACCCCAATTTCTGAGTGCTAATCAGCAACACAAGCATTGGATTGAGGTCAAATATGGTAAAGGCACCAGGCTGGGAAGAGTTTCCTCTACCTGCGTAGTTTTTCTTTTTTTTTCCTTTTCTAAAGAAAGCAGTTGGAGGCGCCACAGCAACAACAAAAATTAAATTTAAAGCATCTTAAGGGCAAAGCTACAACTTTTCGCACCATTTGCCTGGATGTCGGCAGGACTTGTCATACCCAGCACTAAAATTAATTCAGAAAACTTGGCTGTTTACCCTTGCATTTGCCCTGGGTAAAGCGATCTTCTACAAGGGCCTCTGCAAAAAATGGTATCTTGGCCTCCAAGGGGCTTCTGGGCTTGCGCGTGCACTTCATGCCCATTCTATAACTGATTCTACAAGCTTGCTACCACTTGACGCGCTTTATAAAAAAAAAATACTAGTTTTCTTTTCTTTCATTCCAAAGCACAATTCTGACAGCCAGGTTCTGCCAGTGGAGGTTGGTGCCTCCAGTGAACCCTCCAGATCCCCACTTCCTTGGGACGTTAAAACTGTTGGTAAAATGATTTGAGGCAACACCATGTAACTGCTGTCTTGTGCTTGCTTGTGCTCATATCAGGCTGCATGTGCGGCTATCCTTTTGAACCATAGACTGCATAACGTAGTTTTTCCTTTTAAAATGATAGTAGGCACACAGATTTCTCAGAAATGCAGAGCATGGCATGGATGTAGCTGGTGTGACCATTTATGAACCGTCTCCAGCAGACTGCTGTTCCCGACTTGGGAACTTCTCTGGACGCTGCGTATGATCAGGCATAAGCAAAGTACTTTTTCTGTTATACTGTGCTTCACTGTTAGTGATAGCCGTGCTATCCTAGATTAGGAATCAATTTGTACGCACCCTTTGTGCGCCCGTTACATAATGCCTGCACTATGGCTCATAAGTCACCTTTGCAGTGAATCAATGTTCCAGAACTTGAAGGGTTTTCCTTCTCGTTAACATTCCTTTTTAATAGGAAGTTCTAGATTAGGCTGGTTTGGTAATGGGCACCTTTTTGCTTCAGCTGAGCTGCCCTAGTAGCAAATAAGTACAGCTATGAAACCCTCTCCTTTCCTGTTCTCCAGGTCCCCACTAGCCTTATCTTTTTTTTCCAATTTTTTGGATCAGCTTGAGGCCTCCAAGCAGCAGCACCGTGGCTTCCGTCGCCATCTTTTTTTCAGGGCCTCAGCTCAAGTCATCCTCCATACCATCCTGTTAGGTTTGGGCGGGGTCATCTGCACCCCTCACTTTGGAGAGGCCCTGACTAGCTTGCTAGTAGAGAACTTTTTCTTGACGCACGCAGCCTTTTGGCTTGCATAATTTTTTTTCTATTTTCCTTTTTCTTTTCACCCCTTACATTTTGGAGCCCCTTAAGAACTTGGTCTTTACACTCATAAAGCCATAAGCTCGTTCTGTTTAGTACGCCTATCCATTTGCTAACACCAGACGCGCTCTTGACACAAATCCTCTCAATTGTCAACAAATTCAGGCACAAGGATACTGCTAGTAATCTCCCTGATCGCCATTTCCTCTTTTTTCTTCTTCTCCTGGTTGAGGGGATTCCTGGTGCCTCGGCTTTAGGTATCCTCTTTTCCTTAAATGGTCGGGACGTGTTGTCACTGCTTGCGTAATTTTCCTTTCAAATTCAAGTTTCTTGAAGGAAGAGTTGGGCTTATACATCAAGACTCTTGCGACCTATTCAGCCAGCAAACAAGATAATATCTAAACCAAATGAAAAGCTGTACATGCAATCCCCACAGCCCAAGATTCCAGGTTTGCAACACATGACTTACACAGATGGCAGTACCATGTTCTCTCAAAGCAGGGATGCGCAACAATCAGGAGCATCTCTCTCCACCCCGGAAGACATCAATCACTGTTTGGACCAAGGGTAGGGTCGAGGCCTCCAATAATCGCAGCACCGCTACCTCTGTTGCGATCTTTTGAGGGCCTCAGATCAAGTCACCCTTCATACCATCATGAACAGAATGGTTCTGTTAGGTGTAGGTGGGGTCATCTACACCCCTCACACTTTGGAGCCCCTTAAAGAGTTTGGTCTTGACACCCATACAGCCACCGAGCTGCCTTTGAAGTACGTCCATGTCCTCCACTAGCGGTCAGGGACTTTGAGCATGAGGGTTGGACTAGATTGGTTGGGTACGCAGAGTTCTTCCTGATTACCTATGTGTGGACAGGTTGGATTTATAGATATTTGTTGTTTTTCAGAGGGGAGGTGTTGAAATGTTTTAAATCCAGGCATTTTGGCATGCATGGTATCAAGAGTAAAAATGGTTGTTACACTGCGTAGCTTCCATTTGGCTTCTGGTACAGCTGTAGCCAGGCCCTGTAGCCAAGCTCGTTTTGATGTTCCATATGGATCCTTGCAGCTGTGTTCCAGACTGCAAAAATGTGTACGTCCCAGGTGTGCTGAGAAACAGGAACCTCCTGGATGGGGCAGGATTATGGATCGTCGTAGCAAATGTTGGTATGTGCAGTTTTTCCAAATTCATAACAGAGATGTGAATAGGCGGTGATGAGTTTGGAATAGGGGTTAGTTATCACTGATATCACTTGGCAAGTGTTTTCCCCAGACAGGGAGGAACATGAAAGTAGCAGTGGCCTCTGTGCTGAGAATATCTGAGATAGCATGACGCAAGACATGAGTCATAATATCATCATAAATGGGATGACAGACGGAAACAACTGAGAACCTGGATGAATACAAATTATGATAAGCACCAAAAAGAATGTATCGGAGGTCAGTGCTCCAGTAGTGCTGGTATTGTGGGTCGTGGTCTAGCGGGGAGGCCAATTGTTACTTGAGTTACCAGGGTCAATTTAGGAGGGAAGTATGGATGTGGGTTGGTAAGGCCTGCGACAAGGAGTCTTTGATCTTTTTGTTAGCGTACTTGATTTCTAGCATAGTATTGTGAGCAAGGAGCCCCTGCAGCTCAGATGCAAAGCTAGTAGGAGCAGGTGTTATGGCTTCATGCAAGCCAGCAAGCTTAGCCCTATAGAATGCCTTGTAAAGGATTTGAAATCAGCTGGGGGTTATCATTCCAACACATCCACTTTGTGTTTTGTGAATGCAGGCCACATACGATTTGTAAACTTCTGGGAGGATAAGGAGAGGTGGAGCACGAGGGTGGGGGCTGTGTGATTCATTCTCTAGTGATGTGTGAACAGGGTTTTATTTTATTTTGTACTTGACAAGGTCAATGTCATGCAGCCAAAATTCACTGCAAACAGTGGTTTTAATGTCTACTTGAGGGTTGGTGGGGTGTATGTCAAAGGTAACTTTTTCGTGGAGTTCTGTGTCAAGCTTCTGCTTCCAAGTGTTAATAGCATCAGGCTCTTCAAAGCCTTGTCTCCCAAGGTTAGAAAGGGCACAGTCTGCTGTGGGTCAAGAAAAGTCGGGTTTGCTCTGCCTGGCTTCAAATTCAAGCAAACGGTGATGGAATTTAGGCCAGGTCTCTTTAGCCTCCACCGGCTCCCAGGTGGGCATCCAGTGACCCTCATGAGTTCTTCTCTATACTAATATTCATTGCCAAGCTTCTGTGCTTTGTTTAGGCCTGCACAGTGGGACACCCTTTACAACGCCATTTTTACTGAAAAGCATCATGCTTTTCACTAAAAATCATGATGTCAAGCATCATGATGTCAAGCGCTTCATGTCACACCTTTTTGTGCTCCCTGTGTGCCTTTGTACTCCTCCTTAGTACTCATTATAACAGCACTTCCCACACTCTGCTCAGATCCACAAACCCACACATAAAGAAAAGAGAATAATAATAGTACATAGTACGTAGGCAGAGGAAAGTCTCCCTACACCAAATAAGGAAAATAGGACACATTAGCACAGAAGAGCCGTGAATCCCTTCCACAACAAAGCGACAAGATAGATAATGCTAATGGAAACTCGAAGGGTTACTGGAAGCACGCTCACCAAGCCTGCTCACCGAGGGCTTTCACTAAGAGCTTTGATAATCATTCTTCCAGCAACACTGTGGCGTTCACTTTTAATGCTGGAGAGGATATGACTTCGGCAGCCTGAGTTAATATGGAGCATGCTGACTATCTGATGACAGCCTGGGAGAGGGCATAAGGGTTAGTACACCTTTTTAAAGCAAACCGCATCTTTTTGATCCACACGTACACAAAATGCACATAAATTGTCATAATTAAGTGCTCAGCATTTGTGGTGGAGAAATTAGCAAAGGAGGCCTTCAACTCGTAACCCTAAACTCGTAACCCTAAACTCGTAACCCTAAACCCAGCTACCACGGATGGGTATGTGCAATAGAGAAAGACTCTCCTCTCCAGAGATGGATGTTCCTGATGAGATCCAAAGAAGCATTTCCCACTGGATGTCCCATCTGGAAAGCACCCCAGGATGCAACTAAGTTGCCCTGATGCCATCATAGGACTACCCCTTGAAGGCAGCGACCCTACCCACTCTAGAACTCATACCGGTAAATTCAAGAGACACTCTATAACACATACCGGTAAATTTAAGAGACTGAGATATAAACCCCATTCAAACCCCATTCAAGTTGAACAGAGGTTATGCTCTGGCACCAAATCTGCCAGTTTCAGTGAACAAATTCTAGAAAAAGAATAAGAGGGGGTCGCCTTACCTATTTTGCTGACATTGTCTTTCTTGCATTTCTTTCTCAAATCTAAATATGCCAACCAATCAATACGTTATTGTTAAATAAAGCATTACGTGACGTAATTTACGTCCACGAAAAGATGATGAAAGAAAGAAAGAAAGACTACTAGTCTTTTGTAGTACGATTGCCAAGTCTGGCCGCGTGCATAAGGAAGGGTCACCAAAAAGTGATGCAATCCGGAGTACCCCAGATCACTCTCCTGGCCTCAGATCACCCAAAAATGGCCTATAGCTCCACCCTGGGACCATTTTTCACACCCAAATTTATGTTGTTGTTTTTTTACATTCAAACACAACGCTAACATCATCCTGCATATTAAAAAAAGGAAAAAAGGAGGTCAAAAATGACATTTTGAGCACCCGTTGTCACACGGTGCTGGATTTTCTTGAAGGGAGATGGCTGAAATATTGTATCTGACCAATCACAGGGTCCTTTCATTCCATTCTTTTTGCAACGATATTTTTTAATACAAGGATTCCAAATAACTTAAAAGCACCAATTTGGTGCAGTGGCTGGTCAAAAGTGTAGATTTCGTGGTCAAGCAGGAGGGTTCACGCCGCGGCTGATTTGTAAGGGTGCCCCCAATCTTGGACAGTGGAAACCTGAAAACCAACAAAAGCAGCAGCAGCATTGCCAGCAGCTCATGCACCAACAGCATCCGCTACTGTTGCGTCAATAGTACCACAAAGCGGAGGAGAGGTTGCAGCCACTTCAACGAAGCAGAAAGCAGCAGCCCCAACCCCCTCTCCAGTACGCCCAGTCACAAAATCAGCTCCAGCAATAGCAACCCAGGTTTGCAAACGCATCTCATTCCAGTCAAAAAATAACAGGGAGGGAGAAGCAGCTACAGTCAGAGCACACCAGTCTCCGACCACTCAGCACCAACACCGTGTTGGTGACCAGCAGCAGGAGCAGCAGCACCAACATTAGCAGCAGCAGCTGCAGCACCAGCCTGGTTCTGGTGCTGAGGGCAGAACACCACACCAGCCCCCCACTACTCAGCACCAACAATGAAAAGAGTGCCAAGGACCAATTCCAGGTACCCATTGAGAAGTAGAGGGGGGCGCGGGGGGAACAGGGAGCACTCAGCGCCAGCCACAGCCACTCCACCTACTTCCAAGGCCCGCCACCCTAGTCAGCTCCTTCCAGAACAGAGGCACGTCCATCTCGTGGAGGTCAAATACTGTGAAGACACCCGGCCCAAGAACCGACTCGAGGCCTCCAAGCAACAGCACCGCGACCTATGTAGCCATCTTCCAAGGGCCTGAGCTCAAGTCACCCTCCATACCATTCTGTTAGGTGTGGGAGGGGTCATCTACACCCCCCACACTCTGGAGCCTCTTAAAGAGCTTGGTCTTGACACTCATACAGCCACCAGGCTTGCTCTGAAGCTTCATGCTCATTTTGTTCAGTACGCTTATAAAACTATTAGCACCAGACGCGCTCTTGAGAAGACTTCTCTCAACTCTTATCGCCAAGATCAGGCACGGGCTACTGCTAGTAACCCTCCTGATCCCCATTGACTTCTTTCTTGTTTCTCTTGGTGAAGGGGATACACGGTGCCTTGGCCCTAAGTATCCTCTTTTCCTTAATTGATGCAGGGAGTGTCTTCATTGCCTGCGTAGTTTTTCTTTTTCTTTCTAGCACCAACACCAGCACAGGAGCAGCAGCACCAGGGCAGAACACAGGAGGAGCTATGAAGAAAGGACAAGGAGCAAGCACAGACCAAGACAGCCGAGCTCAAGCGCGCAAGATAGCGCGGGCAATGAAAGCGACATGGGGCCCTCCCAGAAGGTATGGGACTTTGGGGGGATATGCTGGGCCTCCAAGTCATTGGAATGGGCCTCCGGTTTCCTGATTTCCACTTGGGAGTTATCTAAGGGGATCCTGTAGTCGATGTCATTCAGGGGTGCCTACAGATCCTTGCCCTAAATCAAAACAATAACAAGCTTTTTCTACATGACTAATAATACACCGATCCAATTGCGCGGTGCCCGTCTTCTGGAGGCAGCAATTAGGCACTCCGGCGGCTATGCCTCGGTGTCCGCTCTCAGGTACCTAGGCCTAGGATGCCCAAAGTACTGAGCCACGCACACTTCCCACAGGTTCCATGCCGCGTTCACATCCCTGTGCATCTGGTACGAAAGTTGTGGTTTCTTCACACGTTCAAAGAAGCGTGAGTCTCCCTCACCAGAGTGCACCAGGTGGACACGAATCATACTATTAATTTGCTTTTTATGAGCAGGCTAGCAGTCAACCATTTTGACTAGAGGCCTTCTTTTCCCTGTAACATGTAACCTGTGTGCCTACAGAGGAGGAGACATGTGTCTTCCTTCATCTAAATGCCTAACAATGTTTAGGTTGTGTGAGCTGCGCAGAAAATACAAGGACCTGTTCATTGATCTTTTTAAACCGTTACACACTTTTGCCCAGCTTCCAAACACTGATTTTGTTCCTTTCTTGGCGAGCTTTCACGTTGTGACTAATCTTGAGGTCAATGTTTTTCTAAATCAAGACTCGCACAGATTTTCAAAATTTTTGTCTGAACTGGTTTCAATTTTTAATGCTGGATGAGAATGTATCACCAGCAGCCGATCAGCCAGATTTTCGGGCTGTAGGCCAACCCCCTTGTAACCCTTGTAACCCTAACAATGTTTACTGTCTGAGTGAACATGGAGTAATGCATGGGCGTATTTGAAATGAATGTTTACAAACCTTACTTTTTACTATAAAAGTAGCAGTAGTGTACTTTTAAGGTCTGGTTTGGTTGCAGGCATCTCCTTTTATGCTTCAGCTAAGCTGCCCTCGTAGGCAGGTACAGCTATGTGACCCCTTTCCTTCCCTTTCATTTATGAACCATACGCTGCATTCTATTGTTCATCAAACCCTTGGAGAAAAAAAAGATCTACGCTTGCCGTTCGGCCGCGTGCATTAAGGAAAGAGCCTCCCATTGACTCCCACCGATAGAGGGCATCTTTATCTCCACCCTGGCCACAAGTATTCGACCCGGGGACCTCCTCCTTGCTGTCGCCCTCCTCGCGCTTGGCCAGGGCTCCGTAACATGACGGTACCCTTGGAGTATTCATCTGATCCAAGAAGTTTGAAGCCTTTGCCTCATGATTGCTGTTTAACCCTATCCTATCCTCACGATTGCAAACACCAAACTACAACGAACATGCTTTTACTATCTTTCCAGTCCAACTTTTGTGAGTCGAGCATTTTTTGGCCAGGTCTGGATGCAGGCCTCAGTGTTTCTACTCAGCTGCCCTTGCAGGCGGATATATCGATGCAACCTTACCTCACCTTGGACTTTTCCAACAAGCACCCCAGATCAAGATATCCCAGCCACAGGCTGATCAGCCGAACAGTCTGCTTGAAGGCCCCCCTTTGTAATCTTATTTTATTATGACATTCCCTCCTTTGGCCATATTCAATATTAATGAACATCTCTTTAGCACCAAGACAAGTTCGCAAATGAGCGCAGAAGTGAGAAAAGAAGGGAAAATAAACGTCAACGTCCATCGAGTAAAAAATTGAAAACATTTCAATCATGCCTCCTCTCGAGTACCTGCTCTCACAGCCTGACGCTGAGAAAAAGATTCAATATAATATGATCATATACACACAAATCCAGAATGGCTACGTGATCATTACCTTGTTCTTTGTCTCATCTTGAGGTGGGATACCTTGAAGGTAAGGCCTCAAAGAGACTCAAGGCTCTGACATGAATGTCAAAAAAATAATACAGGCCTAAAGATCTATATTGTACGCTGTTCAGGACGTCAGAAATGGTGAATAGCACCACTCATTCCCCCACAGTCTTTGCAATGAGCATTTGGCATCTGGATGAATGGTTTAAGCATGGTCTCTTTATCCATATGCACTATTCTTCCACATTTTGTACGTGACTGCTCATGACATTACCACTTATGATTATGTGGCACCTGCTTTCAGTGTGCAGAGGCCTGTGGCCTTGCTTGGGTTGCTGGCATCCATCCAGTGCTGAAGGTCATAGGGAAGATCACCCTGCAATTCAAACAGGAATAAGTGGATGTAAATCAGGTTGCCTGGCTGCGTGTCCCGTGTCTGTTAATATCAGAACAGCATTCAATTGGTTCCGAGCAGCAATGCGTCTTTACAACTCCTTGACACGATGCAACAGCTCCACAATGAAAAAGATTTTGCAGGCTGACATGCGGCTGAGCTCGAGATCTGATGATTGCTGGTCTTCCCACATTCTATCAGCCATGGATGGTTTGGCCCACTCCCATACTTTCAAACAGAAGCTGCTGAATTGTGAGCCCATTGAACTTAGTCGTTTTGTTGTAGATCTCAGGACCAGGCACCTACAATATTGGGAGCCTTTTTCCAACACACACCCTAGAGAGCGCAACAGTAAACGCTTAACTTATCACCAGTGGTGTGCTCCTCCTATTAAAAGAGCCTTGGTTATGCATTCTCCTTATAGCCTCCCCAAATACATGTTCCTTGACCTCCCCCATGATGTCATTCGCAGCGTGGCTCGGTTTAGACTCCGCATTCACACCCTTCGCTATGAGACAGCAACTTGGAATCACAGCTCTTCCCCAAACTGTGACCTTTGTGAGGTTGATGATGATGTCCAGGATGAACAACACGTCCTCTTTCATTGCACACAATTCCAGGTGGTCTCTCTCCGCAGGAAATATGCTCCCTTGTTCTCAGGCAGAATCTCATGATGTGTCTGCTTTTTTGAACCAGAACAACAACAAGCTTCCTTATTTCCTTCATGAATTGATTGCCTTTTATGAGCAGGCTAGCAGTCGCACTTCTTGACTGAAGGCCTTATCCTTGTAAACCTTGTTAATATCAGAAGGATGAGAAGCTAGCATGCAAGCAATGCAAACACACACACACCAGTGCTTCCTTTTTGGTTTTTCACACCCAAAAATGCCCATTTCTAAAACCTCCATTTGATAGCTTTTGCCCACATGCCCCCAGACCACCTGTGGCCTCCAGGCAATAATCTCCAAAGCTTTCTTGTATGAGACAGTGCTGAACACTGCTTAAAAATAACAGCACTGTTTGTGCTATGGGCTGTTATGTTGCTCTCCCTTAAGCTGGAAAGGCCAATCTCTATCTTGCAAGAGGAGGTTCCAGCTTATCATTCCTGCCCCAAACGTCCATGCTTGCTAGCATTAAGCCATTTCCCAATGGCTGCTGGGTAGGGAAATGAAACAATGCTGAACTTCTTGCTCTTGAACGCCAGCGCACAGGGCTTCCCAGCTGCAAGTGCTTGTTTTATGATTGCAAACAGAGTGTGCAGGTTGGAGTCAGCTGCATGGGGCCCTGCGTGCCTTTGCGCTGTGTACTTTGCTCCCTTGTCCATAAGCTGCTGCTGTGATGCCTGGCCTTTCTGTACCTGCTGCCATGCTGCGGCGCTCCTTGTGCTTTGCCACTCTCATGTGGCTTGACATTCTGTACATACAGCTGGCCCTGCAGAAGAGCTGCTCTTGAGGCACTGCCTCTACATTTTCATTGTTGTCCTCCAGACCCACATCACAGAGCCAATGCAGGGGGCAGTTAGGGGGCTTATACCAGGCTGCCTGGAACTTCTTGGAGATAATGTGGCTTGTTGGCCTTGCAACCACCTTCTCTCCCCCGTTTCACCCTCTTCCTCCATTCATCATCGCCCAGTAGGAAAATCTTACAAATTGGGTCTCAATAGTTGACGTTATAAGGAAGTTGAAGGCATTCTAAGGTACAAAGGTACTCAACCTCCCTTTTCAACGAAGCCTCTCTGTCCACCCAATCCTTGATTTCATAGCTTTCAAAAATCTTGAAGAACCTGGATTTTATGGCCATTGGTATAACATGGCGTCAATAAGGAAGCACTGACATACACACACAGAGAGAGAGAGAGAGAGAGAGAGAGAGAGAGAGAGAGAGAGAGAGAGAGAGAGAGAGAGAGAGAGAGAGAGAGAGAGAGAGAGAGAGAGAGGAAGAGAGAGAGAGAGAGAGAGAGAGAGAGAGAGAGAGAGAGAGGGAGAGAAAGAGAAAGAGAGAGGAGGAGATAGATAGATAGATAGATAGAGAGTTTTGCAGCAGGCAAGGAGACATATGGGCATAAGTGGTTGTGATCAAGCTTACCGCACTTACACATATCCATTCTGCACCCCCTCCAAAATATTCAATTGCTGGCTCCCGCCTTATCTCGCACCCCACTCAGTATTCGTTTTTGAATATACTTTGCATACTCCCGCAGGGGCAATCAGCCCCCACTTGCCCCAGAACTTTAGAGGTTTGAGGTAAGCTTGTGTGTGTAGGCTGCACACTGCTCCTGCATGTGGAAACCTGCAAGGCTTCTAAAAAAAAAACCATGAAGATGGCCACGCACACTGTTCCTACAATGGAGACCTGAGTCAGTATGTCCAATCTTTACGCTCAAAAATGCACGAAGTCCAACAACACAAATTGCTCCTTCTGAATTTGCTTTCTTCTCTCCTAATGTGCCATGACGCTGTGCTCAATCTGCTGCTTGAGCTAACAGCAAGCCCTCTTGCCTCCTGCAGCTCCCACTCCTCAGCTAAGGGGCTCCTCACTAAGGCTCAGGGAGCTTCACATTCCCAGCCATTGACAGTCCTCAGGGGCCCTCACTTCAATTCATACTCCAAACATCCTCAAAATCATATTCTACTATCACGCACATTCTCGCATGCTCCAAACTAGTTATTTTTCTGGTGGCTAGCACCCCGTAAATACATAATTTCTGCGGAATGACATTTATCGTATAAGTACAGTAAATACCATTGTTCAGGATGATCAAAACAACTTTAAAGCATTGTGTTTGACTGTTTTCAAAAATGCTGGAAACAGACTTGAGTAAGCACATGCCAAAGTTGCGGTCAGCCACACGTGACTGCACTTCAGTGAGAATTATATATGATACGACCTATACATATGAGTGCATGTATGTGTATGCATGTATGTATGTATGTATGTATATATGTATGTATGTATGTATGTATGTATGTATGTATGTATGTATGTATGTATGTATGTATATATGTATGTATGTATGTATGTATGTATGTATGTATGTATGTATGTATGTATGTATGTATGCATGTATGTACATGCCCAGTTAGTATAATTGCTTACACAATAACTGGTGAGGTATGCCAGCAGAGAGTTGCTCTTGGACAAGCCAAGGTGGGCTGTACATTGAAACCTTTCCACACACGGGCTCAAAACCCTCAAAACAAGACTACATGGCTCCTTCCTTCTTTCACACCGGCCCACCAGAATTCTCACCCCTTTGACATCCGACCCCTCGTCGTCATCACTGGGCAGGCGGTCCACAAAGTCTTCCACAGTCAAAATGTCGGGCCCCTCCTGTTGGCATTGCTGGGTTTGCGCAGCGTAATCATGATGCGTGTTTGCTTGTGGCAGGCGGGAGGGCTGCTGGATAGGCGGGTTGCTGGCGTGTGTGCTGCTGTGTGCCGTGTGGTGTTGCTCCTGCTGCGTATTTGGGTGCGACCGGGACGGTGATGATGGGCTGGGTGGGGCAGGGATGCTGCTCCTGTGGTTCTGCGCTCTGGACTGGCTCTGGTTTGGGTGGCCCAAGCTCTGGCTAAGGTGGTGGTGGTTGTGGTAGTGATGTGGAGAGGCCACGGAGGCGTAGGTTCGGGGTGGTAGTGTCAGGGGCCCTGTGCTGCTGCCGAATGTCTCAGCTGTGGTAGCAGGGGTGCGTGGTGCAGTCCCATCTAGGCCACTGCCGGTTGTGCTTGCTGTGGTTGCTGCTGCTGCAGCTGCTGACATCTGCATGCGTGACGGGGGGCGGCCACCGCCTCTGGTCAAGGGTCTCCTGGAAACATGCAAAGTGAAAACACAGAGGAGCCAGTCGAATGGACAGCACATTTTCCTGTGCAACGGCTGGGAGCGCGTGCGCACCGAAGACAGGCCCCCCCCGGGCACTTGTGCATCGCAATCAAAGGACCTGATCTGCAGGAAGCCTTGCAACATGAGGCTTTCTCCTCCGGTTGGTGTGCTCTTTTCCATGGACCTTCAGCTGCAAGCCCATCCCTCTCACCTCCACATCCTTGCCCATGCTCATTGCTACCCCTGCAACTTTGGCCAGGACCTGCTCCTTGGCTCTTCAGCATCTTTTGAAAGGATGCTTATCAACAGGATCGCATCTGGTCGCTCGCCTGCAAGCGGCCCCCTCACACCGGGCTCGTTCATTGACATTGATGGTCTGTGCCACTGCACATCAGCCCCTGCACACCAGCCTCACAACAACAACAACAACAACAACAACAACAACAACAACAACTATATCGTGCCTCTGCACGCCAGCCTCACAGAGGTACCATGTCCTTGCACACCAGCCTCACAGCAAATGAAACATGCCCCTGCACACCAGTCTCACAGGCGTACCGTGCTTCTGCACACCAGCCTCACAGCAAATGAAACATGTCCCTGCACACCAGCCTCACTGGTGCACCCAGCCCAACCGCGAGCATTCTGTCTGCCACTCACCCCTCCAAGTCGTACATGGTGCCCCCGCCTCTGGTGCCCGGCCTGCCATCGTTTTCAAACGCGTTGGCTCCATTGTCAACGGGCAAGTCAGTGGCCAGGGACCCCCTCACACCCACAGGCGGCGGCCGCGGGCCGCCTACAGCAGAGCTGCCCCGGTTCGTGGCCCACTCTGAGGTCGCCAGGCTGCCCCCAAAGGATGGGATAGAGGAAGCTGGGATGCTGACGTCAGGTTGATGAAAGCCTGTGCCATGCTGCCGCCAGGGGTTAAGGGGGGGTTGGGGTTTGCTCGGCTGCTGCTGCTGCTGGTGGTGCTCCTGGTGCTGCTGGTGCTGGAGCGCTACCTTGGGTGTTCGCGGCGGCGGTGGCGGGGGGGGGCGGTTGCACCAAGGGCGTGCGCGGTGGAGGCTGGCGGAGCTGGGGCGTCCGCGGCGGCGGTGGGCGGGCGCGGGACATCCGTGACGGCAGATGCTGATGGCGGTGTTGTTGTTGCAGCTGGCCTGCTGTGGATGGCGGCTGGCGCTGGGCCAGGGGCGTCCGAGGCGGCCACTGCTGCTGCAGCTGCTGCTGCTCCTGCCCCAGGTGCGCGGCGGAGCTGCCTAAGACCTGCCTGGGTCGCCGTGCGCTGAGCGGCTGCGACGGGCGCTGCGGTGCTGTGCGGTGCATTCCAACCTCAGGGTTGATGCTGCTGCGGGGGCTGAGGAGGGGATTGGGCATCGTGGAGCTCAGGCTGGGGGGGGGGGGTGGCACGGCCGGACTTGCTCCCTGGCCTAGCTAAGTATAGGCTGGGCGGCTTGGGTGCTTGCATGCCTGCCGGAGTACCAAACAGCCCGTCTGCAGTATACTGAGCGGCTCCCCGAGAGAGGGAGTGGTGGTGCTGGCGGTACTGCTGCTGGAGGTGGTGCAGGGGGGTGCGAGGCACGCGGGGCATGGGGCTGCCAAGACGAGAGGGCACCAGGGCTTGCTGAGAAAAGGGGCGGTGGTTGGAGGGAGGCGTGAGGGGTCTGTCCCTGGAGTGGGACAGCTGGCTGTGGCATGCAGCAAGCTCAGGCCCTTGCTGGGGGGCGTGTGCGGCAGAAGCATGGGAGGGAATATGGTTCCTGGCTTTGCTGCTCAAAGGTGTAGCATGGGCTGTGGTACTGAGACTATGCGAGGTCATGTCCGCTCCACGGCTGGGTGGGGGTAAGGGGCCTGTGGGATGCAATTTGGCAGTGTACCTGGCGTGGGCGACCTCGGCTTGCCCCACAAGCGCGATGCCAGAGCCTGGGGAAAGGGGTCAGGCACGGGTGCAGAAAGGTCTGTCATACATGCATGCTGGCATGCTTGCATGGGTGCGGAGGTCAGTCGCACATGCATGCATAGTGTGGAGGCCAGTTGCACATGCGTGCACAGGTGGCGTAGGTTAGCCGTACGCAAGTGTGGGTGCTCGGCCAGCCTGTTTTCACACATGCTTACCTTATGTGAAAGCAAGTATTGGATGAGCACACATATGCTTAACAATAATGCCAGGAGATAGCTCGCGCAGGAGCGTCGCAGCTTCTTGAAGGGTGAGTTTGTGAGTGGGTGGCTTTGCTCTGTTTGAGGCATGCAGAGTTGTTCGTGTGCACAGTGCACAAAGCACAGGCAAGTTTGTTTGCTGCTCCTAGTGCACCTGCATTCTCATCATCTTTCCTGATGGATTTTACGAATCATACTCAGCACCCAAGATTTCCGTCAATTGGGAGGCTTTCCGACGCTTCAATGCATGCCAGGAACCGATGTTCTGCTTGCATTTGGGGCAACAGAATGCAATAGCAGGAGTGCAATGACTGCGTTGCAATTTTGAGTACTCAAGCGCACAATCATTTAAGACAACATGCCCTCCAAATGATGCTGAACGCTGTATGTTGCAATTTTACATACCTGCGTGCTTGCATTTTTGTGTTCATGTTTGGTGCATTCATTAACATGTGCACATGCATGTGAACGTAAAGGGCCTGTTTTATGCAAGGCATTCAACACTCGAGTGTTGAATGTTCATTGCCATAAAGATATGCACTGTTTGCGCTCAAGCACGCTTGCATGCATGCACACAAGCATGCGCATGTGTGTGTGTATGTGTGCGCACGCGCGCTCGCGCGTGTGTGTGTGTATGTGTGTGTGTGTGTGTGTGTGTGTGTGTGTGTGTGTGTGTGTGTGTGTGTGTGTGTGTGTGTGTGTGTGTGTGTGTGTGTGTGTGTGTGTGCGCGCGCGTGTGTGTGCGTGCGTGCGTGCGTGCGTGCGTGTGTGTTGTGTTGTGTGCGCATGCATGCACAAGCGAGCCCGCATGCCCAAGCCTGATTGCTTTTGTGCAATACTGTGTGCTTGCGTATATGCTTTTTTCTGCGCTTGCATTGTTTGAGGTTACCACGCAGTCCACATTCTCACCTGTAGCCATGGTATGAGTTTCCTCCGTCAATCCACACTGCTCCTTGCTCTCCAAATGCCGCCCTTGCTTCATGGAAAGGGGGACTTCACGACATTCTGCACCCTAAAGCCATCAAAATATAGCCTTCACATTATAATGTACTAGCTTCGATGCTGCATAGACTCGCTCGACAGAAGGGGTATCAGGCGAATGAGTTTATTCGAAGTCAACGTGGAAGCGTGCAGTATTTAATTATCTGTTTAGAAAAAAACCAAGCATACTTATCATAAGATACTTCAAACACGCATGCACATTTGGGAGATGGACGTATCTGAGCAGCAGCGAGCTCAAGAGACCTCAGGTTTCTTCTTCTGGAGGCCTAAGACCCAGATATTCCTGTTCCTGTGAATGAAGGCCTTCAAGGTTGAGGCTTAGTCAATCTGTCTATGGACAAGAACAACAGGCACTCTTGCTGCATCCTGGGACCCGAGACAGCAGGGTTGGGAAAGTATGTACTTACACTCCTAGCACAGAGGCACGAACTGCGATTGAATGACATCCATGAGTTGCTCTGCAATGGCAATGAAGCGCAAGCAAATAATGCAAGCTTGATCCATAAGCTAACACTCCAGGCGGCCTCCAGCAAAGCCCTAGACCTAGAGCGGTACCTCCTCCAAAGAGAGCTGACCCTGCCCTTAGACAGCAGCTTTGGGAGTGAGAGCAATGGAGCAGATGCCATGCATGATGCCGTCCTGCGTGCTGGGACGCCCCTGGCAGGTGCTGGTCAAACTTGAGGTAGACTCTTTGCGACTGCTCCGTGAAATTGCTGCGGCCGCTGCTGTTCATGTCACAAATTTGTGTTCTGCTAGTAAGCATCTCGTTACACTTGAATGGCAATGACGCTTTTGCTTGAGTAGGTTCCACCTGCACAGAGCACAAGCTGCTCTGCCTCCTTGCTTCAGCAAGCACATGCGTGATTGCTGCGCATTGACAAAAGCGTCCTTTTTGCGGCCTGTTTCTCTGATGTATTTGCATTGAGTAGTACCGCGGCGTGACGCACGAGTCCATCCAAAGTGCACACTGTGTGCAGGCACGCCGAAGGTGCTCAGCTTGCTCTGGTTCTCATTGCACACTGTGTGCAAACATGCCGGAAGCGCCCAGCTTGCACCGGTTCTCATTGCACACCATGCTATGGAAGAAAGAAAGAAAGAATGCGCAGTCCAAGTCTGGCCGCTTGCATCAAGGAAAGGTCACATGTCCTGAAGGGCAGGGCCCCACCATATAGACCAAGAAGAAGAGCAAGCACAGGAGTCCACTCCAGCAAGTTGGCCCCCACCATGGGACCTACCACACCATGCTATGATTCTCATCGCACACAACATGCAGGCATGCCAGAGGCGCTTGGCCTGCTCTGGTTCTGCAAGTCCAGGCAGGCCAGCCTTGCCGTGGAGCAGCAGGAGCTACAAAACCACATTGCAGCTGTGCATGCCGCACACCTCCAGCATGTCATGCATTCAGCCTCTCGGAATGCCTCTGGGGTCCCCACACACGCTGTGCCTCACTACCAGTTTGACCACACAGGCCCATTGCAGGCAAATGGTGTCTGTGCATGTGAAAAGGTGGGTGTTGGGAGATGGGCAGCGATGGCATTGTTGCAAGTGAGAATATGGGTGTAGAAAGATGGGCAGCAATAGCATTGTTGCATGTGAAAAGGTGGATGTTGGGACAGTGCATCGCGCATGCAGCAAACAAAGGCAAGTCCTCAAGGGGCCTGTGCAGGCATCTGCTTCATGCGTGTGCCTGGACTGGGGCAAACCCTCCAATGCATACATCATGTATATCCTGATTTTTCCCCCAATCAATGAAACAAATTCATGTAAAAAATTATGCTTATTAATAGCACAGTTACCCACTAAAGCATGTGCGATTACTCACATACGCACACACACATGCACACACACACACACACACACACACACACACACACACACGGCATGACCTGATCGAGCACATACATCTGATGCCCTCTGCTGTGTGTGTGTATGTGCTGGCCCATATACTCTCTGGTTGAGGCGTGTCATTGGAATGGGCGCTGCTTATTTTGTGCTTGCGTGCAAGCAGGAGCTGACAGCAGCAGAGCAGTGCATGGCGGCAGTGCTGTATGCTCAAGCAGACATGGCAGCGCGTGTGGCTCGTTTGACTGAAAGCTTCAATTCGCGTACGGCCACAGGTGAGTGGTGCGTGTGCTGGTGCTTTGGTTTGGAAGCATTCCTATGAATGTGCTGACAGACCCCTGCAGCAGGTGCCAAGACGTATTGAGGCTTTTTCCCCATCAGGCTGGAACAGGTGCCTCCTCTTTTTGAATTGAAACATGAACTCCATTTCTGCCGAAACCGAGTGATTGCTTGCAATCAGGGCACATGTGTGCATTGTCCTGCTCTACAAGGCTGCAGTTGGCTAAACTATCAAAACTGAAGTTGGGACATGAGTGAGAGAGTACAGGCTCACTCATTTAGGGTAGCGCTCAAGATGCCAACGTTTGCATTGGTGCAGTGCCTGCAGATGTGTGGCCTGCTTTTTTGGGGTGAATGCACAATTGAGTTTCGTGGCTTCCTGCAGAACGTGTTTCGTTTCCATTTCAAAACACTCCGTCATAATGTACAAGCACAGAGGGGGGCCCTTAACAGCATGATTTCCATTTCCCCACATTCATTCAGACATGAGGGCTGTAGCCTAAACCAATTTTCTGCACTCCCCTATTCGCTATGTATGCTCTTGGAGTTGAAAAGGTGGGGGAGTTGCAGGTGTCCAAGAGTGCTATGCAAGGCAATAGCACTAAAGCTGCTGGATACAAATGCATGTTATGGAAGGTCTGTTTTTGAGGATGCATCTCTTGACACGTTATGCCTCCCAGCAAAATGCTTGTGTGCGCAGGTGCCCAGTCTGCTGTCTCAGAAAGTGACTGGCAGGCTGCCTTGCTTCACGCTGCCTGGGTAGCTCCCGGCGGGCGCTTTGCAAAGCGCTTGGCAGCTCGGATCGCCGTCTTGCCCCAGAGCCACAACCACAGGTTCCCAGCGCTCGAACAGGTGGGGAGCTTGCTTGCTTGCTTGCTTGTAAGCAGAAGGATGATTGAACTCCAGAGTGGATCTTCCTTTTCTTTAAATGCACATGCGTGCTAGCAAAGAGGTGAGAGCGCCCATGAAAGATCCAATGTAGAGAAGGTTGTGCCTTTTTCCAGGCGCCCGATGTTTCTAATGCAGGCATGGACTCATCATCGGAGTTGGCATGGACTCACCTTTGTATGGTGCTTGGCTCTCTGTTCCTGAAGTTGCTCGTAAACCATTACATGCATCAGCCCCAGCCAGATTGCAGTCACCACTGTTATTATGCTGGCCATAAGTGACGGGTGCCTGGGAGGAGCTTGCTCCTTGACATCCATGCGTCTATCAGCTGCTGGGCTGCCTTAAGATGTCTTTGCATTTTCCACCTGGGAAGGCGCGCATTCTCTTCAAGGAAACAGGCAATGCACAGGCTTTGCAAGGCAGCTCAGATACCCACCACGCTGGTGCGAGTGATGCGGTACGTTTGCTGAGAGCGCAGCTGTGCTGGCTGTCTGGGGGTACTAGCAGCATGGATGTATTTGGGATATGTGTGGGACCCACTGACGGGTCTACACAATGTCCGGCAAACATTGCTTCTCCCAGATGACATGACTTATCACACACACACCGTTATTTGGGTACACCACGGCACACAATGCTGCTCAGGTAGCAGGCGAGGACCTCGCGCGTGACCGGAGAATGGCCAGGCTCAACCTTCGTCACCCCCCACACGTCGTGCGGCATGCCAGCCTGGCTGCAGGGCTTGTGGTGCGTGAGAAAAAGATGAATGGCAGCCATATGCTTGTGCTTCAGAGGAAGATGCTCTTTCTCAGGAGGAGGTTGCCTCTGCTTTATAAGAAGGTGCATGACAGCGGTGCCTCTATTTTCTTACTTACACTTCATTGCACTCCACCTCATCTGCCCTTCATCTGCTGCAGACAGGCAGCAATGGGGGAGTTTAGGTGGAGTTTTGGATATCATTGCAAGCAATGCGTTCATACTGCTGCAGTTGCTGAACATGCCTCGTAAGGCCTGGTATGTTGGTTTAAGTACAGATGTGCCTTCTACAGCAAGTGCTCAGGGTTGTTGGAAGGGGTTGGGAGGGAGAAAGGATGGAAGAGAGGGAGGGCATGCAGCACAAAAAGGAGCAAGCGAGCGAGCAAAAGAGAGAGAGAGAGAGAGAGAGAGAGAGAGAGAGAGAGAGAGAGAGAGAGAGAGAGAGAGAGGCTTCCGGTCAGGGCTGTGGTGCAGATCTGGTTGGCTGTCCTCCATCACCTGCAGACAGAGAGCCGTTTTTGCCGTATCCTACATTGACAGAAGCAAAGGTTCAAGATGGACAGGAACATCAGTTTGTCGCCGTCCAAGGTTAGGGTGTAGCTTCCTCCAGTGATCGCCCATAGAATTCCAGAGGGGGTTATCTGAGGCCCAAAATCAGGTGTTTTTTGCATGCTCCCTACATATGTGTCCCATAGCGGGCACCTTTCAAACTTAAGTTCCTTTGGTACCTTTCTGTGGCACTAGAGTTCCAGAGGTGCCAGTCACGGGAAGCATGCCAAATTAGCCGTGGCGTGAACTAGTTTTCACCACCAAAACTCCACATCTGACCACCCGATGCACCGAAATGGGTGATGTTTAGTGATTGGAGTTCTTGTAACAAAAGAATATCATTGCAAAAGAAATGAAGCGGAAAGACCCAGTGGTTGGTGTAATGTGGTGATTTCAGCCATTTCCCCACAAAAAGCAAATTACCAAATTAGGGTTTACGTGCCCATGTGAGCTTCAGCCCAGTCTATCTAAGCACACAGAATCTGAGCGTATGCTCTGGTAGCTTTTAACCCCAGCTACACTCTAGAGCTAAAGATGTCCCATTCAGATGAAATGGCTGTGAGTGAGCGCAGCTTTTAAATGCAGAAAAGGAGCATGTTTGGGAATTTGCTCAGATAGCCCCCTCTGATAGAATCCCAGGAAAGTTGGCAGTCTAGTCAACATATTATGGCCGTTTGCAGAACACTTTAAATCACAGCTTGGTTACAGTGCCTCCAGCAATTCCCTTTTGTTCCCCTTTCAACAATTGCAGGATGGCTTCATTGAGAGCATGGACCTGCATGCACGCCTTACCTCTGCCGCAGAACAGGCTGCTGCAAACGATGGCACAGTGCCAACCGAGGTGGGTGCATGAGCTTCATTTCTTTATCTGGGCTTGAGTGGCGGCCGGCCCCTCAGCTGTGTCGCATGATGGGACATGCCTACTATGGAAATCCTGTTTTTTTTTTTTTGTCTGGATGAGTTCCATGCACACTGTAAAAATGGAAGAGCTTGCGAGAATGCATCAAAACGCCACGATGCATGCAAGCATGCACGCATGCATACACCCATGCGTCCATTCCCCTCAAATTAATCCCTTCCCTCTCAGTTGGACGTTGCACCACTGCCCCTGCCTTCTGTTCCTCATCCCCCATTTGGAATGGACCGTCATGCTTGGCCGACAGGATCTGGAGGCATGCGGGGCTCTTCTGATCATGCATTAACCACTGTATCTCGTGTCTGAGCATCACTGCAGCACCGTATCATTGTATTTTAGTACCAATGCTTCACCATCCCATCGTATCTGTGGGCATCCCTGCGTCACCGCATCACTGTGTTTGGGCATCACTGCACAATACTGCATCATTGTATCTGAGCAGGCATCTGGGAGCATGTTGTCTCCTTTGATGCATGCTTGCACCACTGCAACATTGTATTTGAGCATGACCGCATTGCCGCATCACCACATTTGTATTTGTGCAGGCACCTGGAGGCGTGTGGGCCTCCTTTGCTGCATGCATGCACCACCGCATCATTGTATCTGAGCATCACCACACCACTGGATCATTATATCATGTGCAGGTGTCTGGAGGCGTTTGGGGCTCCTCAGATGCATGCATCCACCACCGCCACCTCTACATCGCGCGTCGTGCCCTGCCTGTACTCTTGAGGCGCCAAGATCAGCTGTGGCCAGAGATGCCCCTGGAGCCACTGGACCAACCAACACAACAACAGGAGCAGCAGCAGCAGGAAGAGCGAGCTAGGTGCGTTCTTGGTAAGGGCCCCCAACCAACGCGCTTTAGGAGTGCCTGGGTCAAGACACAGACGTTGGATTTTTCAGGAGCTTGCCTGCTTTTAACTAAAGACTTCGGCAAACGCTTTGGCTTCTTTGATGGGCAAGTTTTGAGCTCCACAGCTCTTCTCATGTTTGAGCGCATGATGAAAAGAACGGGATCTGTAGGAACATGCACAAGCTCAGGACTTCTGAGCTGTGCTGCGCAGCGCTGCCAAACCCACTGCCAGCAAGGCCCTGCAATGCTCCAATTTGAAGGGTATGGCCCTTGTTTACTGGGCACCCGTGCCTGTTTCAGCTTTTTTTAAGCTCCAGATGCCTCACGTCACCACCAATGAGTGACGTGTCACTCGTGTATTGAGTACTAGGCACCAGCTTGCCCCACGCACCCACTTCACTGTCGCCCCTCCTCTCGCAGCCTCTCCCTAGCACACACAGTCAGTTTTGGAGTGAGAAAAGCCTTTTCTTGTTTGTGCTGCAGACTTGGATCCCCGAACCAAAGAGGCCGGAAACAGGGGGCTTGTAGCGATGGAGACAGGTTGCCAGCCAGTGCCACTGGGTCTAAGAAGATCATCTTTGTGGAAGACTGCATGACAGGTGCGATACAACTCCTGCATGCATGTACTACGGTTACGGGCCGTTATGGGCCATGTGTGCAAGCTTGGAGGCACGTTGCTACACTCTGGCAGTCCTTTTGAGGTGACATGCTCAAGTGCCGCGTGGTTGTGGGTTCGGTGCAGTGTCAGTGTCAGGTGCTTTCATGAAAAGTGTGCCAATGCTTGTTTCTGCTGTCCTGGTTGCCATTTGGTCATCAGTGAGCATTGCCTTGGACCTTTTTCAGGTGCCTAAAGGCAGGTGCGCATGCCCAAGGCTGGCATGGTGGTGGAGGTGGAAGTATTATTTGCAAAATTTTGGCTTCATACCATACAGCCTCTTTGTGCATGTTCCTAGTGCATGCCCAAAACTAGCTTGTAGGGGGACGTGTGGTCATTATCTTCAGGCCTCTTAAGTATCAAAAGGTGTGTGTGAGTGTGTGTGTATGTGTGTGTTAATATGTGTGAATGTGTGAGTGTGTGTGTGTGTGTGTGTGTGTGTGTGTGTGTAGATCCCAGACACATCCAGGACTGTCTCGTGGATGACGGCGCAATTTGATTGCGCAGGCCTCTGGGGCTAACTTAAGCCTTCAACATCTGTAGGCCTTCTTCGCCTCTTTTCCGATCTGCTTCGCAGCTTCTTAGAATGCCTAGCCCACAAATTATGTATGCATTTACACACTCATGCACTCTGTGTTGCAGACAAGCTGGCAGCACTGACGCCGTCGCTTGAGGGAGATGACAGCGCAAGCAGCGTGGCGGCACTGCGTGCTGTGTGCCTGCACACAGATGAGGGCCTGAAAGCGGAGGCTGCATACCTGGAGACACCTGGCTCGCAGCAGGAGGTAAATGCAGTTGGTGGAGGTACCAGAGCAGCCTGCCTATGTGCTTGGCTCAGGCTCATGGCAAGGTCTTGGCGCATGCACTTGGCTCAGGCACTTGGCTGAGTCTCATGGCAAGGTTTTGACCCAGGCTCGTGGCAAAGGTCTTAGTCCAGGCGCTTGGCTCAGGGTCATGGCAAGTTTGCATGCCCGCGTCCACATACCATTGCGTGCATCTATTGCAAATGAGTGCAGTCTGTGGCGCATGGCGCACAACAGGTGGTGTGTGTGGAGTCACACTCGGGAGGTTTGGCTCATGGCAATGCATATGTTAGCGGGCATGCAAGCGGAGCAAGTGTTCATGGTGGTTCTCAGCTGTTATGCCGTCCTGTGAGTTTTGCAGCGCAGCCTGAGTGCATGGAAGCATGATTTTTTCCATGGCAGTTTGTGGGCGAATGCAATTAGAAAATGATGTTTTTGATACATTGAAACGTGTAGAGTGATTGAGTGTTGTGCTAGTGTGGCTTGCACTTGATCCTGTTCTTGGTGCTGCTGGTGGGAATTAGGTTCTAAGGTTTGATGAAGGGAGTGCGGGGCATAACAAAGCAGTGCCTATGGGGCACAGTGCTCATGGGATTAAGTAGTACCTATGGGGCACAGTGCTCGTGGAACTCTAGGGTCTTTGAGGTGTGTTGAAACCGAGGTTGTGCTAAAACATCTAATTACAGTCCATAACGAGAGGCTGCCCTCTTGATGCATGCAATCAGGCATGAGAGGCTGCCCTCTTGATGCATGCAATCAGGCACGCTTGCCTCTGTCGCTGTATGCAGGTGTGCACGCGCATGCAGCTGCTCTCTCAGAACCATGCTGCTCGCTGGTCGCTGCCAGATCCAGTGGCCACGGCCAAAACACAGGCAGCAGCCAGTACTGGCGCGCTGGCAGCGGCTGTGGCAGCAGATGCTGCAAAGTCTCTGCCTGCACACCTGGAGGTGAGCGAGTGAGCATGCGTGATAACGCGATCATTCCCACAATTTTCATTCTTACGATCTGCAGGCATTCTTTCAATCTGCAGAATTGCTGCCTGCACGCCTGGGGGTGAGCACGAGAGCGTGGACGTGCTTGCGCAAGACCAAGCGTTGTTGTGTTGTACACACATGGCTTGATGCATGCTACTGCATGTCATGACCTTGTGATCAAGACCAGACATTCTTTTGCTCTGCAGGCATGGCCGTACACATGTTAATGCGTAGGATAACCCGTGCTCAAGACCGGGCATTTTTATGCACTGCACACTTGGCTGCACGTGCATTACTGCTGTCCTGGCACACTGGTCTGGTAACACACGAGGTTGGATCAACAACTGGAGAGTGTGGGCATACACAGGTGGCAGGTGCCATGCACATCAAGGTTGAAAAGTAGTGTAGTGTTGTGTGCGGGCTAAAGCACATACAGGCTTGCATTCAGGCCAATTTTTGTGCTTCTGGAGGATATTAGGGAATATGTGAAGCAAAGCAACAATTTGTCCTACATTCCTGCATTGATCTCTGTTGGCCTTTCTCCGAGACACTTGGCAGCTCTCATTGCGCCTTTCTTGCCCTTCTTGCTTGCAGCCCAAAGAAATGGAGGCTTACTACACTCTCCGCTTTTTGAAGACCAGGGGAGATCGTTTGAAGGCAAGTGTGCTTATTGGTGCAGTCTTCTCAAGAAACAGCTTTCTATTAGAGTATGCCTGCTGCTTGTTCTGTTTGATGGGCCTGCCATCTAAAGTGGAAAGTTTTGAGGCAAGTCTGCTCGGTAGTGCTCTTTCCAAGGACATTTTTTCATTCAGCGCACCCTGACCCCTGTCGAGTTTGATGGGCTTGCCACATTGAGTGTCAAAAGCTTGTCCTTCATTGCATAGTGCGTCGAAGAGTATGGCTCCACTCGATCGATGTGTTCTGGACTCGAGGTCACGTGCATCCGCAGTGCATGAGCTCATCCTCCATGCTGCTAATTGCAATCGTGCAAGCTACCTGCTCCAGAAATTGCATGACATAACCCAAAATTGATCGGCATGCGATACTCATTGTGCAGGGACACAAGCTTGTTGTCAATTGCAATTACTGTTTGACAGCACCAACACCCCACACTGTCTAACTTTTATTTATTTTCCATCTAAATTCAGTTCCAAGCTCCCAATGATATTGTTTAGCTACAGTGGCAGGTCTCACACACATTTGATACTGCACATTTTCCGATGTTTATGAAATGCAGAACACGCACATGCACACACACATACACGCGCACACACACACACACACACACACACACACAGCGCAGGTGCTCCACTACCTGAACGCGACCGTGAGCCTGCAGCTGCAGCTGCTGCACGAGGAGGAGGAGGAGGCGCAGTGGGTGGACCCCTTGATCACCTGCGCCCATAAACCCTTCACATGCCCTGTGGCCCTGGCACACGCCAACAGAGCAGAGGCTGAGTTGGCGGAGATGGCAGGGGTCAGGCCTGGAAATGGAGATCAGGTGTGGGCACCTGCGCCGCGAAAAAAAAAACATTGTGGTTTGGTGCAGTTTTGTATGATCCAGACTTGCACAAGGCCTTGCTAGAAGTATGTGTGGTGGCAGGTGCCAGGCATGGAGCTGGGGACCAGGTGCATGCAAGTGTGAATCAGAACAAGTGTGGGTCAGAACAAGTGAGTGATAGGCGCGTAGGTGCATGCTCGCTTGTGTGTGCATTTGTGTGGTTGTGATTGTAATGACAGCTTACATTGTGACGATGGAGCGTGCATGCAAATGCTGATAAGCATGGCCAAAATAAAAGGTGTGTGTATGTGTGTGTTTGCGAGAGGTGGAGAAGGAGGGAAGTTGCTTGCGTTTTAATTGTCATGCCAATGCAGCCATTTGATCTTGGGGTGTACTGAGGGTGGTCAAGAATTCCTTTTTACTCCTTTTTCCAGTGAAAGTGTTCAAAGGTTCAGGCAGTAAATGTGCACGCACAAACGCACTGATCAATGACAGGTCGAGCCTGGTTGGTAGAAAGTGCCTTGTGCCCATGGGGCCATGAAGTGTGCATGCATAAAGTTCCTGATTTCAGGCCAGACTGGGCTTGTGTGGTAGATACCCTGTGCCCAAAAAGCCTAGAGGCAGAATAGGGCACTCCTTTAAGCAATGTGTTTGTGTTGTCGCACCACAGCCCAAACCCGAACTTATGCACAAGTAGGCATCCTCTCTCTCAGGCGCTTCTTAAATCACTGCATTTGTCTCGTGGCTTCGCAGACCAAACCCCAAAGTAAGCATGTTCCTTAAAGCACTGCATTTGGTTTGTGGCATCACGGTCCAAAACCAAAAGAAAGCATTTCAGTAGGCGCTTCTTTGTGCACTGCAATTTTGTCATGGCGTCAGGCTGCTTTCTCATAAACTTCCGTTCATGTTAGAAGGAAAACCCGCTTTGTTCTCTACACTTCTGTGCGCATCACAACTGGTTTGTTCTAAGAAACTGCTCCGTTCTACACTTTTGTGCGCATCACAGCTGCTCCTGCTCCCTTGCCTGCAGCAAGCATGGCTCTGCAGCAGCATGCTTGCTCCCACTCACTTTCTACAATCGTACTGCATTGAGCAGGCCACTGGGGATGGCGCCACGCTTGGCATCCATGCAGAATGCCAAATGGAGGGCGTGTCATCATCTTCAGCAGCAGCAGCAGCAGGAGGGGACAACAGCGATGGTGGAAATGGTGGGGGTGTTGGCCAGGGTGGCAAAAAGCCTAACTTTGAGCCCGACTTCTGGGAGGCCGACAGAGATGCTGGGGTGGCGGTGCGCAGAAGTGATGGGAGGTGAGCAACAACTCCACGTGTCATGTCTTTTCTTGGGATGCTCCTTTGAGCTGCTCACACAACCCAACGTCTTGCAGTAGAAGCATAAAACACCTACCAAGGAATCTGTACACACCAATCCTGCAGAAGCACAACCAGGGAGGTTTTTGAGCATTCACAAGTTGCTTGCTTCAGAGGATCAATAGGTATCAAATCTATACCCAGTGGGTATTACCCACCAATCCTGCAGGAGCACGGTTCAGACGTTGGGGATCATGTGAGCATTTGCACGCCACTTGCTTCAGTGCATCTATACGCTCCAGATCTTTACGTGCCAATCCTGCAGGAGTGTGGCTGGGGAGGTAAAGATCATGTGAGCATTTGCATGCTACTTGCTTCAGTGCATCTATACGCTCCAGATCTTTACGTGCCAATCCTGCAGGAGTGAGGCTGGGGAGGTAAAGATAATGTAAGCATTTGCATGCCCCTTGCTTCAGTGCATCTATACGCTCCAGATTGTTTTGTCCCAATCCTGCAGGAGTGAGGCTGGGGAGGTAAAGGTCATGTGAGCATTTACATGCAACTTGCATTCACGCACCATTTGCTTTGAGCATTCACATGCCACTTGTTTCAGTGCATCACAAATCTGATCACAAATCATTTGCATGCCATTAGCTTCAGTTCATCACAAACCTGACCACAAGCCACCTCTCCAGGATTTGTTGCCTGAATGGAGTACACAGTCACAAGTGTCCACTTCTGCTGAACATGCACATTTGTGATTGAAGACTCACACAGACTCCTTGTATGCACGCACTCAGGTGGGTGGTATATCGCCACGCATTGACCCTATTCCGCCAGCTGGAGGAGGAGTTGCTCCGTTTGGGGACGCACTACATGGAGTGCTATGCTCACCAGCTGCATGCCATGGGCAGGGGTGCGGAGACAGAGGAGCTGTCACGGTGAGCATGCATTACTGTGAATGCCTGAAGCTCGTGTGTGTGTAGGTGAGTGTGTGTGTATATCAATTTGAATTGCATTCCACATGGAGATGCCAAGTGCATTAAGCAGTGACTGGAAGGAGGCAGTGAAAGGGCATGGTTTGCATTCATTGAATGGCCTGTCTGTTCTCTACAGAAGCAACATGTCTGCGGGAAACAAAGCACAGGGGCAGGGAAATGGTTGCTTTGAATTGCTTTGTATCCTTGTAGCTATGGAATGAGCTCTTTATTGGTGTTTGCACATTAATGTGATGCGGTGGGCAAGTCTTGTGCCTGAGGACTGTGCTGGTTTTTGCCACTCCAAAACAGGCAATTATTGCTGCCATTGGCAAATCCCACTCCCCATAGGGCCCATTCTACGGGGGACACATGCAACCACGACCAGGTCACAACCTCATGGGGTCACACATGCAACCACGAACAGGTTACAACCTCATGGGGCCACACATGCAACCACGACCAGGCCACAATGTTTTGGGGTCATACAAAAGCACACACAATACCAGGTCAGGATCTCCCACCTCACCCTCAACCACCAGCCTCTGCCCTTGCCTCTGCAGGCAGCTCGCTCGTCCATTTGGCTGGCTAGCAGTTGGGCGTCTTAACTGGTGGCTTTCTGCGTCTTCACTTTCACATTACTGTCATCCTGCGAGCCTGCAATCATGGCTGTCGTCGCTCCCATCCTGTCATCACCGTCACCTTATCATCACAGTCATCCTTCAAATCATGGCTGTCATCGCTGCCATCCTTGGATCACAGTCATCATTTGATCACTGTCAATATGTCACCACTGTCACCTTGGATCACTGTCATCCGTTAATCATGGCTGTCATCGCTGTCATCCTATAATCACCGTCAACCTGTCATCGCTGTCATCACTGCCATCCTGTACTCTTGGCTCTCATCGCTGTCAACCTTTAATCACCGTAAACGCTGTCATCCTGTAATCATGGCTGTCATGGCTGTCGTCCTATAGTCACCGTCAACCTGTCATCGCTGTCATCACTGCCATCCTTTAATTAAGCAAAGCTGTCCTCCTTCAATCACTGTCATCACAGCCATCCTGCAGGTGGTCCTTGCTCACCGACATGTGGCCCAGGTCCTGGGTGTGCGCCACATGGTCTGAGATTGTGCACCCTCGCTTCACCAACTGGCAACCGCTCTCCTCAACCCCATGTCTGCAGGCAGTCTTAGCTCATTGACATGTGGCACCATGAGCCCCAGTTCCTGGGTGCGCGCCACATGGCCTAAAAGGTTGTGCGCCTTTACTCCACCGATCGACAACTATCAGCCTCACCCCTGTGTCTGCAGGCAGTCTTTGCTCATCGACTTGTGGCACCATGAGGCCCAGTTCCTGGGTGTGTGCCACATGGCTTGAGGTTGCGCACCCTCACTTCACCAATCAACAATTATTAGACTCACCTCTGTATCTGCAGGCAGTCTTTGCTCGTTGACATGTGGCACCATGAGGCCCAATTTCTGGGTGCACGCCATTACCTCCTGCTGGCCTACAAGTCTGCGTACCGCCACGCCGCCGACTTTGGCATCGAGGACCTGTTTGTGCAGCTGGACTTGCACACGCAGCAGTCAGCATCCGCGTCTGCGCCTGCCTCTCCCAGGGGTAAATCCTCCGTAGGCTCAGATGCAGCCTTTGCTGGCAGCGGCTTGTACCGCCCAGAGTTCCTGCCAGGTGTGTGCACCGTGTGTGCATATGCTGTGCGCTCAAGTTCTATTTACTCCTGTGTACGTTGTAGGTGCCTGCAGTCCAATGGTGTTACCTTTGCTTCTGTGTGCATGTCTTGAGTGCATGCAGTCCAACAAAAGATGGGGCATGCATCTTGCAAGGGCAAGCGTCATATGCCTGCTTTTTGTTCAAGCTGCTTGCTTCCCTTGCTCTGTTCTCTTGGGAGGAACGCAGGCTGCGATGTGACCCCTGTGCATGTGTGCGGTGCTTCAAACATTGATTTCGTTCCCCATCAGTGCTCCTTTCAAGTACGGTCACGAGTGTGCTTTTGGTGAGTTGGCTGTGGTGCACAGCCATGCCCAGCTTCAACATAAGATTATACACTAATCAAGCGCAGAGTCCCTTAGGCTTCTAGTTTCAAACGATGTCACCATTATCCAATAATCTTGTAGTTTCCAATCTTATGACAGGCGTCAGATGGAGGGCACTTATTGTGGCTCGGATTAAGCCAGGCTGGGTTACATTGGGTGGGATATCTTCTTGAGACACGGTGAGATTCTGCCCTTGATGGCATGTTTTGTTTTAAGAAGGATAGTTTTGCATTGAATTGAATTGCGTTTGTTTCAGGGAACAAGGAGCATGCCAGCAGGGCTAGCTCGCAGCAGGCCCCAGGGAAGCAAGCAGACGTGGCAGCCAATGAGCCGCAACCTCTTCTGTTGAGTGCACGCAAGCAGCTGCGGCGGGAGATGATGGACATCTGTTTCAGGTTTGTAAGCGGGTGTGGGTGCGTGCGTGTGCGTGCGTGTGTGTTTTGCTTGTCTCACGTTCACACAATTTTAGGATCTTGGCTACGCTACTAGTGTTATTAACTGGAGGGTGTGTTGCTTTACCTTAGGCAGACCCTGCATCCTTATTTTTTGCCCTGCATGGATTGACCTGCTTTGTGGATTGCTCGAAGGCTTTTGTGAATTGGCTGGAAGGAATAGCTTTTGCATTCCTCAAAAACTTCTGCCTGGAGGGTCAAGCCAGGTCGAACAAAACAGTCCAATCCTTTTATTGGAAGCATGTAGAAGGTAAACCTAGCTCCAATCAATCCAAGCCTGCTCCTTTGAACTCGCTGCAGCTCTGCCTGAGGTCCCTTGCAGACGCACACAATGTTGATCACAAGTGCTCGCTGACCTTCACACCCATCAGTTGAAACTTGTGATGTGAGTGTTTGACACCTTTGACCTCCTGCGGGTCTCTTGAAAAACTCTCCTTGCATGGAGCTTCCTCTCTAATTGCTCGCTTGGACTTCCGCTCTGAAAACAGCATGATCAACTTCGCAGCCTATTGTCTCGGAGTGCGTGGCATGGTCAGTCTTTTGTGTATGTTGCGTTACTAACTTTCATCAAAAGATGCGCACACATATAAATGCACAAAGCGGCACAACAACACAGGGGACATGAACTTGGCTGGCATGCCATGTAGTAAGCCTTAGTTCAATGCCTTGCCCCTTATCCTTGACCCAAGCAGGCTGAACTTTTTTGAAATGGGAGAGAGGACGGTGCTTTGCTGCTTTGTTGCTGCTTTTCCCCACAAGTAAGAGTGTAATGAGGCGTTCAAACTCAGAAGCATCAGCACCTGCTGCCTTTCTGCGCAATCTCTCGCCCTCATAGGCGCCCAAAGCTGTCCGTGGATGACGGCTACATGGTGGGGCGATACTTCCGTGCCACCAAGACCGTGGAGATGGAGACAGTGCTGGTGCGCCAGCTGTGTTTAGCTTCAGCCAGGGCGGACAGAGAGAGCCTGGTTGGGATGTCGCGGACTGCCACCATGAGAGCGCAGGCAGAAGCATTTCCAGCAGCAGCGGGATCACCTCCCCTGGCTCCCGCTGCTGCCGCTGCAGCAGACGCGGCAGGGCAGAGGGCAAGTGCAGCTGCACACAGGCGTGAGAGTCTAAAAAGAGCACCACCAGCCCCTGCATCCCTTGGTTTACAAGGACAGGGCTGCGATGGCTTGGAGGCTGTTGTGAGTGATGTGCAGTCAGAGGGCGGGGCCCACAACCTGTGGCAGCCTGGGCTGCCTCCAGGCATCGTGTATGGTCCTTTTCTGCCAAGCGTCATGCCTCAGGTAAATCCTGTTGCAGGCGTTCAAAAGTCGTGGCAGTTCCGTGTTGTGCCCTTCGGACGGCGCCATCATTGCTTAGTTTGCCTGCAGTGTTGTGGGGGTGCGATGAGGTCCTTTCAGGGGCAGTTCCAGCTCGTGCTTCATCTCTGCATCTTTGTGTCATCCACTTAGAGAAGAAACACTTTCTCGCCTATTGTTGCACCCTGCGCCGTGAAGAGGCAATGACCGCACGCATGAGGACCCATTCTTTGGGCTTGTTTGCTTGTTGGTTACCCTGTGCAGGTGCAGCCTCTACACTTGGATGATTGGCGGGGCCTGCTCCGTGGGTGTGCGATGCTTACCTCCGTGGGCTCAGCAGCAGCAATGCTGCCAGGTGTAATCCGCAAGGCTGTTAACGACCTGGCGGACGTGCATCAGGTGTGTGGTTTCAGAGTTTTATTTTGTCATTGGGCTTGGAATGTACTTCCATGGTGACAACCACCACTGCTGTGGTCCGCGTGCAGAAAAGAGGAACTCTGACTGTGTGCTTGAAGGATTTTACGGTGCAATCAAATGCTGAAACCTCCCTCGCAATCCTTGTGTTGATCAGGCCATTTGCTATGTTGCGCAACCTTGCGTGTATGCTTCCAGTAGCAAACGCATGTAGCAAGCAAGGCTTGCACCCATGATGGATTAAGTGTGCAGAGGCTTACACATTTTTGTAAATGTGCACATGCTTGTTCTCAGAGGTGTGCCATGCAATGAACCACACAACTCGTTGTACACTTACTCAGACCCTTATGAGTTTCTCAAATCGCACTACCATGTCGCATAAGATGCCAATGTGAGTAATAAGAAATGAGATACAGTAGGCAGCGCTGTTTATCAAACCTTTTCCACATAATTTAGACAGAAAAATCGACTTTAAAGTACCAGGGAAGTCGCTGAAAAGCCACATTAAAACCTCGCAAATCCCCCCCCTCCCCCTCCTTCATTTAATGTTCCCATATGAATGTGATGAAGTATGGCAGAAGGTGGGACAGCTGTAGTCCCAGTAGTCAGGGAAGCTGCTGGTCCAACCTTTGAGCCCCCCCCCCCCTTCTCAACCACTCGTGGATTGAATTGTTTGACATGCTTGAACTCAGCTGCAAATCAACCTCCCATCCTTGCACCAGACCACCCTGCCTTTCTCATGATGTTGTGTCGAGTGTGCAGGTGCGCCATTACCTGGAGCTGGCAGAGCTCAGAAGGACGGTGTTGCAGTACGCCAGCGTTGAGATGGGGGTGCTGCTGCAAGAGGAGGTACACAGGGCCTTTGCCACCCCCTCCAAAATCCCAAAAGACTCCAAATTCAGGTGTGGGCAGTGAACAGGCTGTGCGTGCATGCCTCCTGCAACCCTCGTGCCCTTGTCACTTGGCAATAACCCTTGACACTTGACAACAACTTCACTCATGGCGCGTTGATCCATGGCACTTGGCAACAACTGCACTTATCGCACTTCGATCCATGGCACTTGGCAACAACTGCACTTATGGCGCGATACATGGCACTCGGCAACAACTGCGGTGAAGGCTCTTGAAGACCATGACAGTCAGCACTAGTTGCGAGTATGGCTCATCAAATCCATGATTCCCATGCAGTGTTCACAATTTCAAGCATGAACAAGTGCCGAAGACATGCGGCGGCAGGTCACTCACAATTAGCGCATGGTTGCCTCCATTGAGGTCAGCGTCTATACCCTTGCGCTGCGCCTGCCATGCATATCCAGGTCGCAGGCTGGGAGCATTGGGAACCCGGAGGCAGAGCAGGAGCTGCAGGATGATGTGGCTCTCCAGACGTCGCAGCTCAATTGGCTACTGCGCTCGCATGTGGCTGACAACCCTGTGGTGCTGCTGGGCGCCATGACAGAGGTATGCCAAAAGGCTGTGTCGCCATGTGCTACACTGTGAGGATATGTTGCGCACATTGTGTTGCGAAGGCTGCTGTGCCGCTCAAGGGAAACCCCCTAGTGCTTTCGGACAGCATGATGGAGGTGTGGGCAAGCTGTGTTGTGGCACCTTGCACAGGTATGTCACGTTGCATATGCTGTGTTACACAGGAGCACTTCCTGGTGCTTCTGGGCACCATGACAGAGGTGCGTGGAGGCTGTGTTGGTTGTGTCGTGATGTGGGGGAATGTCAGAGGTGGATGACCCTCCCCCGACAAACAGGACCTTCTAAAATGCTCATCGTACAAGTTCCCCCAGACCTTGGACACTTGTATCTGGATGCAAACGTATTTCCATAAGCACTACTGCTTCACTCTCCAAGATTGGGGGTAACTTGCCAAATCGGCATGAGCCCTATTTTCTACTCAAGCTCAATTCCAGATCACCCACTGCACCAAATTGGGTCATTTCAAGTTAATAAGAGTCTTTATACCGATAAGATATCTTTGCTAAAGAGATGGAGTGGAGATCCAGTGGTAGATCAACACAGAACTTCAGCACTTTTCCTAGGAGAAAATCTAGCACAACGATCCAAAGGTCATTCTTTGATCTCCTCTTTCCCTGTTTTGACTGTGCAGGTTGTTAGCATGGAATATGTTGGTAATATGTTTCTAGGATGGGGAATGAAATATGGTCCATGACGGAGCAGTAGGCTGAAAGTGGGCATCTGAGGCCACTGGAGTGATCTGAGGTCCTCCGACGAATACCATTTTTTGGTGGGCATCATGATATCTTCTGAAATGGCTTGCATGGTCAGATTTCAGAGAGGCAAGTAGGGTGTGATCCTCCAAATCACAAGAGGGGCAGAGCCTGTCCTTCCCTCGCATGCAATTGCATCTTCATGATGTTTGCACGTTAACTATTAGCTCGATTGAACTATGCGGAGGAAGCTGAGGTCCCCGCACCCCCCTGCTCCCGTTCTTCATCAGCACCTCCAGCTCACATCTTCAAAGCATTGGGGCATTGCACCACCATGCAGCATCCCTGGAAGGATTTCTGTGGGCAAGTGCAGGAGATACGCAAATTGTGTGGCTTTGACCTTCAAGTCCAGGGTCAACGGCGATATTCATCAAAGCTCATGCCTCGTTGCTCCATGCCCACTCTATCGCAAGACAGCATGCAGTATTTATAATTTCATCCAAGAAAAGAAAATAAAAACATAGTTCGTATGGACAAAGTGCTTCATCTATATGGAGAGTAACCTCGGCTTGCCAGGGTGGCTTGACCGAGTATCTAAAGGCAGCTCTGAAATCAGCGCAAGATTAGCCTTCCAATGAGGCATTTATTGTTACCTATGGTGGCCTGGTTTGCTCAAAGATTTTCTTTCAGTTCAACAACCGTTGATTGCCCAAAACATGAGGGGGCAACGCCCCGGGGGGCTCTGCACCAGAAACAGGGAACGAGCATTTCCAGCGATACGAGGGAATTTTCCACCACTGGAAAAATGTCACTGGGATACTGACAAGGAGTCAAGGATTATCTGGTAGGGCACGTAAGCCAGATGTTGTGCTGCTGCTCATCTGGGTAGTTTCCATACAGTACAACAACAGTTCTGAGTCTCCTGCTTTGGGAGGAGGGCATTTCCTTCAATACATGACCGAACGTTGATCTTAAATATAATGAAATCCGAACATCCTTTGCTTCTGCTGGGGTGATGAGTACATGGATAAGTGTAAGAGGCACGCTGTGGGCAAAGCAGCATAGATATGCATTCAGGAGGTGCACCATGTGGACAGATTAGCATGTTAGGCACGCTGTGGGCAAGGTTGTCGAACGACACAACCTGTTCTGGTTTGGTAGTTTCATGTGCATCCCTGAAGATGCACGCAATCACAGATGCTGCTACACTACACAAGGCGATCCTTTGCACACACGTTTGCGTGGGTACATATGCACGCATTTGCTCAAGTATGCATGCACGTGCATGCGCGCACGCAGGTGGGCTGTTCCAGCAAAGCTGCTTTAGAGGCGGTGCTCTGCAAGGAGCATCTAGTGCGCAGGCTCTACCAGAGTGAGGTGCTGGGGCTGGTGTACCAGGCGCAGAGCCGGGCGCTGGGCAAGAAGATGGTGACTCAAGAGCTGCAGGTGGGTCCTCGGGAGCAGTCCTGCCGCTGCAACTTCATTTCATCCTCCTCGCCATGCTGCAGTTCCTCGTGGTGCCCTTGCCCTTGCTGCACTTTCTCACGGTATCCTTGGCCATGCTGCAGTTTCTCATGGCGTCCTTGGCTATGCAGGCCTGGCTTCCCGGCTCTGTCTTTTTTCCTGCGTTTGCTGGGACAGGGACAGCACCAACACCTAGTGCTGTGGCAAATGTGATGCATGACGCATGCTGCACATTTTCACTGCAAATGCTCCCATGCTCAAGCTACAAGCCCTGCACTTGCGTGCTCGCTCTTGATGCACATGCATTGCCCTTCCTCAAATGCTCCCGCAAATGCTCGCTTGCTCTTTGCAGGAGGTGCTCACGTCAAAGAATCCTCACTGCATGGCAAGCATGCTGCTAAAGCTCAAAGCTTGACCGCGACCTAAAGAAAAGGAAAAAAGAAAACCTACGTAGGCAGTGAGAACACTCCTTGCATCAATTAAGGAAAAGGAGACACATTGGCTCAAAGAGCTGTGAAGTCTCCCTCACCAGAACCTACACAAGAACCTACAAATGCTCCCCCTTCTCCATTGCCACACCACAAACCCCCATCAAGCTGGCCTAAGACAGGCTGATGTATGATCACATGAGTCAGGCATGCGTCGACATAAAGTACACCTGCCCCGCCATGAGCAGAGGTAACTCCCAAAGCAGTCCTCAAGTAGAGTGAAGGCACAATGCAGGCCCTCCCAAGTGCTGTACTTGAAGGCCAAGTATTGACGTTTTTGTGCCGTGTCCATTCAGGCTGGCCTGAATGTGGAGGGCCAGCCTGATCAGCTGATGAATGCAGGGGCTGCATGTGAGCCCAGCCCTACCAAATGTGCGCCATGTTGCTGTGCAGGGTGTGGACTGGGCTAGCCTGAATGTGGAGGGCCAGCCCCTCAAGCCTGATCAGCTGACGGATGCTTGGACTGCCTGTGAGCCCAGTGATGCCCCTCCCCCTGGGGCGCTTGGCCCTGAGCAGATGGGGGCCAGCATCCGCTCCCCGATGCAATACGCATTGGACTTGTCGGGGGACGAGGCATCAGGTGACACACACACATACACACACAGAGGTTGGCAGGTCAGGCCATTCTAGAGCGCAAAGAGCAATAGGAGCGAGAGGAGGTAGTTGGTGAGCGCATATATACCCATTCGCAGGCAAATTGGCAAAGTATTAATGAAGCTTATGCTGCGTTGACATGCTGCCTCTCAACACTATGTCATGTCTACTTGCTAATGAAGTGGATAGCAATGTGGCAACGAAGCCGCACACAAGTGCTTCCTCGGCCAGTATCTGTCACAGACACAACCAATCTGTACAAATTGCCCTGGAGCACTGTGTCTCTAAGACGCATAGCTGCACACGAAGAGCCACATCATCTGCATTCTGTATCCAAACCATCGGCACATTTGCATTCTGTATCCAAACCATCGGCACATTTGATTACTTCTGGATGCTGCACCGACCATTCTTGATCACATGCAGGCAGCTACATGGTATGCTGGCCCTCCATTGCAACTTTTATGGGTTTTGCACACAACAACACAATTGGTGACGTGCAGGTAGTTACGTGATGCTGGCCATCGGGCGCACTGGGGTCTTGGGCGGGGTGTGGCGTGCCCCTCCCTTGGCTCTTGCTGAGTATAGCACAACCATGGCTGAAGGACTGCAGGTAGGCGGCCATTTTGCTTCATGCAACACGATGCAGGCAATGCCATTGATTCAAGCTCGGGAAAGGCTTGCTCTGCGTGTCGGGCGTGTAAGTCGAGTTCTAGGTTGCAAGCATGTGCGGAACTGTCGGCAGACACTATTCTGCACAACCACTTTCAGTTTAGTGCTACCTTTCTGCAGAAAATTCAGCGCACAAAAGGTCAGACTTTTCCTTTTGACACATAGGAAACCCAATCTCATGTGTGCATGCACACACACATGCACACAAATACTCAATGCGCGCACACACACATACACACATGTGCACAACTCATGCATGCAGATCCACTCATTGTCAGGGCTGCGAACCCTGCTGCACCCCAAAGGCAATGGTCGCACATACCTTGCGGCTGCTGCCCAAGCACAGACCCTGCGCTGCAGCATGCTGCATGCAGCCATAACACACAACCAGGTGCGGGTTTGCATCGCAGGAGGCACACATTTCCTAATTTTTTTAGGCATATCTTGGCTGCAAGGCAGTTAATAGGCAGTTAGCAATATTGCTGTAAATCACGCCTGGCACTTTTTTCCCTGCATGGCATTTGGCACACATGGCTGCAAGGCAGTTGGCAGGCAAATATCTTATATTGCTGTGAAACACTTGGCACGTACTCCTGCATGACAGTTGGCAAACTTTGGGGTGAGGCATTCGGCACGTATTTCTGCAAGGCGTATTTGGCACGTGTCCCTGCATGGCATTTGGAATGCATTGCTGCAAGGCAGCTGGCAGGTAAATGTCTTATATTGCTGTGAAGCACTTGGCACGTGTTCCTGCATGGCAGTTGGCAAACATTGGCTGTGAGGCAGTTGGCAAGCATTCAGGGGAACCCAGGGGAAAAGGGCATTCTACGCGGCAAACGTTGACGCATGGCAGTTGGCAGACGTCCAAAGGATTCAAAGGCTTAGGTGCATGCTTTTTTTAGACATTGGAGCAACACGCGTCAATGATGCTACAGTGTGTTTGATGTCTAATAGCATTGCAGTATGCATGCAAGCAACATGAAACAGAATGCATTCTAAAGAGTATAAGAAGTGTGAGTTTCCAAGTGAGCACGTGACGTGTAAGTCACAAGCATAATACGCAATAGATAGCGAAACTTATGTAGGTGGTGATACAGGATGCGGGCAGCTCCCAGGCCTTCATTGTTGCTGAATTCCAGGTATCCTTTGCACAAAGTCCTAGACTCAGCCACCAGCCTCCCTCCTCCTTGTTAAATAGGTGCTTCTGGTGTTCCATGCTGCATGCAACTATGGTTGCGGTAACAAGAATATGGAAAAATGGCAGCACATTCTCAAACAAGCCTCGTTTCGGTCACTGCATGATCATTGTTGTGCTTCACAACCCCTTTGAACATTTATGTTTTTATGGTACGTCCCCAAACAGCTTGATGTGCCTGTAGTGCCAGGTGTAAGTGCTCTCGAAATGTTCCGCTGCTTGTATGAAGATTCTCCTCTGAATGCTGTTTACCAAAAGGCAGTCTGTGCACAAAGCCTTTTTCTCATCAAAGTGATGAGTGTTCGCGCACTTGCGAATGCAAACGCTGCTCCTGCGCTGTTGAGGCAGGTTTTGCTGGACTACGTGGTGAGAAGGCTGGACCTTCTGCGTCGCATGCTCCTCTGGCAGTCAGCAAGTGTGGAGGGCGTGCAGCCAGGTGCGGGCTCTCTCTCTCTCTCTCTCTCTCTCTCTCTCTCTCTCTCTCTCTCTCTCTCTCTCTTTCATGAATGCTTGTGTGTTTGTGTGCGCACGCGAGAGAGCATGCACCATTTGTGGGTGGATTGTACTCAAGGTATACCAAGACCACCACCAGCACACCTTCATGCCTGTATTAACAAGTAGGAAAGCCCCAGGACGCCCTCCCATGCCCACATTCAAAACCCTGATCCCATACCTTGATAAGCATTCGCTTGTTTTGCCACTGAACTTGCACAGACGAAAGCATGGACGTGAAAGTGGGAGCCCCCCCACGCTCCTACCGCCCCTCCTTCTGGGCACCCACCAACCAAGTCCAACCTTATGAGCTCACGGCCAAGCCACCCCCCTTGCTGGCAGATCCACCTCTGCCACGCACACTGGCATACCGTCAGGTATGACTGCGTGCTTTGCTGGTTATGCTAGTGAGGGTGCATGAGTGCTTGACATCAGGTGCGACTATGTGTCTTGCTGCTTATGCTGGTGAGGGTGCGTGAGTACTTGACATCAGGTACGACTATGTGCTTTGCTGCTTATGCTGGTGAGGGTGCACGAGTTCTCGAGGGAGCATGAGTACCTGACATCCTCATCAATCAATGCTTGTACACTCAACCTTGGCAGCCTCACCAGTGTTTGGAGTTCTGACCTTGACGGCCTCACCATTGCATGCACTTGAGGTCCATGATGTTTGACCTTTAGATCTGTTTTAAGTTTTATAATAAGATTCTTATTGCGCTGCGTGCGTGTAGCTTAAGGGTTAAGGAGAGCGTTGCACACAAATACAGTCTGAGTGTGCTGATCCAGTGTTGCTTTATTGAAAAGAGCAACTTGAGGAAAGTAAACTCCAGTTTTGGCATATTTGGTTATCTATAAGGACAAGAAACTTTTATTAGCGCTCACCCCATCAGTCATGGTATTTGGATTGCACATCTGCACTTCTCACCTCAAGTCCTGCCACCATGGCTGCCACCTCTCCTGCCATCGTGGCTACTCCTGCCACCATGGCTGCCACCATTCCTGCTGTTGTGTCAGCCATATTCCTGTTAGCCCCGCCTGCATCGTGAATGTTACAGACTTTTATTCACCCAGCCATGGTACCTTTGAAGTAGCACATCAGCCTGCAGGCGCTGCTGGTGTGCAACCAGTCAAGCGCAAATTCTTCCAGCTGCATTGTATTGCACAGAAACTGAATGACCTGCTTCCGGTGGGCAGTCGGGCTGGTGGTGTAAGCATGGTCAGCCTCTTGCATAACCAGACTGGTGTATGCACACGTATGCATGTGTGCACCACAGTCTAGTGCACAGGCGTCTTGCTATAACAAGGTACCATCAATGCGTTTATGATCTTTGTCCCAGCCCCTTTGCATGGAGGATGGAGCATCCAGGCCTGCGGTCCCTCAAAACTGAACCTGTGTATCATCATGCTTATTCCACAAGTTCTATTCGATGACTGCATCTTGCTACTTGATGTGAGCAAGGGAAGGTGTAGCAGCTTTGTGGACAGCACACCAAGCCAGAGCCACTGACTGGATGCTCTTTAATCAACTCATTAAGTAACGGCTCCTAAATCGTCCTTGCGATACAGCTCCTTAATCAAGTCCCTAAGTTACAGCATGTAGCCACTTGTTGACTGTGTGGTATGATCAGGCCTTACTTCGGAATTTGGTCTCAAAATTCTCAGGGGTGAACTGGCCTACGTTGCCAGACATGCTCTTTCTCATGTTTCTTTCTTAAATCTAACCATGCCAACCATTATATTTCTTATATACCGTACCTAATGTGGATCATTCCGCACCCTTAAAAAAATTAGTTGTTTTATGCATCCCGCCTTAATCCCGCACCCCCTTCAGTATTTATTTTTAAGTTTCCTGCATGTTCCCGCAGGGGCAATCAGCCCCCTTTTGCCCCAAGTACTGCATGTTCATGCTCCATGCTGCTCCAGCATGTAAAGATTTGCAAGGATTGGCCAGCATGCAAATTTTTTGCAAGGATTCCAGGATCCATTGCACTCAAAAGAAGGATGTTCAAAAGCGCATGAAAGGTGCACACAATATGAAGTCTTGCTCAACTGCTGAATCAGCTGCTGAAATTCATTGGCCTGTGTCATCTACTGCTGCTGTCGCTCCTGCTCACTGGGAGGGGGCTTTAGGAAGCTTCCTATTCCTAGCTGTTGACGCCCCACCAGCGCCTTCTTAAGTCATGCTTCAAACAAATCTCAGAAACAATTATTTTTCACTTTCACGCACATTCCCGCATGCTCAAAAGTAGTTATGTTTCAGGTGTCCACAGTCATCCCGCACCCCTAAAAAACGTTATTATTGCGGGATGATATACATTTTGTACGGTATTACATTCACCAAAGAGTGATGAAATTTGGAAGGCCTCAGATCACTCTCCTGGCCTCAGATCACCCAAAAAAGGGCCCACAGCTCCACCCTAGGACCATTTGTCACTCCCAACATTTTCTGTTTGTGACCTGCATATAAAGATCATCCTGCATATAAAAGAAAAACGGATGGCTTTGGTCAAAACTTGACCTTTCTGGCACCTCTTGTGCTGGATTCTTCCCAAGGGAAATGGCTGAAATTCTGTATTTCATCAATGCTGGGTCTTTTCGTTCCACTTCTTTTGCAATGCGTTTCTTTTGATTTAAGTATATCAAATCAATAAAACGATCTGAACTTGGTGCAGTAGGTGGTCTGCAATGGAGATTTGGTGGTGGAAAATAGGTTAACGCTGAGGTTAAATAGGCATGCTTCCCGTAAATGGCTGCTTTTGAATCCTAATGCTACAGACAGGTGAGGGGCTAAGCTTGGAAACAGTCCGTAATGGGACATTTATGCGGAGAGCACTCACCAAAGAGGCAGTTCAGGCCTCAGATAAGCCCCTCCGCATAATTCTGAGGTCTGCGTGTGTGTCCTGCCTTACTGGCACAGATCATCTCATTCACAGACCTCGCAGGTCACCTTATGCATTAAAATCCAGTGTTAAAACTGTGCCTGATGAATATCGAGGGCACCAGGACTCTGGTGCGTTGTTCCTCAAAGTAGATCAATATGTGAGTCAATAAGCACTCAGTTAGGAGTCTCGCACAGCTGCGACATCCCCCTGTCTTGAGTATATGTGCATCATATTTGCTGAAAGTTTCTTGTGTGCAAGGCTTGAGGAGAAGGTATAGATAGTTCTTTGGGTTTGACGTGTCAGCTGCTCTAAGGTTTTGTAAACACCAATGTGCGTGCAGGCTCATCCTGTGATTTGTGAATCACACTGAGCTAACAGACTCTCCTAAGCTTTGTGAACCACGCTTGCTTGCAGGCCCGTCCTGAAATTTGTGAACCACACTGTGCATGCAGGCTCATCCTGTGCGCAGTGCTCAAAAGGAAGTGGACACAGGAGGCAGCTGTTTCAGATCTGAGAAGTCAAGCATTGGAGCCATGGCACCTGCAGTGTCCAGTGCAGCTGGCAAGGTCGGTCAGCTAGGCCTGGGCACTCCATAATGATTTTACCCCAAACTTGTGTTAGGGATTGAGGACTGTGTGCTCATGCTTTAAAATTTCAGTGTCCTCCAGGCCGAAGTGCTCAGGAAATGTGTGTTCCTGCCAAAGAACAACAACAGAGAGACATCCAGTTCTCTGCCTAGCAGAAGAATTGAGGTTCTTAGAGGCGAGTGAGAAGTGTGACCTGTCCTTATTGCCGCTCATGCAATAAGGTCACCATCTTTTCCTTTCTCGGGGCTTTTGCAGACCTTGAGGGCTTAGTTTTGCTCACGCTCCTTGGACCCTTTCAGACCTTTGCAGCAGACTTGCTCTGGCTCCCTTGTGTGCTCCGCCTGCCTTCCTGCCTCTTGTTCTCAATTGTGCTTTTCGTGTGAGTCTTTATAGCTGTTTTGTTTGGATAGGCCGTGCAGGCCAGCTTTGGTTTATGGCCTGCCCCCTTTTGTAACTGGAAGTGCCTATGCAAGCCGGAATGGAACCTGAGCGATCTAGTTCAGTATTAATATTTGTTCTCTAGATTTACAGATCCAGCTGTCTTTGCCTCAGCTGGCTTCTTACTCGGGGCTGCAAATTTGTACACATGTGTTGCATGCTTGCACTCTGGCTAGCATTCAGACCACGAGGACCTGCTTGCACGTTCAACATCAACCTCCAAGGCCTGGGCAGCCCTACTGAAACCCTGCTATCCAAGATTCTCACACACACACGCGCACACACACACACACACACACACACGATAGCAAGGCCTTGCAAACACCCCTGTGCACAGGTGGAAGAGCTGCTGAGCCCAGCGGCACTTGCAAAGTTTGCTGACATCAGGCGGCGTTTGGTGAACTCAGTGAGCCCCCTGTGGCTGGACATGCATGCCCTGAAGATGCGGATGCGTGCGGCAGCGTGCCAGGCTTTTGTGCATGGCATGGCCGGCGTCACTGAACATGTGCGTGTGGGGCAGATTCTTTGCTTTTGTGCTCAATATGGCTGACGACACTGAGCATGTGCGTGTGGGGCATGGCTGGCGCTGTGCGTGGGGACCACACAGGGGGGGGGGGGCGGATTTGCATCAACCTTTTGTCCATTTTCATATTGTGCATGGGCACATGGAGTGAGTTTGGCATTATGGAGCGGCATCTGTTTTTTTACCTTGGTTTTTGCCATCGGATTTGCTTCTATTTAACTGCCGCGCAAGGCTATGTCTGGACATGGTTCCATGACAGCACGTGCATGGCCATAATGCACAGTCATAAAGGCCTTTTGTGGATGAATGAAGGGGAAGCCCAGACAAACGTTGCAGCTAATTTGTTTTACTCCTTCAGCGAGGAAGGGGTTTGCCAGTGTGCCAGGTCATTGCTTTCCAGCATCAAGGATTTTTGCACATTTTGGTATACCTTTAACTTTCCTTGTATGGTCTTTTGGGATACATGTTGTTGCACATGCATGGACATGGGACAAACTGCCAGCCTTTGAAGCTGCAACCCATGCCGTTCATTTTTTGAATGAAAGAACTCGCCAGCATCTGAAGTTGGAGCTCATGCTCTTTGTTTCTCAATGATCGCGTCTAATGCCATTCTTCATGCTTTGCCCAGGCACAGATGGTCTTAGCAAAGTGGCAAAGAGGCTCAAAGAGGCTGTTTTGAGCCCATTTGAACCTCGTTTGAGCTCTTTGGTGAAGTGTGTAACCCTCTTTACCCATCCTTACTCATGCCCTGCGCACACGCAGTCCCGCAATGCCAAGCGCCAGTCCACTGTGTGTAGCCGCTATTCAACCAGCCAGACAGGTGCCCTTGGAGGACACAGCGAGGCACAGAGTGATGGTGAAGGGGACCCATCCATTCTTACCATGACTGAAGCTGACACCGTCAAGTTAGAGGTGACACTGGCAGTGGTTTGTGTCATGCATCTCACCCTTTAGCGAGTCACACAAGAGGCAAGTCCTCCCCTTTTTGTTTCAAACGAGAAAGCCATTCAACTGTTGCATGAAAAAAATGTATGTAATACTCAGGCAACAACAGAAATTAGGTCTAAAGTCCTCAAGGGGGGCCAACCATGCTGACTTTCCTAATCATAGCAGAATGCTTCACCTTTGAGCATTGAGGTGATGTCCTCAGGATAAAACGCCTGCAAAGATCAACCTCCCTTGCATCTTGATTTCTTTGTTGTAAGAACAGCCCTATGTGGCATGCACGCAGGTATGGGGCATGGTGTACCTGCGTGGTATGTCTGCTGCCCTAGAAGGTCCCATGCTCAGGGCTGAGCTCGCTGGGTGTGCACGCCAGCTTGCGTTGGCTGTGCTTGGCTCGACTGGAGGAAAAGGCAACAGGTGCTGTGTGCGTGTGTGTGTGTGTGTGTGTGTGTGTGTGTGTGCGCGCGTGGTGTGTCAATTGTGTGTGAGTGTGAGTGTGTGTGTGTGTGTGTGCGCGCGTGCGCGTGCGCGTAGCTGTGTCGTCACTTCGTTCACGTGTTATTCAGGACATGCACCTGCTGCATTTGCTGCATACCTGGCTGGGCATCTTGTCATAGGCAGGTATGAAGTCTTATTACAGGCAGGTCGTAAGTGGGGCTGAGCACAGATGGCGCCCTAGTTGGGGTCAAAATCATCACGCGCAGGCTGTATTGAGCTTGTCTAATAAAGGTGCCATCGAGTGAAGTGCTTACCGCTTGCAAGTGCAAGGCCTTTATCCTTCAGTTTTGCCACTTATTTTTCAATTTCTGGATGTAAACCAAGTCCATTTTACACCACTGTCTTCCACTTATGTGCTGTTGGTAGCAAATAGTGTAAAGCGCACAAGAATGGGGCAAGCGTCCAAGCCAACAACTTATCTGACAACAGGGAGTGCTTGTAGGTGCAATCAAAGTTAAGCAACTGCTTTTCTTCAACCATGCTATGTTCATGATGGCATTCTCCATAGCCCAAACGCTGTTCAGCTGTGCACGAAAAGCTGTTCTCCTTTTATGGCCTGTACATTTTTCAAACCCTCAAGTGGCATGAAGTTGTTATGACATTGTATTTCCTCATGTCCATGTGAGATTGTGCCATGACGTTGTGTAATGACCTGTATACTTGGAGGTGTTTACTCTACAACCCTCAAGGCGCATGGCATTGTGTTTCCCTTTTTTTACCGCTATGGCTCTAAGGCTCTACTGCTGAATAAATTGCTGCAGGTGGGGTCTCAGGCTGAATGCTGAAAAGCAGTGTATGGAGGTGGACCCCATGGAGATGGGCCCCGGAGTGCACTGGCTAACCGCTGTGGAAGGAGGGGCAGAGGGCGCAGAGCGGCTGGAGATTTTGCTCAGGGAGTACGGGCCCCTGTGGCAGGTGTGTGTGTGTATGTGTGTGCATGCTCTGTAGGGATGGAAAAAGAAAGCTTTTTTGGAGTTGCGAATCAGGGAATTTGTGATTATGGGTGGGCGCTCCTGAGGTAACCCCGCTGTGGCAGATTGTGGTGTGCCTTTGAACTAGGTGAGCTTTCCAGGCGTCAACAGCGTTGACTTTTTCTGACATGTTCCGTGCAAGGAATGGTGCGCATGCTGCCTGCAAGGTCCTTTTGTTACATCTAGCAAATTATTGGGTATCTTACTCCTGGCTTAGGATCCTGATCATCTGCAGAAATGGTTTTGGCTGCTGGAGCATAGAATATGATTTCTTCTCTACTCCCTCGCGCCGTGTTACCCCACGCAATGCACCCTCTTTCCTCTGCCATAAGGTGCTGGCAGATGTCATGCCTAATCTCATCATGAGCTTCTGACTCACATCTTCCATGTTAACTTGTGAAATGTGACACAACAATGTGACTTGTGCTTGAGATTGATGACTGGTTTGAACCCCCATGTCCATTTCCAGTAAGGTACCTTAGCAACATGACTTTGTGCTTTACATTTGATGACGGTGTTTGGACTTGATATGGCATGCCTCAACTCCAATGCCTGCTGCCTTGCTTCTCAACAACTTGTGCTCCCCTCCACCATGTGTGTATCATGGTCTGGTTGGGTAACAGGAATTTTTGGCTTCTGCTGAGCTGTCCTCGGAGGCAGGTACAGCTATGTTACCCTGTACACATACCTGTCCCCAATATGCCCCAGGCAGCAGATCTGTCCCTTTAACATTCCCCATTCTTGACATGACCCTCTACCCTTCCCTATTGTGCTGCAGGCAGCAGATCTGAGCCCCATTGCACTTGAGGCAGAGGCCTGGGAGTACAAGCCCCCACCATTGGGGCGTCTACCGCCAGGCCTGATGTTCCTGGATCAGCAGGTGCGTGCTGTCTGGTGCTGGGGTACGTTTGCCCCATTTGCATGTGTCTAGGTGTGTGTGGATGTGTGTGTGTGTGCATCTGTGTATTTGTACGCAGCTGCATGTGCACACTGCAGCACTGTCGTGCCAGGAGTGCAAAAGCAATATAGGCTAGACTGGTATCAATAAATGACACTGGTTCTTTGAAATCCTTTGCTTTACCACTCATACAGTTTTACAGGCTGGACAGGCATGCAGTAACAGAAAGAAATGTTTGGGGTTCCTAATGTTCACTTTGTCGCCAAAGCCACGCAATACATCGCTTGGCCAGCCCAGAGGAATAGTGAACTAAGTTTTGCAAACTTTCTTGGCTCTGCATGATGTTGAGGACCGAAAAATGCACCCTTTTACTCCTCCTGCATCTGATTGGTCAATCACACTCTTGAAGCTTCTCCCTGCATGGTTATTGATGCTCCCAAGCAACTCAAGCCGTACACAGACGTGTGCTTTGTAAATGCATCAAGATTTAGCTTCGATTGTGTGATCCATGTCCAGGGTCAGCTACGCCTGGATCATATGTGGCAGCTGCCAACTCAGCTGGAGGTGCTGGCCTCGGGTCTTGCACCTTCCGGGGATCCTTTGTTCCTGCGTTCAGGTGCGACTGAAGCATTTAGCAAGCATTTAGCAACTCTGCTCATTTTCAATCCTTGTACCGTCCGCGGCAAGGTTGAGCAGTTGGCCGTCAAGATGCATGGCTTTCACATGTTGCGAGCTGCACCTGCTGCAAATCGCACCTGTTGCAACATTGAGCATGGGGACATCGAGGCGCATGGCTTGCACTGTTGTAGCACCTTCCCTTTGCACAGTTGTCAGACGTTATGCCAGGGTAGCACTTGGGAATTAAGGCAAGCCTAGACATGCTGATTTGCGGAACCTCCCTTCCTGTGTGCCACTCTCGATCAGGTCATGAGAGCTTGCAGACATTCTTGCTGATTGTTCAAGAGGAGGGTGGTGAATGAGCCTTGGATGTGCTGTTGCAGCTGTCGTTTCTACCTCTCTCTTCGTCGCAACTGTCATTTGCCCTCTCTCCATCGCTCTTTGCATGCCTCCACCCACACTTCACCCCTGAGCATATCCAGCAGCGCCTCTTAAGGAATGTTAGAGACTGAGCAGGAAAAGTCTAACCTTAGCAATTTTAGGTGTGGCTGCTTAAGTGTGAGCAATCGTGAATGCAGGTCCTGTGCAGCCATATTGCCAAAGCTACCATTCTGGACTCGATTCAAAAATACAGGCTCGCCTCGGCCAAAAGCGCTTGCAACCAGACCCTCCCAATTATCCCTCGCTGACTCCACCTTTTCTGTGGGGCTTTCAAGCGGGCAACCATCCCCAAGGGATAAGCTGCCTGAAGAGGGCGTCGACATGGTCCGTGGCTGAAGCATAGTTCTGGAATCACATGTGGAACAGAGCTGTTATAGTGCCAAGATGATGCGCATCCCCTGAGCACCCTTAAATTTGTTGTGGATCCTCATGCACCACTACCGCAGGCATGGTTATATGATGTCTCATGCACAACAGATTCAGTCGTTTTGATGTCGCATGTACAACCTTGCCGCGGACATCGTTATGATGTCTCATGCATGACGACAGCTTGTAAATAATGTCACAGACGCAACAATGCCGCAGACCTGAACTCCCAGCCTGTACAGGTGTGGGGATCGGTTACCCATGCCAAGGGGGAAAAACAAACATTTGATGCATACTCCACAAAGGGCACACCAGAGCATATGTCTGCATCTGATGGATGGATGGATGTACATGTTATGTGCAAAGTCTGGGTGTTTCGCGTGCGGACAGGAAAGTGGCGAGGCAAGCATGGCTGATTTTAGCGAGATGGATCCTGGGAGTCCCAGGGCTACGCTGAGGATGAGTCGTCAGAAGCTGGTGCTGAAGTGAGTTGCCGCGGAAAAGTGAGCTGCTGTTACAAGTATGAGTAAGGTGCCAAAGGATATGCTGAAGAACAAATGCAGCATTGGCTGGCACCCTGGGACAGCATAGCACCCTGTCAAGAAGCCATCCAATCTAAGCATTATTCTCTTATTCCTTCCATCGTGATAGCTGCTCTTGGGTGTTACTCAGGCTTGTGCTGTCTTTCAACCCTGCGAAAGAATCGCGTCCAAGCATTTGGGAAGGCTTTTGTGCTCCAAGCCTTTTTTTGTACAGCGCATGAGCCTCACAGACTCTTTCAGTTACTCATTCAGCGGACCTGAACTCAGCACTGCATATTTTGCTTCAGCTGGGGTTTACTCTGTAGCCTGCATTCTGGTGAGCAAGCAGCAAGGTCACAGCCACTGAGCTATCACAGGGAAAGCATGACATACTTCCAGAGGTGGACAACTCCCCGATGTCGCTGGATATGCTCTTTCCCAGTTTTCTTTCTCGTCTTATCATGCCAACAAGTGTTATTTATAGAATTATGACTTCCAACAAAAGATGATGAAAAAAGGAGTATTCCGGTTCAATCTCCCGGCCTCAGATCACCCAAAAACGGATCATAACTCCACCCTAGGACCAATTTTTGCTCACAAGAATGTGTTTGTAAATCCATGCACTTATTCAACTCCCTGCATGTTCCAGAAAAGGACAGGAGGAGGTCAAATTTTGACCTTCTTGGCCCCCTGATTTTTTGGATTTCTCTGAGGAAAATGGCTGGAATTGTGTGCCTCACCAACAATTGGCTCTTTTCACCCCATTTTTTTTGCTATGATTTTCTTCTGGTAAAAGAACTCCAAATCATGGTGGAATCACCCGATGTAATGCAGTGGGTGGTCCGGAATGGAGGTTCAATGGTTGCAAAGTAGGGTTCACGCCGTGGGTGATTTTGCAGGTGCGCCCTTGCCAGGTTAAGCTCTAGCGCTGCAGAAAGCTACACACTAACCAAGCTTGACTGGCCAAGGTCTGGGCACACCTATGCTGGGAGCAAGTAAAAAGCTTGCACGTGTTGGGAGGTGGTTGTCCACCCCTGACATGTTTCAGAATGCTGTTGGGGTCATGCCATGCAGCTAGACCTTGACTACCATTCCTCTGCATCATGCTGCAGGCTAGAGGCTCTCGATTTTCACACCAAGCACCACCTGGTCCTTGGCATCCAAGTGGCCAAGATGCTGTGGCTCCACGTGCGCACAGCGCTGTTCAAGGTGATTTCAGAGCATCTTGCTTTCAAGCATTACGCTCCAAATGCAGCGGCTGCAGGGCCGTTCGTCTCTCCAGAAGCTAGGTGCCCACTCTTTACGGTGTCTTCAGCCCTCAGGAGTTATGCACCTGACATCAAGGTGCCTTAGGTGCTGCTTTGCATGCCTAGCTCCCTCCTTTTCCCCATTCGGTTGCGTACCCCTTTCCACAGCTCTTCTGCCCTTTCCCTTTCCCAAACACCCTGTGCTGCCTTCTTCCAAGCTGCTTCCATATCTCGCTTTGCAAATGATCCCTAAGGCTTGACTGCTTCCATCTCTTGCTTTGCATGATTGTCTCTGCGGCTGCATACTGCCCTGAAGCTGCCATCGACTCTCGCTTTGCACAGTGCTCTCTACTGCTCTGCTGTTTTATTGCTCTGCTGCTGCTGACTCTCGCTTTGCATTGTTCTCCCTATTGCAGGCCCTGCTGCTCGCCCCCTCTGCCCAGATGGCCCATGGAGGGGACGCCAGCCTCATCACCAGCGCCATGCCTTATGTGCCAGAAGAGAAGCCCCTGGCAGCTGCTCTGCTGGAGCCAAAGCAGTGGAAGAGAAAGTGCGTCATGCTCCTTGAGGACATGCTGAAGTTGTTGGGAAATAGGTTGTTCAATGAAAAATTGAGAAACGTGGTGTGCTACTGTGGCTGCTCATGCTAAGGGTTGGGTAAAGAAGGTTCAGCGTTTGTCAACTGAGGCTCTAAGGAGTGTGAAAGAGGCCCTAAAAGGCTCAAAGGAGCGTCTTTTGCTCAATGCTTGACCCCCTGCCTGCTTTATCCCTTTTGCATGCAGGTTGCACAACAGCACGTGTACAGGAGATGGCCAGCATTCAAGTGCAGGCAGCCCAGAGGGGGTGAAAGCTGGGGGGACGACAGCCCTCAGCAAAAGCCCCTCAATGGCTACTTCCCCTGCATTGGGACCAGACAGTGTCCCTGCGGAGGGTGCTGCAGGCATGCTGGGAGATGACGGCTCTATCAGAGGCGGGGCAACTGCAAGCAACCGGCATGCTGCCGCAAACAAAAGGCGCGACCCTGACAGGGGGCCGGGGGACTCAGAGGAGTGGGAGAGCAGCAGGAGTGGGGGCGCAGCTGCAGGGGCAAGAGCGCAGGAGGAGGAAGGACAGTGGATGCAGCGCGAGTTCCTGAGTGGCCGCCAGCTGCTGGATCACATGGGGCAGGTGCGCTACTGGATTTCTCAGGGCAGGTGAGCTACTGGATTTCACAGGGCAGGTGCGGCAAGTGGGTCGGTAACCAGGGCGCATGTGTGGTGCATGAGAGCGTGTTTGCTGCACCTGAAAGTGATACAGGTCAGTGTCATTTGCAAGAGTCGGGAATGATGGAGGAGCTTAAAGTTGCGGAGGATGAGGCAATCCAAGTTATGCAGTGCATTATGTCTTCCTTGCATGACTGGGGGCGCTTTGAGGAGGTAGGAAGAAGTGGTTGATGCTGAAAGCGGTGGCGAGCCACAGCTGTGGTTCCCATCTGCTTGACGGTTTGAATGCAGGCGCATGTTGTGGACCCTAAGGCAGTGAAGATGTGCAACATGTTGGTTAGGTGAACTGTTGACTTGTGTCCTGATCAAGTCATGTGATCCATGCCTTGAGTCTCAAGTCATGGTGCTCCCTGCTGCTCAAATCAAGGAGTGATCACCCTCCCCACCAATACTTGCCTGCATGAACGTGCAGGTGTCAGCATCCCGCATGGCCCCCTTTCTTCCAGGAGCCCTCTTGGTCTCTAGTCTGAGTGGCCTGCGCAGCAGGCTAGCCTACCTGGTGCAGCCACAGAGCAAGGCCAAAGGTGTGTGTGTGTATGAGTGTGTGTGTGTCTGTGTGGTGTTTGTGTGTGTGTGTGTGTGCACCCGCATGCACCTCGCACCAAATCATCTTATACTGGTGCTGTTTTGTTGCATCAAATACATTGTTTAAAAGTGATGTATGGACAAAAGGACACACATGCAGCACATACAGTGGGACAAATAGACTCACTTCTTGAGGTAGGCCCAGCAGCATGCCTGTGGCCAAGCTGCGCTCGTGGGCTTCATTCGCCATCACCAAACTGCTTTACTGGGTACAAACATGCATGTCGCCTGGAGGCAATGCACTCTGCCGTTGGACAGCTATTTATTTAAATCTGTGTGCATGCCTCCCAGCGACGTTCTGCAGCCGATACAAGGGCTGATCAGCGGTGCATGCAGCTGCCTACGCCTAGAGAGGCCCTAGCTGCTGGTTGGTTTCATGTCACCTAGAGCAACCTTTCATTTCAATCTCTTGAAGTTGATGCATTCACAGGGAAGACGAACACGGCTGCCGTAGCGTCGAATGTTGTACCTGCGCTTGAAGCCGTGCAGCTGCTCAAGCGAGAAGCTGGAGTGCAAGGCATGGCTGCTCTTGTGGCTGTCTCGCGCGCCAAGGATGCGTTCACCATGACCCCCACACGCCATGTAGCCTGGCATCTTGCAGGTATGTGCGCGCCCCAAATGTGCTGAACACAAGCAGGGAATGAGGGACGGGGTGTGGTCTCATTGGCAGGGAAAGTTAAATGTGGGAATTCAGGATGGGCTGTGGTCTCAGTTTTGCTGGACAGAAGCAGGGTATGGGGAACGGGCTTTGGTCTTATGGGGAAACAGGATGGGCTGTGGTCTCATTTGTGCTGAACACAAGCAGGAATTGGCTGTGATCTTTCGAGTCATTTTTTTTGCCTTGTCCATGTGATTTTGGTGCATTTGCCTGCTCCTCATGCATCCCTCCCAAACGAGAAAGCAGGGTAACTAAATGGTCATCTCTCCACTCTTGCCTCATTGGTTGGCAAGAGCTACCTTGCGGTCTCCTTTTGTTTCAGGCAGTGTTGTCGGTGGTTTTGCTATGCCTGTGATGCAAGTAGTGGTGTGGCTTCACGGAGGGCAGGCAAGCCTCTCCCCTTGGTAGAGCCTGGGTGCCTCAATGAGGGTTTTGTCACCACATGCTCAGAGAAGATGCCTAAGAGGTCAGATAAAAACACCAGACTCATCCAGGGCTGGGTGCCTCAGCCTGGACAATCCCACCAGACTCAACCAGGGCTTTGTCACCAGGTGCTCTTAGAAGATGAGAAGATACGATGCATGGATGTTTGCAGGACATGGTTCTGTTGGAAGGTGGCACATGGGATCACATCTCCAGAGAGTGCTTTAGAACACAAGCAGAAGGGAGAGGAAGGAGGTTGCATTTCAAGCTGCTTGTTTGCGTTGGAACGTGACGCATGGGACTGCACCTCAAACTGGTGCCTTGGAGCCTTGAAGTACACACGTTAAACTACTCTGGATCGATGCATGTGCCTTAAAAGGGACCCGGAGTGGACGAAAGAGAAGGAAGAGAAAAGAAAAGGCTATGCGAGCCAGGTCTGGCTGCATGCATTAAGGAACAGTTATCTAACTAGCGAGCTAGCTAGGGCCTCACTAAAAGGCTCACGGGCCCAGCCTGAACTAATCCAGGAGCCAACGGGAAACAACTAGTGAGGGTCTGGCGGGTTGCCAGCCATGCGCCTGCAGGTGTGGACTCTCTTCCTCCTGCTCTGCACTGCTTCACCACAGGCAATTCCCCTACCAAAAGAGCCCTGCAAGTATGATGTGTGCCTGGTATTCATGATTTTTGTCAAGGATTGGAGTGCATGGCCACTTGGTTGAGAGGCTGATTCCTCTGCATTGTGTCTGGTAAGGCTGTGCTTAACCTGAAAAGCGATGGTGCAGAGTGGATGACTCTAAACTGGCGGGACCATGAATTGATGACTCTGGATTGTCAGGGCTCTAAATGTATGACTCTGGATTTGACGCGGGCCCCTGGTTTCCAAGGTGACTGAATTGACTGCATTGACTGAACTGACACAGGTGCCTTGGAAGGAACCCTGGCCCGCGCCCTGGCATCCTCCCCCTCTGATCAGCCCACCCTCATTGCCATGGCCATGCTGCGCATGCGTGATGCTGAGAGGGTGGCGCTGCATAATGAGCTGGAGCACGTGCAGGTGTGTGTGTGTGTGTGTGTGTGTGTGTGTGTGTGTGTGCTCGTTTTGTTGCCTTTCTTTTGCTAGCTGTAGTGCTGTTTGCAGGGTTGCTCTCGATGTCTGGGCAAGCGACACTGGAGGGGGGGCATGTGAGCAGGTGCTGATCTGACTGCACTACCTCTCAAACTCGCGGCCAGTCAGGGCCATGATCTGCCTTGGAATTTACCCCAGGGGCGCTCTGGTGAAGCATTTTATTATTGGATGCCCTGCATTGACATAAGTGACCGGCGTTACATTCTACCCATGTGCACCTACTTGCAGCCACCTGTGTCTACTTGCATCAGCGTGCATCAGCGTGCAGCCATTACGGTCCATTGTGATGGCTGCACTACAGATTATGTCTACATGCACCTACCAGTCCATCCACGTGCAGTGTGCAACCCTCATCATCCAGTGCTGCCAGTGTTCTGGCTGTGCTGTTTGCCGTGCTGCCCTGTGTCGACCTCTTCCATCCGCTGGCAATGCATGCAGCTGCCCTCACACACACAGCCCTCCATGAGTGTGCCTGCACGTTTGAGCCATGCATGCAGCTGCCCTCACACACACACAGCCCTCCATGAGTGTGCCTGCACGTTTGAGCAATATATGCAGCTGCCCTCACACACACAGCTCTCCATGAGTGTGCCTGCACGTTTCCTCGCGTGGTTGCACCTGCAGCTTGTCCTCGAGCGCATCGTTCAAGAGGAGTGCGGAGTGTCCATGGTGCTGCAGCCAGGGGCGGCTGTCAGCTTGGCAGAGTATGCACTGGCAGGCATGTGGGCGCATGACAGGCTGCGGGATGGGCTGGTGTGGAGGGCCATGCTGGTGCGTGTCCTGTACCCGCCTCCTGTACTGCCAAAGTACAGTGTGGCCCTGAAGGGTGTGCAGCAGCAGGCACTGGGGTGCATGGCAGGCTACGGGATGGGCTGGCGTGGGAGGTTGCCTTGTCGGTGTGGCTTGTGTATGCTGTGCTTCCCTAAATGCCTGCGGTCATGTTTTGTGCATGCCATTGTCAGAACACGTTTGCTTGTTGGATGGACCGATAGGACGGACAAGGCCGGTCTGCCTGGTGTGACCCATTCCTGCCATTCTTTGTCAACCTTGTTTGATGGTGACAAGAGCGAGGTGTGCCATTGACCCATGTGGGTGCGTTTCTGGATGCTCAAATTTAGGCTCGTGGAGTTTTTGCCATGCTTGCATCTCTGTACTTGCCGGGCCTTTCAAGTAGGACATATGGTGAGAGACCGAGTGAGAGCGATGCCCCAGGTGTGCGTGAGCATGTAATATTTCATTCCATTCTGTGTAGGTTTCAACGCATGGGCACCTTCACAGAGCAGAGGATATGTACCCCAACCCGCCTTCGGGCACACATGCATCACAACCCCAGTCCCTCCCACTGCTCACAGATGGAGACGCCCACACAGTACCCTGGTGTGGTGCCCAGAGAGTCAGACTTCCTACGCCGCTACCATGACGCCCCCCTTGCACTGCTCCCCGTGGGTCCCTGCCAGCCCATATCCCCCAGCGTGCGCGCCTGGATGGAGCGCACCTACGAAGCCCGTGTAACTGGCCAGGTGCATTGCGTGTGTATGTTTGTGTTGTTGGATGCTGCCTGCAAGCAAGCACCCTGTCCCTGGTAGCCTGTGCTGCCAAGCCTGCAGTCCGACAGACACAACCAAACACATCCACAGTGGCCTGTAAATGCCGGGAAAGTTGATGTTCCTCCCATGAGCGCTTGCCTTCTTACCTCACCATCCTCACTTGCTGCAAGTACGCACACTTCCACAAGGAAGATCAAGAGGGAGAAAACCACGCTGCCACTGCAGCTCAACACTCGCCCACATCAGCTAAGCACAGAATGACGCCAAACGCACAATTGCAGGCCCAAGCCCTTCTGGCCTCTGCCGCCAATTTTGCGCCCCCCAACACCGCTGCTCCAGAGGCTGCTGCCAAGTTTGGCCAGGTGCCCGGCCACCCTGCCTGGATTGCACAGAGCCCGATGTGGGCCAGCAGGGAGGGACGCGCTGTGGAGGCGGCTCTGTGCATCATGAAGCAGGAGGTGGACATGCAGGCCATGCAGGTGTGGGCATGCATGTGCTTGTGTGTGTGTGTGTGTGTGTGTGTGTGTGTGTGTGTGTGTGCATCATGAAGCAGGAGGTGGACATGCAGGCCATGCAGGTGTGGGCATGCAATTGTGTGCGTATGTGTACTCACATGTGTGTGTATGTGCTGATTGCACGTGGTTGTCATCGCAATCATGTGTGTGTACTCAGATCGTGGAACTCGGCCTGTTTAGATGGGTGCGCAGCTGTGGTGCGTGGCGGTCATCTGACAGGCCAACGTTGACTACCTTGATGTTGTATGATGTCTTGATGGCGGGTGCAAAAAGTGCAGCATGCCTTTACCAGGAGGCAGGCAAGCAGCTTGAGCTGCCATCATTTGTGTTGACAAGCAGTGCTCACATTACCTGTGCTTGTCCTCTTTGCTGCATCATTTGTGTCAAGTCATTCCCTCTGCATGACCTGAAACAAACAAAGCACCGCGTGTGTTAGCACAGCGTTCACACATCATCCAGTCCTTTCCATATGCGTGATTTAAAGCAAAGCACGACCTGCCTCACCCCTTCACCCCGTCTGATTGCACTCTCCCCCTTTGCTCCTCCCGCAGGTTGCGCTGCTGCGTCTGCACAAGGACTGTGCACAGCTGGCAGGCCTTGCTGTGCGCGCGCCTCCCACCTCAGCCCCTGCCCTGTCCTTTCCTAGGTCTACCGAGAGCTGCGTAGGCATACAGGCCATGAGCCCCAATGCATGCTTGTCTGCCCCCCTGCAAGTAATGGTTCGGCACCTGCTGGCGCGCAAGCAGCTGGCATCCCACCAAGATGGCGCAGGCATTGTGTATGAGGTGGGTATGAGGGGTAGGCTTCCCAACAGGATGGCACAGGCATTGTGTTTTAGGTGGACATGGGGCTAGGTATCCCCCCCTGGATGACGCAGGCATCGTATTGGAGATGGGTGTGGGGTATTGAAGGTGGGCCGCCACTTGCCAACAACAGTCGGGCGCAACCTGACTGCTCAGCCCAGAGGGGGTGGTGCAGTAGCTTGTTGCTGGCGTGCCTTGGGAACTTCTTGTTCATATCATGTTGATGCACAGCCATACATAGCGCCCTCGACGCTTTTGATGCCATGTAAGGGTGGAAGGTGAAGGGCCTGGTCGTGATCATGATGCATCACCACAATGTTTAAATGACCAATGGGTGGGGAAGTACATGACGGAGACTCGATGGACCCTGCCTCTTTTCCTGTGCAAGCGCAGGTGTGTGCCATGGACATGGCGGCATGGCTGTCTGGAGTGGTAGTTACAGCAGCATGTGCTGTGAAACCTGTCAAATTGCCCCCCGAGCACAGGTGTGCGCCGAGGACATGGCGGCATGGCTGGTTGAGGCGATGGCTACTGCAGCGGAATGTGCATAGGAACCTACTGCATTGCCCTCCAAGCGCAGGTGTGTGCTGAAGACATGGCAGCATGGCTGTCTGAGGCGGTGGCTGCTGCAGCGGCTGAGGGGCTGGCCATTGCAAAGGCGGCATGCCAGGCCGCAGCCCAAGAGCGAGCCAAGCTGGCACAGCTGGCATCCCACCTCATCTCAAAGGTGTGATATGTCTGTGATCTCCAAGGTGTGGTGTCAGGGCCATGCACAAGGCTGCAGTCCAAGAGCAAGCCAAACTGGCACAGCTGGCATCCCACCTCATCTCAAAGGTGTTGGTCAGGGCTGTGCACATGGCCATGATGGCTTCTACAGACGCTTTTCAGGTCGTGTATCCTTTTTAAATGATCATGACTTAGCCAGCAGCGCACCTGGTTCCAGGCCTTCATGTGAACAAACTCCATGGGTTGCCTGCATGAAGGGTTGCTTATTCTCATCCCCATGGAGCGCAGGATGTACACCATATGAAGCAAATTACAACACAGCCTGCCTCCTGAAGTATATGTGCTGTGCTGCCTGTGAGCATCTTTTTTATGAAGGGGCACATACAGGCCCCCAAGCAAGTCCAACCTCCTGGTTTGTATGTGTTGCTACAAAGCAGGTGTGCTCTCAAGCGCACACGTTAGCATGTTGCTTCAGGCCTCACGACCCTGATGATATATTATTGCAGGCTGCTGCTTGCGTTGCGCTTTCTATAGCACGCGGCTGTGTATGTAAGCCCTCACCCCACCCCGAGCGTCTGCTGCAGCGTGAGGCTGTGGGATGCAAAGTCCTTTGTCTCTGGGATGCATGCCTATTGTTGGTTCTTGCAAATGATCACCTTCATGTGAAAGAGGCACACACCAACGGCTGCTCATACGACTGCCATGACCGTGCCAGGGGCGCATGCCCATTGGGTACAGTATGCACACCCTTTGTCTCTGTGATGAGCCAGGCTCAAGCTCGGCTTCATCATACTTTCAATGGTTTGCTGTTGCATGGAGATGTCTGCAGCGGTGTCAACATATGGCAGTGTTTACTGCCGCAACTGTCACAATGGGAAAAGTGGGGCACACATCGAGAGTCGCTTGCCACCACTCTTTGCCACTCTTTGCCACAACTGTCCCAAGGGCGGATCGCCCATTGTGTACGGTGGATGCACGTGGAGTGTCTCATTCTGGCAGCGGCAGTCGCATGTGCCTCCCTGGGGCCCGGTAGCTCCAGCTTGGCTTCATCATTCTGTCACTGTGTGTTTGTTGTTGTGTGGAGCCCCCTGCAGGTGTCTGCAGCGGTGTCGGACCATGGCATGCACATCAGGCGTCATGCCATCCGAGTAGAGAGCCACCTGGTAGACAGGGCCATGCTGCTACTGCAGGTGAGTGGAGAGCCAGGTGGCGTGCAACCTGGCGGCTTGCACATCAGGCGCCATGCCACCACCTGGAGGGTGAGCCACCTTGTGCCCCTAGAGGGCAATGCTGCCGCTGCCGACAAGCGCATAAGCTGGACCAAGTGGACATGTGTGCCCGACTCTTGAGCAGCCTTCATTTTCTGGCTGTCTAGGTTGGCATCCGCACGAGAGGTCAGATGGCTCTTTGGGCAAGGCTCATCGGAATGATGGCTTGCAGTGTTTATGCTGTGCACTCCTTTGCTTGTGAAACAAGCATGATACCTACTGGCCTAGACAATTTTGCGTGGCCAAAGGTTGTGCTATCCTTTCAGATCCTAAAGCACAGCCTCGTGTAAATTATATACTAGTGGACTTGAGTAGATGTGTGTGTTTGCATCAAAACCCTGCACAGGAGCTCTCTTATGTGCGGCGAGCAGCAGTGCGCAGCCAGGAGGATGCAGCCAATGCGTATGAGGTTGCCTACATGGCTGCACAGACGCAGCACGCAAACATCATCAAGGAGCTGCAAAATGCCCTGCTGGTAGGTAGACATCTTTGGATCAGCGTAGTCCTGTTTTTTTCTCGCTGCAGATAGGCGGTGGTGATGGCTAGCAAGCAGCTACCTGGGATGTGCTTTGCTGTCCTGTTATTGCTTGAGACCTCAACCATGGCCAGCAAGCAAAAAGCTGCAGGGATGGGATTTGCTGCTCACAGCCTGCCTGATGCCTCACCTTCTGTCTAGCAGCAAGTGATCTGCTTTGGTGCATTGGCTGGCTGAAGGCTGCCCCTGGAAGGGATGATGGGTGCAGGACTGTCTTGGAGATGCCCTGGAGCAACTGTGTGCATTGTGTGAAGAGCGTCCTTTGCGTGCAATTGCTTCCCACCTATAAGCCAACCAAAAAACAACTTGTTTCCTACTTTTAGACACTCTTGTCCTGATTTACACAAACACATATATGCACACATGCACACACAGACAAACACACACACACACACATGCACGCACCTCATGCATCATGCTCTCCACCTTTGCAAGACTTGGCTTGCTATGTGCTCTTGAACAAAAGAACGTCTCTGCGGCCAGCGCTGACGCTGAGCATAAGCTTCACTGAAAGGAACTCCCTTGACGGACGCTTGGACATCCCCACGCTGAGACATACCAGCATGAAGACCCACCCCACAACCTGCTTGCGTTGTAAGTCGCAACTCACCGCCTGCCGCAATGCCATTCCAACTTAAACAGGTGGCCCATTCAAACACCGAGCTCCAGCGCGCAACTATGCAACGTGCAACTCTCGAGGCTATGATGGAGGTCCGCCGTGAGACCCTCCAAAAAGCCTTTGGCTCTTCGTCCCTCTCCCGCACCCCCACAACCTCCGTCAGAGGGGGCCTTGCGAGTGACAGTGATGAGGACAGCGCGGATGGATCAGACTCAGAGGAGGCAGACGCAGCCACTCCCCATAATACCCTGCCTTCTTCACCCTCCAAAGCCATGAGGCCAGGTTCAGGACGGCCGCCGCCTGCATCTAAGAGCATGCCTCGCAGGTGAGGGCGCCATGCATGCATGAAGTGTGTCCTGTGTGCGCTGCAGCAGCCAAAGGTGCTGCCTTGCAGGTGAGGCTTCCTTAGTCATCTTCTAGCACTGTGCACCTTTTTTATATCTGTAACTGCTTCCACGCACGCGCATTTTCCTGTCACGCCCGCATCTTTATCCTGTGGTACCTTGCGTATTTGCCTGATGCCTTGCATATCTGTGATGCCTTGCGTGTTTGCCTGATGCCTTGCATATTTCCCTGCCATGTACATCTTTCTCCTCTGATGCCTTTCTCCTGTGATGCCTTGACTTTATACAGTCTTGCTGGGCAAGGTCACCCCAACCTTCCACGCGCAACCAGCTCAGCAGTGTCAGACACTAGGCTTTCACGACATGATGCCAGTTCACAACAAGGTGTGTACAAGTCTTGGTTGCAAACGTCTCGTCTGGTCTGCCCTGCCCACACGTGACTGTGAAACTGTGGGTGGATCAAACACAAAATAGGGAAAGATGACACAGATCAAAGCTGGCTGCGTGCATGAAGGAGAGGCTCCGTAATCAGCAAGCATGCAAGGGTTTCACCGAAGCAGGTGGCCTCGCATGTAATGGGCCAGGCATGCACCACAGATGTCGGGGTATGTAGCCGTGTGCCATGTGTTAGCAAAAGTCCTCAGGGACAGGTGGGATTAGTTGATGAATTGGTAAATTTGTTAATGAAGCAGAGGAGTATGCTTTCTTACAGCAAAAGCCTCAAGGGAAAAGAAACATGAGTGAATGTACTACAGTGGGCACTGCCTCTCCACGATGAGCCGTAAGTTTAGGATGGCACACCAGGACGTCCATCACTGACTAAGCTGCTCCGTACCTCAAGTGTTGGGCTCGTACGCTCCAGTGCTATTGCTTCAGCGCCTGTCCCTGCTCAGACTGCTCTTTTGCCAGAAGCAGCATGTCGTGGCTCTCAATCTCATTGCATCACAGCAAACCCAGAACACACCAGTACCAACCTGTGCCAAACAGGTCAAGGAGCAGGCAGGGAAGGCGGGTTGGGAGGGGGCATTGCACGCATCTTGGACCTGGAGAGCCAGGTGGAGGTGCTGGAGGCAGAGATCATTGACATGCAGGTGCGTGTTCAAACAAAAGTACTGGTCAGGCTGGTGCCATCACTGGTTTGATCGCCACAAGGTTCGCCAAATGTGTGGGTCAACAAACAATTGATTGCGCTGAGCTGTTGAGGTCCTTGCCATTGTGAGTGTTTTGCCGCTTTTGTAGTGGCTTTTGTTGTAGCATCCATTGTGGTGTGCAATTTATTAATTAGTCTGAATTTGGTCAATTACTTTGCAATGCCGATGGCTGGCTGTCCAACCCCGTGTCCATTCCCAACTTTGTAGAATTATCAGCGATGCCTTGTACTCACCCTTGATGGTGGCTTTCATATGTAAGTCATGCTTGTTTTGCAGCAGCATCCGTGACGTCCAAGCCAGTATCGCGAGTGGCCTCGCAGCTCTCAACTCTGATGTGGCTACATGTTTTGATGCTTGCAGCGGGCGATCGTCAAGGTGCAGACCTGGTTCAAGATGCGCAGTGGTGCGTTCCAAGCAGCTTGCATGAAAGAGGTGAGTGCGAGCATCTTGCGTGAAAGATACCCAAACCTAGACCAAGACAGGCGGCAGTGCGTTTCAAGCAACTTGTATGAAAGAAGCAAGTGAAGAGACTGCCGATCTTGTTTGTTTTGCTCTGCAGCTGGCGTCGGGGAGCTAGTGCCCAGAAGTGGTAGCTTAGGTTGACTTACTGGCTGTACAGCATATTGCTATGTTTAGAGGTATAGTGTCGGAGAAAGGCGATGCGAGGCTGGCCCCAGGGGGTGAAGGCCAATTGCAAGCTTTGATCCTAAATGCATTGCTCAAGGACTGGCTTGACGACTTGTGTCTTACAGCCCTTGAATTATCAGGGAGGTTGGGCATTTCAAGTTGCTGCTCTATGCATTACCTTCGTCATTATTGCAAAGAGGACCGGTGAAATTGTCACAGCTGCTCCTCGACTATTCTACCGTGCTTCCTGTGGTGGTAACAAAACAGCTCTGCTGTTGGCATGCTGCTCCACTTTCTACTTTTTTGTTGGTCCCTGGCGTAGGTGGTGGAGGGCCGTGCGCGTGTGACCGCCATTGAAGGCGCACTCTGGGATCTGCGTGAGGCGTATGAGCTGAAGCTGGAGAACGCCAGCATTCAGCTCAAGGCAACGCAGGTCAGGCAGGGGGAGTTCTTGGTGCCTTAGGCCTTTGTTTCAGGATTATGGGAGAGTGACAAGTCTAAGAAGCCCGCTCAGCCTGGACTGTGGATGCGGTATTCCCGTGTGCATGATGTCAGCTCAATCAAAGAGTGGGTTGAATCAGGAGCAGGCACTGGAGTGGGCTGCTGTTCAAGTCTATTGTGAGGTTCAACAGCTCAAGACCAGCTCAGGGCCAGCCAGTCAAGTCAGTAGAGAGAGACCTGACCATAGCTGCCCAATGGTGGTGGACCTTTGCAAGCCAAGCTTGGAGGCATGCAGGCACTGACGCTTCAAACTCTAGTCCTGGGGTGCTCTTGAGCATGCTTTTGGACAAAGCACACAGACCAGGACAAAGGTGCTGCTGTCACTGAAAATGCTTGCAGCCTATTGCAGCGATGCCAAGAAGTTTTGCGAGCTTGTAAGGTTTTGGCAATGAATGAGGAGCTGGGTGTAAACCTTGCAGAATTGAGATGTTCACGCTTTTGGGACCCTATAGTCCCGAAGGGACATGGGGTACCACACTGACACCCAAACGGTTTTGGTGTGGATCTTGGTTAGATTTTATGGATGGCGTGCGTTTAGGTTTGACGAGCATTTACTGAGATCTTCACAGTTGTGTTCCCCTTTGTGACCTTTTGGCCATCTGCAGGCTGACCTGGAAGTTGCTGTGTCCAGCCTTGCCCGCAGCTCCACAGACCTCACCCATGCCCTGTCTTCCAACAAACGCCTCCTCCTCTGGAAGGTGGGTGCGCTGGCAGCCTTCCTCCCGTGCCCCGGCTTCCAACAAACGCCCCCTGTTGTGGAAAGTGTGCACACAAGCAGTCTTTCTCCCAATGCCTCCTCCCTTTGAAAGATCTGCGATCCATCAGTCTTTGCCATGTGACACCTCCCTCTGTGGAAGATGTGTGCACTAGTAGCCTTCCACAGTCTTCTGCTGCTTTTCTTGATCTTTACCAGTCTTCCTCAGTCCTCAGGAGTGTTCCTCATTCCCCACCAGTCTTCACCAGTCTCCCTCAGTCTTCAGCAGTATTCCTCAGTCTTCAGCAGTGTTCCTCAATCTTCCTTACGCTATAATCTATCTCCCTTATGCTATAATCTGGAAGGGCTTGCTCAGACCTCGGTCCATGTGACCATTGCAAGGCTGAAACCAGACAAGCATGGGGCGCACTCCATCTAACTGAACTCATTGAAGATGCTCACACCTTGCTTTCCGATTGATGTGTTTTGGGATGCCAGAGTCAGATGGCAAGGTGCAGCCTTTTTTGCCATTGTGGTGGCATTTAATCTTGACCATGAGTTCAATGCAATTATGCATGTGATGCTGCCATGTACGCTTTTCACACCGTCATAAACGCGCCCCCATTTACGTGCCACTGGTGTAGCTCACAGACACTCTGTTTTCCAGCACAAAAAACAGGACACGGCATGCATAACACAGCTTACACTCATCTTTTGGTTGAGGTTCTGGTTGAGACAATCGCACACGTACAAGCACCATTGAAATCTAGTAGCCATGGACCAATTGCACTTAGGTGACAACTGTAGTCCGCGAGCACCATTGAACACATAGGTGACAACTGTAGGTGCAGGTGTGTGACATCTGGATTGTTGTTCCTGTGCGGATGTCACAGCATTGTGACCTTGATCAACTCTTGGATCGATGTGCATGTTCAGCAAGCACCACAGGCTCCATGGACTGTTGGGTTATTCTGCGTACACAGATTGCGCAAGCACCGCGGGTGGAGGCGATGCGTACGCAGCTCATGGCCAGAAGCATCAGCCAAGGCTCCCCCAGCACAGAGGCGTGGCTGGAGCTGGTGGGCAGCAAAGATGGTCCCCTGTGCACGGAGCCCCTGCTGCAGCAGCTTCAGGAAGCCGGGGAGGCTGCTGCTGGAAGAAGAAGGTCCCCTAGGAAGCAGCGGCAGCAGCAGCAGCAACAGAAGGACCTCCAGCAGCCACCTGAACAGGTGAGGCAGGTACTCATCCCGCATTGTTTGCATCGCATAGGAGCCAACGTGGGAGGCTGAAAAAGCGCCTTGTATGGCCTATGTGTAGCCTGGCTTGAGCTGTTTGGCAGGGAATGTGAGGCCCTCTGTCATTGGATGATGGGAAGGCTGGACAGTTACACCCGCTCCCAGTTGGTTACTTGTGGCGCATCCTGCCTTTGGGGAGTCCTCCGCTGGTAAGAAGGGGTGGGGACAAGCCCATTCGCCTGTGTATTCCTGCCTCCAGCAAGAGATTCAAGCCAGCAGCACGTCCTCTATGATGGAAGACAGGCCTGCATCATTCATGCTTCCTTCCCCTTGCGGATTGCGCGCACGCACTCAATGTAGGCCTGGTTGGAGGAGCGCCAGGCCCTGCAAGACGAGCTGGCCTCACTCCGGTGGCTGGCAGCCCAGGAGCAGCACCAGCACCGGCAGCCGCAGCAAACCTCACAGCCTCTTGCTCCTGTTTCAACTGGCAGAGACGCAGCCGGCAGCCCCGCTAACGGTGATGGCAGCCCCTGCCTTGCTGTGGTGGACCTGACAGTGGACCCGGCAGACCAGGAGCTGTATGCGGCACAAGGGCATGAGGAGGAGGGTGAAGCCTGGGATGCAGCGGCCCTCCCTGTTGCTTTGGACCAAGAGGAGCTGCAAGCTGCGTACAACAAGGTGCGGGCACTGTGGTATGTGCTGTGGGCGGGCAGGCTTTGAAAGATGGTTTGGGAAGTCGCTCGACCCCTGTCGAGTCACATCAAGCGTCGATAAGACGGACTGCATATTTATTGCAAACACATTGCCTGCACTCGTGTGCGTGCGTGCACACAACACACACATACATACATACATACATACATACATACATACATACATACATACACACTGCAGGCAGTCTTTGAGCGCTCCGAGCTGCAGCGCTTGCTGGAAGCAGTGCGCATGGCTGCACCTGATGCAGTACGTGCTGCAGAGCAACAACAGGGGGCACTTGCCTATGCTGGCCAGCCGAGTGCACTCTTTGCCTCATCTCTTGGTGGGAATGGTGTGGCCATCAAGTCGTTCAAAGCAAGGCCGCAAGCAGGCCAGATCAACGAGCTGAGCACGGCCAGGCCCATCACCCAGCCGCTGTCGCACCCTTACCAGCAGCACCAGCTGCAGGCTGGAGGTGCGCCCCACGGCCGTTCTCTCAGCCCCACCCTTCAAGCATGCAGCACCAGCAGCCCACCCTTCACTCACTCGCTCCCACAAGGCCCCCTGTCCACCTTCCACAGCAACAGCCCCCGGCACTCCCTGCCCCTGGGGCTGCATTCCCTCAACACCTCTTCTTCCCCCTCACATCACAGTACCAGCTCAGCCACCCACCCTTTCATCCGCTCCCTGCACAAGACCCACAGGCCAGCTGCCCCTAGCTCCCCTCACCTCGTTAACCCTGCCTCCGCTTCTAACAGCCCCCGCTATGCACGCCCCAGGAGCGCGGCTGCAACTAACCCAGCTCCACAGCCTGCTGACACAGCCAACCCCACACACCTGGGCGGCACCGCGCCTCTCTCTCTCTCTGTTGCAGGACCACGCCGCCCACACTCTGCAGCCGGTCCTGCCATGCGCTTGGCTCCAGCCTTGTCTTCGCACTCCTCGCATCCCTCACCCAGGAGCAGTGTGGAAGCAGCAGGCACACCATCAAGGGTGCAATCTGCAGTGGCACGCTCTGCAGCCCCCCACTCTCGTCACCTAGACAGGCAGCGAATGGGCTCTGCTGTAAGTCATTCACGCGGCGGAGCCTCCAGCCCCACCAATCCGCAGCCCGGACCCCTCCATCCACATCACACATCAGTGCAGACAGAGACCCCCTCCCTGCAGGTGAGCAAAGAGTCTGACAGGATGTCTATTCCCCCCAACAACTTCTAACAGACACACACACGCATACAGCGGCACATCATGGTGTTGGTGCCTTAAGCAGACATAATCCAAGCATCTTGGACATGACATGTCACCAACATGCACAAAACTTGCCTACCTAGTAACCTCTTCATTTGCACATGGAAAGGATGCTCTGAAGGCTTGAACAACAAGTGAGAGCCTGGAAGCAGCCTGTTTACCTGCAATGAAATGGTAAGGCAAAACAAGGCTAAGAATGGCTTTGCTGTGGCATGCTGCATATGTATCGCAACAGGCTTCGAGCAATGCCGGTGCGGGTCCTTTATTTATGCTGTGCACCTGCAGAGCAGGTTGCTCACCTCTGGTGATCACCAAAGGATGCACCAAAGGATGCACCTGAAGGACAGAGATGCTGCTCACCTCTGGTGATCACCAAAGGATGCACCAAAGGATGCACCTGAAGGACAGAGATGCTGCTCACCTCTGGTGATCACCAAAGGATGCACCAAAGGATGCACCTGAAGGACAGAGATGCTGCTCACCTCTGGTGATCACCAAAGGATGCACCAAAGGATGCACCTGAAGGACAGAGATGTTGCTCACCTCTGGTGATCAGCAAAAGACAGCTGGACCCAGGTTATGGAGTTCCCTGTGGCCTCTCAGTGATGATGGTGTAACGGGTCAAGATCCCAGGATAGGTGTTGCCCAAGCTTGAATCTCAGAGAACGGCTCATACCTTTTATCCTTGACAAAGTGAGGACCTGCACATCAAATCAAAAAGCAGCACCTCTCGCATGGACCTCAGCGCCAGTGCACCACCTTGAAAGCACCAGACCTTTATTTGCAATCAAAGCATGCGTACATGCTACCGTGCGTCCCAACCCAAGTCAGCCCCTCTGAGGGTTGTCCCTGCACTCATTGTGTGCAGGTCACAGCCTCAAAGCTCAGTGTGGACCCAGTGCCTGCTGCACAGTTTGGGGCGGGCTCTGCTAGTGCATCATCATCTGCCCACCACAACAAATTTCCGGCAGGGCGGGCGAGGAAGCATGGGGGGGCAAGCGGTAAGGCTGCAGGGCACCCGAGGCCTACCTTGGTAAAGAATTCCAAGAAGGGTAAAGAAGGGGAGCCAGAGGACGATGCTGACTTGGCAGGATGGTAGCAAATAATGTGAATGCAAAGTACAAGTTGTTTGGGTGCAGGAATGAGTGATGGCAACAGTCTTAAGGTTAATACAAATGAAGTATTACTGTACACAAAGCTTTGCAGTGTACAGGTGCATGTATGCAAATGGTGAATCCCATACAAGATTGGCATGTGCATTTTAGGGTTCTTAATATTTCTTGACGTGATTTATTACTGAGCAACCTCAGATTTATCCCTGACTCGTTAACTGCAATTCATTGTGTTTTGTTTCATACATCCTTGTCTTCCTGTTCTTTGATGCATTAAGTTGTTGAACACGCCTCTGCATCTGCTGGCTTCATGAAGGCAAGCGTCGTGGATTGGCCTTGTTGACAACCTGCCAGACCTTCCAAGGGTTGTTACTTCTCTCTCTACTCAGGCTAAGCCTTTGAGTTTTAGCTTGCTAGCCAGGGGACATTTCGTTTATGCCCGCAAAGGGACCTGAAGGCAATTTTCTCTTTTATTTGTGGCCATGGTCTCCATTGTTTAACCTTCAGCCAATGTAAACCTTCAACCCAAAACCCCGGCTGGTTGATTGCTGGTGAAATATGCTCAACAAGGATTGACAAGGTTAGCAGAAACAGGTGAAACAGGAGTTTCAACCACGCCCTGCTCCCCCCCCCTCCCTCTCAGTCTGCCCTGCATGAATGGTGCGTGGTCTCTACGGAAAGCTTCTCCTACCCTCTTGAATTCGACTGTACCTACAACACTTATTTCAGCACAAGCTGCCGCAACCAAGACCTTTGGGGCGTGCACTGATGCCCTCTCTGTGGGCTATTGTGGCTACTCCTTCTGCCATCCTCTTCACGATGACAAATCATGTTCCAACTCTTGCGCCGTGGCGTGCGTGCAGTGCACTTCTCCCTTCAAACCACTGAACCAGTCCCCACCTTCATGCTCCTGCCTCACTGGAGAGGCTTCAGCTGCAACACATACATGAGTTGGCTGAACCACTACTAAGGTCTTGTGCAAGTAGTAGCCTAATTCCAGGCACCCCAACGATTCGGAAGCATCCAATTCCAGGCACCCCAGCACTTGTCCAATGTCATACCCAACCCTGCCCAACCTTCTTACCCCATGCAACCCAATCGTCGTCTGGAACCTACATGCCAGAGAGGCAATGTATAATGCCAACAAAGACTGGCTTCAACTTCTCAAACAGGCCAAACCAGAAGCTCAAAGGCTACCCCTGCACCCTCTTAAGTCCGCCATACCACTGTTTACCTATCAACGCCTAGCATCAAACAGTTGGAGAAAGAACTTTCAATTTCTTCCCCATGACACTCGTGCCTGCTCACACAGGTGCACCCTCTTAAGTCCGCCATACCACTGTTTACCTATCAACGCCTAGCATCAAACAGTTGGAGAAAGAACTTCCAATTTCTTCCCCATGACACTCGTACCTGCTCACACAGGTGCCCTCAGGCAAGGGCAGCCTTCCATCCTGCCATTTACAAAAGACACATCTAAAATCAAGAATTGGAACTTCCAATTTCTTTGAAAGAAATCACCTATACAGAGGGTAATGTCATTCAACATCAAGATGGCTCTCCACCACTTGTTGGCTCAGGTTTTTACAAACCGAGCAGTGACACTACTCAACCCTCTCAGCAGCTACAACTGCAAATTAAATCCAATGGACATGGACCTACAGAACTATTTACATAGCAGAAATAGCAGGCATTCTTGTAGCACTCCAACAAGGGCAGGCTGACATAGCCTATCAGGGTAGTGCCTCCTGCCTCTCTCAGATTTCTTTACAGACCCATCATCCATCGCGCATGAGGACCCACCTTCATGTACAAAAGAAAGAAAAGAAAAACTACGCAGGCAGTGAAAACGCTCCCCACATCAATTAAGGAAAAGAGGATACCTAGGGCCGAGGCACCGTGTACCCCTTCACCAAGAGAAACAAAAGAAGAATGGGGATCAGGAGGGTTACTAGCAGTAGCCCGTGCCTGAGAGTTGAAAGAAGTCTTCTCAAGAGCGCGTCTGTTGCTAGAAAGTTTATAAGCGTACTGGACAGAAAGGGCATGAAGCTTCAAAGCAAGCCTGCCAGTGGTGGCTGTATGAGTGTCAAGACCAAGCTCTTTAAGGGGCTCCAAAGTGTGAGGGGTGTAGACCCCGCTTACACCTAACAGGATGGTATTAAGGGTAACTTGAGCTGAGGCCCTTGGAAGATGACGACAGAGGTCGCGGTGCTGCTGCTTGGAGGCCTCGAGCTGATTCTTGGGCCGGGTGTCTCCACAGTGTTTAACTTCCACGAGGTGGACGTGCCTCTGTTCTGGATGGAGCTGACTGGGGTGACGGACCTTGGAAGTAGGTGGAGTGGCTGTGGCTGGCGCTGAGTGCTCCCTATTCCCCCCGCGGCCCCCTCTACTTCTCAACAGATACCTGGAATTGGTCCTTGGCAAGGACTCTCCCAGGCCATCTCAAATGTGTTAACTTAGAAAGCACTCCCCGCACCCTGTTCGTTTCTATAGAGTAAAAGCCCAACCTGGCATTACTGGCAATGAGGGGGCCGACACCTACCCACGCACTGCAGCATTGTACTGGCGGTCATGGGCACCACAGACGTAGCACTTTCAGATGCCAGGGATCCCTTCTACGATTTCTACTTACTTTCTGAAGTCCTCACAAAGACGGGACGGTGATCCACACTACTTTCTCTCTGCTCCAACTCACTGCACCAACTCATCATGCACAAAAGGCATAACCTCGGCTCTGCTGATACCTCTGGCTAAAGAAAAGAAAAGAAAAGTCTACGCACGCTGATACCTCTGGTTATTATCATAATGATTACAATAGCTGGCAGAGGCTCAACTGTGATATATAACCCATTCCCCCCAACACCACTGTCGGAAGCTTACAACCCACCCTCTAAACTTTCCAACAAAGAAATCAGCAACTGAAACAAAGAAATCAGCAACTCTGGAGTAACCCAACCCTTAAAGTTCAGATGAAAGTAAGAATATAAAGCACAGGAACAGCCTACAAACAAACATGCCTTTAGATTGAAGATGCTTTCCACCTCTGCACGCTGCCCATTATGCGGCAAAATGGACAGCATCAAAACATCACCCTTAGATGACCTAACCCAACAATGAATGGGATGCACATTGATAGGCACTGCATCAGTCTTAGCTTCTGTATGAAAGCCCTTAGCGAAGGCAGATATGGCTCATTCCTCATTGGTATGGATGCCTGCCGGAATGAGAGGCTCCTGGATTGAGGCATATCTATCCCTGTAGACATCCCTCAATGAATTTTCCCTAACGGTACTGGCTCCTCTGCCCAGCACCAAAGACACCCTGATGCTGTCTTTGTGCGCTCTATTTCAGGCCAGCCAACCCACATTGGTCCTTTTAAGATTGGGAAGTAGAGGGCGGTGCGCGGGAACAGGGGGCACTCAGCGCCAGCCATACCCACTATACCAATAGACAGTCCCACCCACACCCAGGACGATGATGTGGAGGGTGGTCTTGGCATCTTGAAGTTGTTTTCACATTTAACTGCCAGTTAGCAGTGCATTGTTGTTGTTATTGTTGTTGTTGTTGTTGTGAGGTTTCTAGCTGGGCATTAGGCATCTTATCTTCACAGTATCTGATTCTATGAAGTGAATACAGCGGTTTTGGATATTCAATGCATGAAGTTGCCAGGCTAAAATTGTTTTTCTCCTTACCTCTCATACTGCGGAGTACCCGATGTGAGGGGGAATAAAGCGGTTTATTTGGGTTAGTAGGGCAAGGAGTGACCAAGATAGTGTCAGGGCGGCTGGAGTAACGTCTAGCTTGATCAGGAATAATGGGGTCAAAGAGGTATAGAAGTATTGCACGATTAGAGACTTGTTCAGTGATGTGCAAATCATACTGGGCCAGGCAGTCTGCGCTGCCTACATCCATATGCACAGGGTCTGACCCATAAGAGCCTTTGCTGACCACTTTCAAAAATCATTATGCTGGCAATGTTGTGTTGCTCAGTTACCATGTTCTTAATGACGGGGCATTGGCAACCTGAGAGAAGGTAGAGGGTGCTTTCCATATGATGACATTATGGAAGAGGGTATACAAGGCTAGTGGATCTTTTGAAGCGGACTGCATGTCTCTGGTTGTGGAGGGTGCTTGTTTGGTATTGGAAGAGTGTGCCTTCATCCGGGTTGAGATACAGGGTATGTTCCAGAAGGCATTGCTAATGCCCTCGTTTGCATGAGGCAGCGAGCTCGAGGTAGCAAACTGCATAGACTTTTCTTTCTTTTTTCTTCCTTGTGCTGGATTTTCTCCAAGGGAAACAGCTGAAGTTCTGTATCTCACCAACCGCTTAGTATTTTCACCCCATTGTTTTGGAATGATATCCTTTGATATAAGGACTCCAAATCACTTATCATCATCCAATCAACTAATTTGGTGTAGTGGGTGGTCAGGAATGGAAATTTGTTTGTTAAAAACAGTAGGGTTCACGCTGCGGCTAATTTGGCTCACGTTACAAATCTTGGGCAGATTTTACTCTAGTGCAAGGCTTCATTTTGCTACAAAGCTTTAGTGTCCAAGGTTATGGGACACCTATGCTGGGAGCATTTAAAAACACGTTTTTGGGGGGGCAAGTTGTCCAGCTCTGAGATCTTAAGAGAGGATCGGGTTTGCCAGTTCCTTGCAATTGTAGGGAAGTGTGCACGTCCTGCATTCCCCGAAAAAAAGATTTCCTTTTTGCAACCATTGACCACGCGTGATCCCTGCAGTAAACACTGCACCCAATTGCGCACCAAAACCCACACTAGGGCAATATGTTCATTGAAGCGCAAGAGCATCAACTGAGAGGTATCCAACAAGATAATGGACGCATGTATAACTCATGCAGTTCACTCTTGGCACACTGCCAAAGCAAGAGGCAGGCAGGCAGGCAAAACGCACGAGGGAAACCAGAGCAGGTATGCACTGAGAACACAGCTAAGGCAGTTATAACCAGTTATAACTTAATAATGCTTTGTGCTACCTTCCCCAAAAGAAGAGGAATATAAGTTTCAAAGCTGCCAGTTGCGGCTGACATATGCAGGGAGCATGCAAGAAACAGGCCTTACTGAGGTGGACAACTAGTAGTTGTCCACCTCAGCCATTTTATAAACTGTGAGAAATTAGCTTTGGTAGTTTATGTAATGGGGATCAGGAGGGTTACTAGC
>OU611756.1:6452307-6479807 GCA_914767535.2 Dunaliella primolecta
GCTATATCCGCCTACAAGGGCAGCTGAGCAGGAACACTGAGGTCTGTAACCAGACCTGGCCAAAAATTGCTCAACTCAAAAAACTTGGACTGGAGAGAAGAGACAACAAAATAATGTTTGTTGCGGCCTGGTGTTTGTAAAAGCACGAGGTAGTTTATGCTCAAAGGCTTCAAAGTTGTTGGATCAGATATTTACTCCTAACATTTGATGATCAATATACTGCAGCGTACACGGTTCGAAAGCATTCATTATGAAAGTGCTCATGCAATGCTTCATGTTCACTGGGATATGAAGCCGTGTTTGGCATTCAAATGCTTCCTCCTCCATCGGCACACTAGCTAGCCTGGATAAGGTTTACAAGGTTTACAAGGGGTTTACAATGGTGCGTTGAAAGAAATCCATCAATTCAGAGATAAAACGATAATCACCATTGTCTTGATACTGGGAAAAACGAAACACGTCCTCAGAGCCAGCATGGGAGAAATAGAAAGAGCCTTCTTCATTTATCACTATTCTGTGTGCAGAGAAGTCATAGAAAAGATATGCATACTTCCTTCTAAGACAGCACTAAAAGGTGCAAGAGCAAGCCTAGCCTGGATAACATTTACTACAGGATCCACCTGGATAACTCCCACTTGGGTGGCACCCATGTGGAAATCAGAGAACTGGAGGCCCATTCCCACAACTTGTAGGTAAACTTGCCTCCTGCAGCCCAACACTACTGTAGCACTGATTCTGGTTACTCCTAGCCCCAGGACCCCATCAAATGTCCCGCCTCCTGCATGTAGATTTAGATTTAGATTTACACGGGGGGACCTTCAGCCAGACTGTTTGGCTGATCGGCCTGTGACTGGTCCTCGCCAGCCAACATAATGTCCATAAGCTCAGAAACAAACGAAAAAAGCTTGTTGTTGTGTTGCAAGAGGAAATCAGAAACATCCTGGACACTGGCTTGTTGTAAAAATGGTTGCTCCATTGAAAAATCACCAGAGAAACAGTTGAACAGGTAAGCGTACTTTCTTCTCAAAGCACAAACATCTGCGTCTCTACACACCAAAAGGGCATGAGCCTCATCTTGAATTTCATCACAAGAACAGCGATCACACAAAAGAGTGTTCCGAGTATCCCAAGCTGCTGTCTCCACCTTCAGTATGTGTGCCCTAAGTCTGAAACGGCTAACATCCGTCATGACATGTGGAGACAAATCCAAATGCATGTGCCTTGGTAAACGGGCAGGGGCACGCACGTTATGGTCAAAAGGCACTGCAAAAAGAGACTGGTAAGTTGCCAACTTACTATATGTGTCCCGCGGGTTCACTCCCTCAACATCTCTCCACACTGCCCGCAGCCTGTGTCTGAGGTCATCAGTAAACTCTTGAATAGGGATAGGAGTGCCCTGCCGCAGAGCTTGCACAAAGGAATCACAGCGCCGTAAGCCTTGAAAAGCATCTAAAACTTGAGCAGTCCAGCAGGCTGGCTCACGCGAATGAATATTCAAATCTGCTTTCAACACTCTTCTCAACGTCTCACTGTTAGACCTCAGCATGCTATTATACATTTTGACAACAGACCTAAACCAGTAAATTTGAAGCGGCTCATGACCACTCTCCCTCAGGACAGCCCAGTTTGTAGTGGTACGCTTAACACCCAGCGTGCTCTTAAGATAACTCATGTGCCGCACTTGCAGATCACTTGCAAATTCCTTGCCCGCTTTAATGTATTCAGTGCCCCACACTTGGCCTGCATACATTCCAGCTGGAACCACATACGTCTTCCCAAGCCACAGAGACACGTACGGCCTATTTGCCAGAAAATTCTCACGAACAAATTGACGAACCCGAAAGGCAGACGCCATGAAGGGGCCAGTTGCATGCTCAGAGGACTTGGCCATACTCATGCACTTGTGAAACATCATGCCAAGGTATCTAAAAGACTCCTTGTGTGCCAGTGGCACCCCCCTAATATGAAAAACAGGCAGGTCTGACCCAGAGGAATTGAAGTGCACCACCTGAGATTTAGCTGTGTTGATGACTAAGTGCTTCCTCTGAGCATACGCATGCAAGCGGTTCAACATGGTCTGCAACGCAACAGGATCGTTGGCCATCAGAGTCAGGTCATCGGCATATGACATGTGCGTCACATAGAATTCAGCCGTACCCGTGACAGCACCTTGCAACCCCTCCGCAATTTCATCAATGTCATTAATATACAGAGAGAAAAGCAGAGGGGACAAAGGGCAGCCCTGTTTCACACCTGTGTTAGGGTGCACCTGAGCATTCTTCTCTCCATCCTTCAAAATATACTCATCAGCATCGTACATGTTTTTAATGACGGACAAGAAAGAAGTGGGCATGCGTGTGCGCTGCAGGTGCTGCCAGAGTGCCTGCCTAGGGATGGTGTCATATGCTTGCTTGAAGTCAATGAATGCAGTGTGCAGCCGGCTAGATCGCCCAGGCTTGATTGTGCGTGCAGCATGCTGTAGGTGCCTTAAAATGTTGATGGGCTGGAGGGTGTTCCTTCCAGGGTAGAAGCCAAATTGTGTGTCTGGAATCTTGTTTGAGGCCACACACCAGTCCGTGACAAGAGAACGAATCACATTAGCATACAAGCGGTACATTGTGCCACTGACAGCCAGCATGCGATAGCTATTGGGTTCAATGAGGGGCCCCTTTTTGTACAAGGGGGTCAGCTTGGCCTTCTTCCAACATTCAGGAATGCGAGCCTTGTCATAGAACAGCTTGAAAAGCTGGGCAATGTACGGCACCAGCACATTTACCCGCTCAGTGCCCCGGCCATTGACCCGCGGGCGCACCACAGCAGAAAAGAAAAGAAAAGAAAAACTACGCAGGCAGTGAAAATACTCCCCACATCAATTAAGGAAAAGAGGATACCTAGGGCCGAGGCACCGTGTATCCCTTTCACCAAGAGAAACAAAAGAAGCGAGTCAATGGGGATCAGGAGGGTTACTAGCAGTAGCCCGTGCCTGATCTTGGTGATGAGAGTTGAGAGAAGTCTTCTCGAGAGCTCGTCTGGTGCTAGTAAGTTTGTAAGCATACTGGACAGAATGAGCATGAAGCTTCCGAGAAAGCTTGGTGGCCTTGGAAGTGTCAAGGCCAAGCTCTTTAAGAGGCTCAAAAGTGTGGGGGCTGTAGATGACCCCGCCCACACCCAACAGAATGGTATGGAGGGTGACTTGAGCTGAGGCCCTGGAAAGATGGCGACATAGATCGCGGTGCTGCTGCTTGGAGGCCTCGAGCTGGTTCTTGGGCCGGGTGTCTTTACAGTATTTGACCTCCACAAGATGGACATGTCTGCTCCGGAAGGAGCTGACTAGGGTGACGGAAGTGGATGGAGTGGCTGTGGCTGGCGCTGAGTCCTCCCTGTTCCCCCCGCGCCCCCCTCTATTCCTCAACGGATACCGGCAATTGGTCCTTGGTGCTGTTTTCGTTGGAACAACTAAACTAGCATCAGGGCGACTTGAAGTAAGCCTGTCTTTGTTAGGGAAGCGATGGGGGAAGATGTATTTAGGGAGGGTTCTATTAGTTGAGTGTTCCGGGATTTGTAGGTCCTGTAAAGCAAGACGGTCTGCACTGCCAAGGTCCATGGAGGCAAGACCTGCCCCAAGAGGACCTTTGCTGATAGCTTTAAGGAGGATTCTGTTGGCGATATTGTGGCGCTCAGTTACCATATTTGACATGGTGGAGTGTTTACATCCTGATAGGATGTGAAGGGCGCTGTCAGCCTCCCCACAGAGGGGACATTGTAGACTGGTGGACATTTTAAAGCGCACTGCATGTTTTTGATTGAATAGGGTACCTGTGCGGTAGTGAAAAATGTTTCGCTTCATTTTAAAAGAAAGCGTTGGCATGGTCCAAAAGGCGTTACTGACCTGTTTAATGACTGTGGGAAGTAGACTTTGGTAATAGGAGTAGTATCCTGCCTCGGTGTTGGCCTTACCAAGTCTGTGCTTTGAGTGCATGTGTGTTCTCAGAGCATCATGGAGGTTGGAGAAATTTTTAAGTTTTAGGGCGGGTGAGTTGGGGCGTTCTGATGTACTTGCATGAGTGCGGACAGTTTCCTCAAAGGCAAGCCAGGTGTTGTCATGGAAAGGATTGCCTTCAAGGTTTACACAGGGGAGGGTTGTGTCAGCAGGGGTGTCATCACCCTAAATCGCCTGGTGTTTAGCAATGGTATCTGCGCATTCGTTGCCAGCGATTCCAGCATGGGATTTGACCTTGTAGAAATAAATCGGGGTAGGCGAGTTGCGCACGAGTTGTATGAGTATCTTGAGGATGTGGCCTTGGACATGCTGGCAATGAAGTTCTGGGTATAGTATCTGTTTTCTTATTTGGTGCAGTGAGGTGAGGCTATCGGTGGCAATGTGAGAGTAGCCCTTGAGAATGGCAGCTGCAATTGCAGCCAGTTCAGCCCTTACAATAGTATGAGTGATTCCTGCTCCATTCGGTTGGACATAGTTGGGGCGATCACTGGCAGGGTGGTATACACCTGCACCTATCACCTGTTTTCCCTGGTGTATATGGCAGCTGCCATCCGTGTATGCCCACTCTCTCCAGTTTTGGACTTTTTGGACCAGATTTGGGCTAGATGCGGTAAGCGGCGAGAGGGGTTGGTTTTGGATAATGTTCTTAGGGATATGCTTTTGGTCAGAGGGCAGTTTTTCAAATTTCTTGAAGCCAGTCTCGATTTCTGGGTGCCTGGGATTGAGGACTGGGTCATTGCTGATTTTTGTTTTCAGCCAACTTGCCTCGCGGACGTCTCGTGTTAAGCCTATGAGCCAGTTTGAGTTGTTCTCATTTAGGCGGATTCTTGCAGCAGTGTTCCAGACAGCAATTATTTGTAGGCTCCAGGAGTGGCGGGGGAGGGTAATTTCTTGGCTGATCCAGAAAGGGGGAGTAGCATAGTTGAGGGCTGTTGAGGGCAGGGCTCCCAATGTGCAGCAGAGGTGGGGGTAAGCATTGAGGAGTTTAGAGTACGGATTTGTGCTCATAGGGCACAGCAGCATATTTGATAAAAGGAGCAGCCACATAGTCAAAACCCTGCATGTAGCAAGTGCTGTCTAGTGGGAGAAAGTGTTACTAGGGGACAACAATCTGAGTACCACTGCCTGTCCAGACCTACACATGGCACGAAAAGGAAAAATGCGCAACCCAGGTCTGGCTGCATGCTTAATTTGAACTTTGAATGAACCTTTAGAAGGTCCCCCAGAAAAGGAAATGAATTATATTCCTTTCTTGATGTGCTTTCTCACGATAACTGGTCCTGAGATCAATGCTTTCTGGAAGGAGTCCTTGATCAAGACTTGTGCAGGTTATCTCAAGTGCTTCTGCCCCACTGGAGAGTTTTCAGCTGCAACGCCTAGATGAGTTGGCTTAACCATTACCCAGATATTGCAAAAGCGCTTGCCAAATTCCCTGTTGGAAAGATCCAGTTCCAGGCACCCCAGCACTGGTTTAATGTCATGCCTAACCCCACCCTACCTTCTTACTCTATGCAACTCATTGTTGTCTGGAATAATGATGCCAGGGAAGCACTTGACGGTGCAAATACAGACTGGTTCCAACTCCTTAACCAAGATACACCAAAAGGTCACTGGCTACCTCTGGATCCTCCAAATCCCGCCATGCCACTGCGTACCCACCAGCACCTCGCATCAAACACTTGAAAAAAGAAATTCCAATCATTCCCCCTTGACACCCAAAGCTGTTTACACATGTGCCCTCAGGCAAGGGCAGCCTTCCTTCCTGCCAATTACAAAAAGATGTTCACACCTCAGATCAAGGACTCAGTCCAGGCTGGAGAGAAATCACCTACACAGATGGCAGTGTGATTAATCACAAAGATGACTCCCCACCACTTGCTGGCTCAGGCGTATATGGACCGGGTAGGGACACTGCTCCACTCTCCTAACACCTGCAGCTGCACATAAAACCCAATGGTCATCGGCCTACTACTACCATCAACAGAGCATAACTTGCAGGTATCCTTGTGGAACTCCAACAAGGGCAAACTGACATTGCCTCTGATAGTGCATCCTGCCTCTATCAGATTTCTAAACAACTCTTTATTCTATGCTTCTGGGTCAGCAAGAAATTCTTGCTTCCCCGCCACTCCTGGAGCCTACAAATTATCGCTGTCTGGAATACTGCAGCAAAAATCTGCCTAAATGAGAACAACCCAACTTGGCTCACTGATTTAGCACGACAAATCCCTGAAGCACGCTGGTGGAAAACAACCATCAGCAATGACCCAGTTCTCAACCCCAGACACCCAGGCATTGGGACTGGTTTCAAAAAGTTTTAAAAACTACCCTCTGACCAACAACACACCCCTAAGAACATGGTCCAAAGCCAACAACCCCTCTTTCCGCCTACCGCATCTAGCCCAAACCTGGTCCGAAATGTCCAGAATTGGAAAGAGCGGGCATACAAAGATGGTAGCTGCCAAATACACCTCGGAAGACAAGTAATAGGAGCAGGAGTCTACCACCCTGACAATGATAGTCCCAAATATATCCAACCAAACGGAGCGGGGATCACCAATACAATTGTAAGGGCTGAACTAGCAGCAATAGCAGCTGCAATTCTCCAGGGCCACTCTCACATCGCTACTGATAGCCTTTCTTCACTCCTCCAAATCAGAAAGCAAATACTGAATCCAGAGCTTCATTGCCAGCATGTTTAAGGCCACATCCTTAAAATGATTATACAGCTTGTGTGCAATTCACCTACCCCTATCTATATCTACAAGGTTAAATCTCACGCTGGAATTGCGGGCAATGAATGCGCAGATGCCATTGCCAAACACCAGGCTATTCAAGGTGATGACACCCCTGCAGACACAACCTTCCCCTGTGTCAACCTTGAAGGCAATCCTTTCCATGACACCACCTGGCTTGCCTTTGAGGAAGCTGCCCGCTCCCACGCAAGCACATCAGAACGCCCCGACTTGCCTGCCCCAAAGTTTAAACATTTTTCCAACCTTCATGATGCTCTGAGGACGCACATGCACTCAAAACACAGACTTGGAAATGCTAACACAGAGACAGGATACTACTCTTATCACCAAAGCCTACTTTCTACAGTCCATAAAAAGGTTAGCAATGCCTTCTGGACCATGCCAAAACTTCCTTTTAAAATGAAGCGAAACGTGTTCAACTACCGCACAGGTACCCTCTACAATCAAAAGCATGCAGTGCGCTTTAAAATGTCCACCAGCCTACAATGTCCCCTCTGTGGGGAGCCAGATAGTGCCCTTCACATTCTGTCAGGATGTAAACACTCCACCATATCAAATATGGTAACCGAGCGTCACATATTGCAGCAGAATCCTCCTTTAAGGTGTCAGCAAAGGCCCTCTTGCCAAGTGGGGCAGGCCTTGCCTCCATGGACATTGGCAGGGCAGATCGTCTTGCTTTACAGAACCTGCAGATCCCTGAACACTCAACAAATAGAACCCTTCCAAAATACATTTTCCCTCGTTGTTTCCCTGACAAACAAAGGCTCACCTCTAGTCGCCCTGATGCAAGTTTATTTGTTCCAATGAAAAGAGTTGTAAGGACCAATTCCCGGTATCCATTGAGAAGAAGAGGGGGGCGTGGGGGGAACAGGGAGCACTCAGCGCCAGCCACAGCCACTCCACCTACTTCCAAGATCCGTAACCCTAGTCAGCTCCTTCCAGAACAGAGGCACATCCATCTTGTGGAGGTCAAATACTGTGAAGACACCAGGCCCAAGAATCAGTTGGAGGCCTCCAAGCATCAGCACCGCGACCTATGCAGCCATCTTTCAAGGGCCTCAGCTCATGTCACCCTCCATATCATTCTGTTAGGTGTGGGTGGGGTCATCTACAACCCCCGCACTCTGGAGCCTCTTAAAGAGCTTGGTCTTGACACTCATACAGCTACCAGGCTTGCTTTGAAGCTTCATGCCCATTCTGTCTAGTACGCTTATAAACTTTCTAGCACAAGACGCACTCTTGAGAAGACTCCTCTCAACTCTCGTCACCAAGATCAGGCACGGGCTACTGCTAGTCACCCTCCTGATCCCCATCGATTTTTTGTTTTGTTTCTCTTGCTGAAGGGGATACACGGTGCCTCGGCCCTAGGTATCCTCTTTTCCTTGATTGGTGTAGGGAGTGTTTTCACTGCCTGCGTAGTTTTTTCTATGCGGATGAAGAATCACCTCCATGCAGAGCTCATCCAGGCCAGATCAAATTTGTTAGAACACTCCCCACAACCAGTTCATTTTTACAAAGTCAAAGCCCACTGTGGCATCATTCAATGATGCCAAGTTGGCAATGAGGGGGCTGACGCCTGTGCACGGTCCACAGCTCACACGGCCACCACAGACGTTGCACTTCCAGATGCCGGGGATCCATTCCGCAACTTCCACTGGCTCTCATATATATCCCCAGTATCAATCAGGAAAAGGAGACAAATTGGCTCAGAAGAGCCGTGAGTCCCCTCCACCACGAAGCTTCAAAACAGAGAATGCTACTGGGGATCTTGAGGTTACTGGAAGCACCCGGCTCCAAAACCTGGCTGTGAGAAGTATTATTGTTTTCAACAGCACGCCTAGTGGTAACAAGCTTGTTCGCGTACAAAACAGAATGGGCATGCAGTTTGCAAGCAAGTTGATAGGCACGTTGTAAGTCCCAGTCATTTTATCTGTTTTAGGGAAACTCCTATTATCAGAGCTTACAACTTCACGTTGAGAAAAATATCAGCAACGCCTTTAGGAACATGTCTTGCATATCCACACCCATGAAGCGCACCATCTTACAATTTCGCACTGGCACCCTTAATAACTAAAAAACATGCAGTTCGCTTCAAAAGGTCTACTGACCCACTATGCCCTCTCCCAGGCTGTCATCAATTAGACAGCACACTCCACATGCTTTCAGGCTGCCAAAATCATATCATCTCCAGCATGAAGACTGAACGCCACAATGTTGCTGGAAGAATGATCATCGAAGCTCTTAACAAAAGCCCTTGGGGAGCAGGTTTGGTTAACACAGACATAGGAAGTGATGGTAGGTTGGCGCAGCACAACCTTCAAATCCCTGCACATGCATCAAACAGAATGATACCCCCTTACCTCTTTCCACGCAATTTTCCTAAGATATCTAGACTCACGTCTAGTCGTCACGGGACGGTCCTGATCATGATGCTATACTGATTACCTCTTATAATGCCAAACTCACTCCTTCTTCTTCTTTCTCCTCCTCCTCCTCCTCCTCCTCCTCCTCCTCACACCATGTGTTACGCAGCAGGCACAGCACCCCACACAGGTCCAACAAAACTACCTGCGTTAGACAACCCCATCAATCAAGTGTGAACTAGTGGCACGTACACTTAGATTAAATATTGTGAAGATACTAGGTCTGAGCAACAGTTGGAGACAGCACAGTGGCAGCATGCATAGATCTGCAAGAATATAAGTGGAAAAGCTGTCACGTTACATACCATCCTTCAAGGGTTACAAGGGAAAAAAGGCCTCAGTCAAGACGTTTGACTGCTAGCCTGTTCATAAATACACATGAGATCATGAAGAAAAAAAGGAAGTTTGTTGTTATCCTGGTTTAGAAAAGTATTGATATCCTGGGAATTCACATGGTGAATGGTGCCTAGACAGGACATCCTGTGGGAGATGTGGAGGTGTAGGAAAGAGAAGTTGTGCTCAAAAAGTGAGGCATACTTTTGACGGAGAGAGCAGACCTGGGGATTGGAGCATCTGAAGCATACCATCCTTCTGGGTGCCGGTGGGACCTGTTACACTGAGCATACCCTTACTAAGTTAGTAACTAGTTCAAACAACTGGGACTCGACCACCAACGCGACATTAACTTGCAAACAGACTTTGTGCCCATTCTGTCATTTATGCCAACAAGCTTGTTACCACTAGGCATGCTATTGAAAACACAAATACTTCTCGCAGCCAGGTTCGGGAGCCAGGTGCTTCTAGTAACCCTCCAGATCCCCATCAGCATTTTCTATTTTGCAGTTTTGTGGTGGTGGGGACGCACGGCTCTTCCAATGCATCTCCTTTTCCTCGATTGATGTGGGTAGAGTTTCCTCTGCCTACGTAGTTTTTCTTTTCTTTCCTTTACAGATTCATTTTTACTGTTATGCACGTGCCTGCATGCTCCATAATATATTTTTGTGGTGCCCACAGTCATCTAGCACCCTTAAAAACATTTTTTTCGTGGGATGACATTATGTAATTACGGTACCCCTTTCCTCATTTTTTAAAACAATCCTTTTGTCATTTCCAACCTACAGTCATGCATTCTGACACTTTCTTTCCTGTAACCCATTCCTTTCCTTTCCTTCCTCATAAGTTTCAATGCATGTAACTTTTTTGGCTAGCGTAGTCTATCTTATTTTGAACTCGTGCTATTACAACCAACATACTGCTACAATCATGATCTTGTAATTTCTACTTTCCAGTCCTAGTTTTGTGAATTGAGCCTTTTTTGGCCAGGTCTGGTTACAGGCCTCAGAGTTTCTGCTCAACTGCCCTTGTAGGCGGATAAAGCAATGTAACCTTACCTTTCCTTTTTTTAAGGCAGAGGTTGTCAGCCATGCGGCCGTTTGCTCAGATCTGTGTGCCTGGTGTTGATTCTTGTCCAAATTAGCTAGCTATCATTGGCAGTGTTCGCTGCATTTTCCTCACCGGGACTCCTCAACCTAGGCATAGTAGCAGGCCCCTACCTTCAAGGTCAGTCAGTCCAAACCAGTTTTTTTTCTGCGTGCTTGCAGGTTGACCCTTGGAGGAAATGGGGAAGAACTTCTGGATGCTGAAAAGCAGCTAATGAAATCACCTGCATGAAATGCAGCTCATGACGCCACCAATTTGTTTCATTCTTGTATCCTAGATTCCTTGTACACAGTCTGCAAGCAATCTTACTGTTGGGCCACCAATGTCCATAATGGCTGGGCAAGCCCACCAGCCCTACTATGCCGTAGGATATTCCCACCTTGTAATAACTGATTCCATGAGCAACAGATGGGCATGCTACAACCACTTGCAGCTTCACAGCCAACTCACGACCTTGCATAACCAATTACAAATTAAAAGATGCCAACGTCACTGGCAATGACAAGATTGAGAGGTGTCAATGGAAACAAGCGTGAAAAAACGTAGGGAAGAAGCCGATCGCATGATAACCATGAATAGTAGCACTAGTGCTGGCTCTTGCAAATTGGTTTTTTCTTCACCCCTGAGCCTGCTTCAGAAAAATCCACGCACGAGGCACATTCCTTTTCCGTTGAGTGGCAAGCTATATCAAGAAAGCAGTCAGGGAATCTATTCAGTGCACGAGTTGCACTGACTGAAAAGAGGAAGATGGAAGATGGATAGAGTCATGAGTAGGTCTTGTCTGATTTGTCAAGTGTTACATGGAAATATCGGGGAAAGCATGCCTGGAAAGCCAATTGGTTGCTGCCATGTAATCCTAAGGGCAGCACTGCATGAGCACATGCAGCCTGGCACTCAGTGCTGCTGCATGAACGCACGGGCAATACCATGATTGGTTGCTAGGACAGCTGGCAGGGAGGTGTGCAAACCAGCAGCGCTGCTCCTTTTATCATGGTGCCGCTCTATTAATCTGAACATGTCTAGGAATGCAAGCCCTCATTCCTCCAGTGAGGATGTGGCATGTAATAAATTACGAACTCCACCCAGCAATGCCAGCAGTCTTCCGAGCACCCACTCACTTGGCAGAGGCTTTCAGGGTGTTTGCCAGCCAGTCCAGACCCTCATACAACCCCTCTCCCCGTGTGGCCACAGCACTCTGCACGTGCCACTTGCGTCGCTTGATCTGGGGAAGCCCTAAGCCCTCACAGATTTCAGCAGGTGTCAGGCACCCCTTCATGTCCTGCTTGTTGGCAAACACAAGGATGGCACTGTGCAGCATGAGGGGGTCTTGGATGATGGCCTGGAACTCCTGTGCTGCCTTGCCCATTCGATCCCGGTCCTGCGAGTCCACTACGAAGATGAGCCCGTCCGTATTGTTAAAGTAGTGCCTCCACAGCGGCCGCAGCTTCTCCTGGCCTCCGACGTCCCAAACCGTGAAGGTCACATTCTTGTATTGGACCTTCTCAACGTTGAACCCGATGGTGGGCACCTGGGCAGCGTGCAGGTAGTTGTGTGTGCGTCAGGTGTGCACTGTACAAATAAGGCTGGTGTGATGCACAGGTGTGCTGCAGTGAAGTGACTGGAGAGGCTGGAACTGCAGGGAGTAGGATGTGAACAGGGAGGCTTGCACGCCTGTTTCCTGAGTTGCCCTCCTCCATCCCACCCACATTCAAGCCGTGAACTCTCCTCCCAAACCTGCTCACCGTGGTCAAGATTTCTCCTATGTGCAGCTTGTACAGGATGGTGGTCTTGCCTGCTGCATCCAGCCCCAGCATGACTACGCGCATCTCCTTCGTGCCAAACAGCTTGTCTAGCAGCCCAGCAAACATAGAGCTGATTGCCTGCCCCATGGTTGAGTATGATGGAGTATGAAGTGCCCCACTACTTGCCCTATATCACTGAGGCACTGTGACACTAAGAAAGCGGACACCTCTAGCCTAGTGGATCCATCAGGAAGACAAAGGCATTGAAACCGACAAAATAATCAGTCTAATTGCACTATTATTCCAGTCTGTTTGTTGCAGCCTTTTTCCACCTGTACCTGAACGAGCAAAGAAGTTGTGCAGCTATCGTGATTCAGCTACCGTCAACATTTTCATTTGTTATAGTTTTCTAGCTTGTTGGCACAAACCTCGGTTCACCATCGGTTTTGTTTTTGGTGTGGGCGATGACCTGTGAGTCTCCGCCCATCCGGCGCAGGCCGTTGGGTGATATATCGAATACGCCCCCCGCGCGGAAGCATACATCCCCCGTGCCAAAATTGCTGAGTCCAACAGCTGATGAGTCTGTTCCCAAACTGACCCCCGCCCGCAAAGGTGAGCGTTGACTACGGCCCGCAAGTTACTTTGTTCGGTATACCTCAGAGTTGTATGGTCCTGCTTGTTGTTTTTGGAACAGCAGTAGCTGTGCATTGCTTGTCCAGCATGCGATGGGGCTGCTGTAGAAGCTGTGCAAAGTAACCGCTTTGACTAAAGTAGCGCGGGCAACTCCTCATGTCCTTTGAAACGCAGGCCTACCCTCCAGTCATGAAGACAATCCCATCCAGCCTGTGTCATCCCCGCCATGTCATGGTGGTGCTGCGGCAGTTACACCTCCCAGAACCTTGCTCCAGCAATCGGAGGTACGAGATAACTCAGCATTGTCACATATTTACAATTCAGGAAAAAATCTGGTGGAAATCATTGCCCTGAATCAGTCTTCATTTGCGTGCAGACATGTCAGGAGGATAGAAGAAGGCATGCTCGTGCCCAGAACCCATGCAGAGGCTCGCCATGCGCACGCTGGACTTGATGCCTACTTGGAATTCTTACATGTGACACATGCAGTCCTTTCTGTCCGAGGATGTCCAGCTCACCCCTCCTGAGTGTAAAGCGATGCTGAACGCCATAAACTCAGCTGTAGATGCCGAAGACCGAGGTGAGCTGCAGCCACTTTCATGACCTTGAAGTTGATCGAATCGCAAGTGTTAAATTCCCCTTATAATATCCCCTTAAAGACGAGATAATCTAGGTGCATCATTTTTAGCACGCAAGTTACGCAGACTGGCGAAGCATTGGACTCTTGAGTACATCTCCGCCGCCGGACATGGACGACCCTGCATGATCCATTTGCAATATATCATATACAATCTGCGACCTTTTTGCCTGTTGTTCTTAGCTAGGTCCCTCCAGGTTACGAAATATGTAATAAGGAGAGCAACACTGTATAGCATCTTGCATAATTGGGCAGGCATTGTGGCCTTAGGTCTGCAGAAGCACTGCCTGTGGCGCTGAATCCAACGTGTCAATTCTTTAAACATTAAGCAGGTAGATAAAGTTTGCCTATCCACGAGAAGTAGGTGATTTCAGTTCAAAGGATGAAATCTGTTATCTCACAAAGTAGACGATTGAAGTTCTGTGAGAGAGCCATAGCCACTGAGCTGCTCATCTTGCAGTACCTGCCGTGGCCTCCGTCCTGAGTGGAGTCGCTTGTGCGCTGTTTGCGCACAGGTGCCAGTGAGATGCCTGACAGTTTGGAAGGCTGGCTGCAGCAAGTTGGCATCACCGATACTGTCAGTGACACCCTGAAAGAACAGTTGCAGGTATGTAGCATTTTGTGTTAGCTTGTATGCATGCCAGGGTCAAGAGGAACGACAGCAGGCATGCAATGCATCACCAATTGGAATAGCCGCCAGGGTTTTGCATGTTGGGGCAGCACCCAGGAAGCCTGCTTGATCCAGTGGCCTTGGTCACATAGCAGCGCGGGACTCTGTAAGCTACGTCGTTACTGCAGAGGGCTGGGATCATACATCTTTTCTTGCTCATCTCTTCTGTCTGTGCCACATCCTGCAAAAGTACATGGAGGTCATGCGCGCACGCACACACACGTACACAGATCTTATATGATCGCGCATGCGAGAGCGCCCGTCTGAGGTCTTTCATGGAGGCAATGAAGATCAATGAGCTGGAGATGGCGGCACATGAGGCGGACGACACAGCAAGGCAGATGGATTTGTTGGTGAGTGTGTGAGGGAGAAATGTTTGAATGTGAGGGCCATGAACATCAATGATCTATGGATGGCAGTCCAAGATACCCCCTCTAGAAGCGAATGGCACAATGAGGAAGATGGATTTGTTGGTGTGTGTCAGGGGATTCTTTGGGAAAAATATGGAAATGGGCTGCTGATCTCTTGCAGTCCATGATCTCTCCCCAGGCTGTCTACAAAAATCATCAGCTTTGCATCAGAAAGAATGTGTCAACGTTTTGCATGCTCATTGTGAAAGCCACGAATCAGGGATGCTCGCTCTCCTTTTCATGTTATCACAGCTGAGTGGGTGTAGGGCCTCAAGAAAGAGGCGTGCCGTTGGTACTGGTGTACAGAGCGATGTAGCCATTGACTGCAGGGCCTTCCTGACAAGTGTCAAGGAGCTTATGCGCCCAGCACAGGCCAAGGAAAGCTGGCCCTTTGTGTGCCAAACACAGTGGAGCTCTGGCTAAATGTGGCCCTTTGTGCACTGAACACAGGCCAAGGATAGCTGGCCCCGATCTAAATCCATGGAACTGCAAGTCTGGGCTGGTGGTCCTGATGCGGGCTGAATGTAGCATGGCGTCTACCTGCCTGGTTTCACACTTTTTTTTATGCTGCCTAGTGGCTACTCGAACCCGAATTCAATCAAGTCATGCCATGCTGCCACTCACATGAGGCTGCCAAGTGGCTACTCAAACCTGAAACATCAACTCATGCCTTACCTTGAAGATGGATGCAAGTTGTACCGTTGTCCACCTGCAGGCCGACGAAAACACATTCCTGTACGAATCAAAGTCTACGCTCATGAGCGACAACGAGGTTTTGCGGCGGCAGCTCCAAGAGGCCCAGGCACGCCTGGAGAGCAGGGTGGAGTTGCAGATGCAGGTGCAACTTCAGCAGCAGCAGCAGCAGCAGCAGCAGGGCCAACCGCACCTGTTGCTGGAGCCTAGCAGCACCCATGCACAGCAGCAGGGAATGCAGCAGAAACAGCAGCAGCAGCAGCGGCAGCAGGAGCAGCAAGCACACCTGGCTCCTGGTCAAGGGCGGGCAATCCTCCCGCCGGTACCCCCCACCCCAGCTCTTATCCATACCCCTGCCATGACGCAGGCAACCAGGCTGGCAGGCACACCAGCGTGGGTTACCACACGACAGGCAAGCATGTGTTTGTTCTTTGTTCTTTCTACATGTCCGTTGGGCTCTTTTCTGACGGTTGCGACCCCTTGTATCACTGTGCTTGTCCGTGTGCTGTCCGATCACTTGCCTGTGCAGATACATGATTTGAACGGTGGCAGCTCTGCTCAATAGCCTACATTCCACTTGCTCATGCAGGACCTATTTGCTCCCTCGCTTGTCTGCCTTGTCAATCCACACCCAGTTTTGGATTGTTCACTTTGCTTGTTACTCCATTTGCTCGTGCAGGGCCCGTTCGCTCCCTCACCTGGGCTGTCTGCCTTGTCGATCCGCACCCCAAGCCTGGACGAGACCGAGGCCTGGATGCAGCTGGATGCCTCGTTTGCAGCCCAGAGGGCCCTCACACCCTTGGAGACGCCCTCACTGCAGGTAGACGGATTACGGACTACAGAAGCAAAAGGCCTTCTGTAAGAATTGGTGACTGCCAGCCTCACTCCAAGTAGGCAGTGGCATGCTTTGCCTCACAAAATGGGTAGGCAGCAGTGCGCTTGGCCTTGCAAAATGGCAATCTGGAACCTTGACTTGGGGCTTGAGGGCTGATCTCATGAAGGTGCAGCACCAATGCCCTTTTAGGCGTCCAGGTCACACACATCTTGACCAGGTGATAAAGCAGACCACCACCTCCATCAGCCTTATCTTTTTGTGTTCAATGGTTTTAATGACCATGGGACGTTCATGCGCCCATTCCACAACCGCAGGACGCTCTGGCATGGGTAGATGGCCCCAACGCACACTCAGCACACCCGCGTGCTCACACGGCCTTCGGCAGCCCCCAGTCTGCCTTGTGCCCTGCTGCAAACGACAATGATAGCCCAGCTGGTCAGGCTGCAGGCCGTGCCCCAGGCACAGGTGCTGGCCGCACAGGCACTGGCACTGGCACACCCAGCAGCGCTGCAGCCTCAGGCACAGACGCTGGCGGCACAGGCACTGGTGCTGGCACACCCAGCAGTGCTGCAGCCCCAGGCACAGGCACTGTGCCGCCTGTGGACCCGCTGCCCAGCCAGCTGACCTTGAGGCAGGCCTGTGCAGCCACGCTCAGCAGCGCTGCAGACCCAGGCACAGGCACTGCGCCACCTATGAACCAGCTAACCTTTGCCCCAGGCACAGGCGCTGTGCCATCTATGAACCAGCTGCCCAGCCAGCTGACATTTGCCCATGCTGCTGCACCCAGCAGTGCTGCAGCCCCTGCCACCGCAGGGGCAGCTGATGCCGCACAAGAGGGCAGGCTCGCTGCTCATCCTGTCGGAACACCTGCACCAGACTTGGGCGCCGTGCTCCCACCGGCAGAGCAGATGGGGAGCAGCAGCATGGACACAGCAGCTGCAGCTCGCTCAGCAGTGGCTCTGGGGGAGAGCAGCAGCGTGGGCACGCCTGCTGGATCAGCACCTCAGCCTCAGCCTTGGCCAGCAACAGCTGAGGAGCCTGGTGTGGATGTGTCCTTGTATCAGCTCCGGCCAACAACAGCCGAGGAGCCCGGTGTGGACGTGTCCTTGTTGGGGGATCAAAAGGCTGTACACCTCTGCGTGACTCCTTTGGCGCATGGTGAGCGAGGGCTGAGAAAGGGACCCCAAAGCCAAAGGATTCGAAAGCCAACGGCAGTGCTTGACTGAATAGCGAGAGCAACTTGATGTCGATTGTTTTGTCGACAAGCACACAAGAAAGGGTGTGTGAAGCAGCTTGCAATGCTTTTACCCTTATTGGACCTAGAATCTTTCTTGATAAGGTGAGGTGTATAATGTGAACATTGTGGGACGTTGAAGTCCAAGGTTCATGCCACAGACCTAGGACAGAAGCCGTCACAATTTTGAAAATGTTGTTTCACCAATGCCTTGTGCCTACATGAAACCATATCATTGTGTGCCCATGTAGGCATGTTCTGACCTGAATGCATTTAAAACCAACTTGCACGTGCAGGCAAACCGCATGGCCCTTTTCCTGATGCTCAGGGACTCGGCGTGTCCAGCATGCATGCATGCAGCATTCATGCCCACCCAGCAGCAACCAGCCCTCCTTTTCCCAGCAGCAGTCCGCCTGTCCAGCATCCTCGCAGCGAGACCCCTCCCCCTCCCCACGTCTCTCAGAATCAAGCAGGAGACCGGACCCCCAGCTTGCAAGCCCCAGAGCTCAGCCCTGCCTTGGCTGACAATGCTATCAATCCCGCCATGGCCAGCAATGCCACTAGTCCCTGGGCGGCACTTCAACCTGCTGCTCCCAGCCCAAGCGCGCATGGGTCTGAGATCAGCTTTGGCTCCTGTGGAGCGGTGGGCTTTGCTTCCGCTAGCATGGGGAGCATGGCTGGTCGCCTGCAACGCGCCTTACCTGACTTTGCGGGAGCGGAGGATGATCAGGGTGCTGGTGGCAACAAATGCACAGCCTCCCACAGCCCATCTACTGCTGCAACAGGCACGCAGGACATGGCTGCTGCTGCAGCTCCTCGCACCAGATCAGCACAGATCAGCACAGATCAGCTGGAGGCCAGCATCCAGCCTGCTGGAGAGGGCCTGCCTGCGGCACAGATCAGCACGCAAGACACTGTTCACAGCACACCTTGTGTGTCTGCACAATTTGCCACCCCATTGGGGGGCGGATCAGTGGCTTTCCAAACACCACTCTCTGGACGTGCCTCCTTCCAGACCGGGGCCAGCGCATTTGCGTCCGCCACTCGCAGGTGCGGGGCTCTCAGCAGCTCACGTGCCAGATCATTCATGCCTCTTTATGAATGGACATATGACCCATCCATGCATGGAGTGTAAAAGTGAGACAAGAAGTTTGCAATAGCTGTGTTGCAGAGCTGCGATGATTACACGCTATAGATTCAATGGTGTACTGGAGGATGCACAGCTCTACTCCGTTGAATGCTGGCTCACTGCACATGCTTTTTTGAGGAACCTGCTGGATGGGCAGAATTTGCCACCATGCCAGCATGCACGCTTGAGGCATCAGGCCGCACACAGCATCTAGCCTCGAGCTCACAGATGTTGCAGGCACATTGCACACATTTCACCACTCGCCTGCTTCTTGGTTTGCTTGCTGCAAGCAGTGTCTGGCACCTGTGCACCTGTGTAGCCCGTCTGGCCTGCAAATGCAACATGCTTAGTCAACAACATGTGCACTAATTTTGCGCTGAAGCGCGACCTCTGGGCTGCAAATGTGTGATGCACACTAAGCATCATCAGTACTGCGTGCACCCAGCAGCATGGGCCCCGAGCCCCTTTCTGGTTGGCAGACTGCAAGCAGCTTCCAGCCCTTGTTGAGCCCGTCTAGCCCGTGAATGCGTAACAAGTGACCTCTACACTGCGTCTGCCCTGCAGCGTGACCTCCAAGCCCCCTGCCAACGCATGGGACGGAAACAGGTTTGACGCTGCCTCGGCCCTCTCTTTCAGCACCCCATCTGTGCACCCCTGCGAGCCAGCCACTTCCACGGCAGCGATGCACAACAGCAGCAACACCGATGCCAATACCGATTTCGCAACACCGATACCCACGCAGCCTCGTGAAGAGGCATGCCCTCCCCCACCCTCTGCCCCACACGCAGCGCCCCCACCCGTCCCCTTTGCTGCAGCATTCTTCAACGCGTTTTCCGCCGCGTTCGAGAGCGCTCCCACGCCAGCCCCCCCCACATTCACCAAGGCTCGTGATACAGATGCTGCCTCCCCATTATGCTCGCCTGCTGCTGGAGGGCTAAGGGTGAATGTAGCGCAGGCAACGCCCCCTGCAGAGGCCACCTCGCCCCCCTTCCGTCCCAACCATTCCCCAGCCGGGAGCCTGGGCGAAGCGGCAGGCAAGGTTGGCAACAGCGCATGGGCGCTGCTTTGCAGCGATGAGGAGGAGGAAGAGAGGGAGGAGGGCAGAGGTATGAGTGAGGCTGAGGCAGCTGTGGATGGTACACAGGCCGGAGCCGTGCTGCACGCCGCTGCATCCAACACCCAAAAGGTGGAGGCTGTGTCAGCCTTGCACGCCACTGCGTGCAGCCCTGAAAAGGAGGACGCTGGCCCAGTCCTGCACACCACAGAGCCTGACTCTCAGCACCAGGTGAGTGGCAGAAGCAAGCAGTCAAGAATGAGACGAGGGTGTGCTGTGTGAAGCACGACATTTTGTACGCTTGCTCGATCATACCAAGCCATGTCTGCTCTGTCCAGTACCCTTGCATGCTTCCTTTGCTTCATGCCCACACAGAGGGTTTGGAAATAGTCGACTTTCAAGCGCTTCAAGCGAAGAAATAGCTCCCGGAGCGTTCTGGTGAACTATTTGCCCAATCACTACCCCCCTAACCTAGCCCCACACTCCTGGCACATGCACACGCGCGCACACACACACATACACACACGCACATACAGGTCCCAGCTCAGCCTACCCCCGCCCATCAGCAGGACGCAGCGGCTGCTCAGGAGTCCACCCTTGGTACAGCTCAGGACTGCACCCCTGATGAAGCGGCCTGGGGCGTTCTGCACTACCAGACACCTGGTCTCAGTGCCTCCCAGGCTGGCGACCATGCCACGCCTCCCAGCCAGGCTGCCACCTATCCCCCCAAGCCACTGGCCTGCCCTTGGTAAGTGCTGCTGCGGCCGTGCGCGCGCGCGTGTGTGTGTGTGTGTGTGTGTGTGTGGATGTGGGTGTCAGAGTGGGTATGTCAAGAGGTGGTGTGTGATGGGCATGCAAGGCAGGACACAACCTGGTCTTGGTGTCCACTTCAACAGGTGGCCAGAGCAAGGTGAGTAGCAAGGCAAGCTGCCCATTTCATGGAGCGCTTGAGCCAGCGAGGAAAGGGATGGTGAAAGGTCACAAGATAATGCCAGCAACCTTGTGAAGTGTGTTTCAGTCATTTTATGTCTCGATGTGCATGATGTGCCAGATCATTGACGCAGAGCGTGCCGAAGAGCGTGCTAACCCCCACAAGCTCCAGAGCGCGTGCATGGAAATCCATCCATGTTTCTGTCCCCACAGGGCTCCGCTTGTGCCTGCAAGTTCAAGAGCGTGTACACGTCCATTCATGTTTCCTTTCCTACAGGGGTCCGCAACAGGGCTGCCAGAGCGCATCCCCTACCCTGCAGCACCGTGCCCACCACCCCAGCGAGGGTAGCACCAGCAGTGGCAGCATCGGCAGCGGCGGCAGCGCCCGCTACAAGCCCCTGTGCCTCAATTGGTGTGGTGCACCTTCCACGCAGAGCAGGGGCTTACCAGGGGGTCCAGTGCGCGTGCACAGGTGAGGCTGCCACGCCAAATTATGGGAAAGAGCAGACAGGACCCTTAAAAGGGGTTCCTTACAGGGCACTTATGCTGGGCTGGTCAGAGCAAAGCAATGGGTCCCAAGTATGGTGATGTGCACTCAAGGAAGTAGGGAAGAGTAGCCTCCATGTTTGCGGATTTGGAGTTGCGTATGTTGCAAGTCTGGTGACGAGCAATGAGCACCTGAGGAAGCGTAGGAGAAAAGCCGTTGTGCTTGCAAATTTGGAGTTGTGCGAGTTGCGTGTCTTGTGAGCACTCAAAGAAAAGTAGGGAAGAGAAAAGCCTTCATGCTTAAGAATTTGGGGACAAAGCATGTAAGGCTGGACCTCCAAAACCAGCCTACTCGCTCGGCTGCTGGTCATACCTAAGTGCAAGGAGCAGTGGTGCTCTCATCAGGCTGCATCAATGCTGTGCTGCTTTGCCTGCTCAATCGCCCACAGCTGCTCCTATCATGACCAACTGCACCAGCGATGCCGCCTCATCCTTCTCACTGCCCTGTCCTGCTCCTCTAGCATGGCCCTGCATCATACCCCGCCCTGTACTGTCTTGCGCTTCTATCAACCGTGGCCCTGCACCATGGCCTACCCTGTCCTGCACCTCAATCATGGCCCTGCCCATTCATGACCCCGCCTGCCCTGTCCCGCTCCTCAAACATGGCCCTGCATCAAGCTCTGCCCTGTCCTGCGCCTGAATCATGGCCCTGCACCATGGCCTACTCTGTCCTGTGCCTTAATCATGGCCTGCAGCGCGGCCTCCACGCCCAGCACGCAAGACATGAACAGCCTTGGGGTGCAAGAGCTGTGCAGCGACGCTGAGAGCAGGCAGGCCGTGCAGCCTTTGAGGCTGGACACAAGCACTCCTTCAAGGGCCGCCTCTGAGCAGGCAGCCATGCAGCCTCAGCGGGCCCTACTAGCTAAGGTCGAGCAGCAGGGGGTGTGCCCTGCCGGGCCTGCAACACCTGCCAACATGTCGGAAGCAGCAGCAGGTGTGGCAGATGCTGTCCAGGCATTGCCAGAACAAGCGGGCGGTGTGCACGCTGCGCTCGCGCTGGACTTGACTGTCACAGCAGACAGAGGAAGGGAGGCGGCAGCACAGCTCAGTCCTGCGTGCCCAGATCGCCTGCACCTAACGGCAGCTGCTGGCATGGCGGCGACCGCGGCAAAGGATCCCATCATCAAAGGCGCCGCCCTTCCAATGCAGCGCAGTGGTGGCGGAGCAGCTGTGCGAGCCAATGCAAACGAGCAGGACAGCCATGCTTCAAGTACGCAGGTTTCACCACCTGAAGCAGCAAGTGGCCCGGATGAGGGTGCAGCTGGCGTGGACGGAGATTGCATCCCCTCTAGGGATCAGCAGGTGAGTGTGTTGCCTGCAACTTGCAGTGCAAGTGACCCAAGTGAAGGGTTTCTTTGATGCGAGGCATCTAAGGTCTTAAGTAGCATGCTGCATAAGTCGTCACAAAATGGGAAAGATGTTTAGCAGAGGTTTTGGCTGCATGCACACTCAAGGCTGTTGAATTCAAGGGGAGCTGATAATCGTGCTAGATGCAACACAGCCCAGCTGAGGATTATGCTTACCTTCTTTTATTAGCAGGATGAGTGGAGCAGCTGAGGATTATGCTTACCTTCTTTTATTAGCAGGATGAGTGGAGCGGACACAATTTCTTGTGCTGTCCCTGTACGCTGCAGACAAATAGGTCAAGCCGATGGGGACGCCGCATGACCGAGGAGCAAGAAAAGGAGGTGCGCAGGGACTTGACTTGGATCAAATTCAGCTCTGTAGTACTGCATCTCTTAAGTCCATGCATAAGTCCATGCATGGTCCTGCCTTTTCGGTGCACGCCTGTGGCTGCCTGTGCTTGACCATCCAGCTCCCACAAAATTCCTGCACATTTGCTCTTGCGCAGGTACGCCGCCGAGCTGCTGCTTTGAAAATCCACATCAGCCCTTACTTCAAGGGTTCTCAGTCGAGGCGTGCAGCCGCACCGGCAGCATATGATGGCCAGGATGTTTAGAAAAGCGCCTCTTAGTTGTTGCATAGCTGTAACTGCGGGTTGTGCTTTTGGTCACAAGAACAGGTCAGCATGCGAGAGCACACACTTATGTACTCTTATGTGCATATGGCCAAACTGCCGCGCCTTGTGCTGCTATGCCATACTGCAAGAACAGCAGCAATACAAACTGTGTTGCTGCCCCATTTCTTGAGTTGCTTTTGAAAAACATGCTACCCAGACGCAATGATGTATCCAGAAAAAGGGGGGCGCGAAAGCCGTAGAGTTTCAAATGAATCTCACTTCTGCCCGTCCATGGTTTGGATGCTTATTCGCTCTTACATTGGGGCATTTGCTGCGGCTGCGTTCCTGTATTTGGGACAACTCTGTAAGCCAGTGGTTGTATAGATGTTTTCATTTTCTTTGTTTTGATGGAATATGCTGGGCCAGCTCAGAAATTCTTTGTATATTAATCCAAGTGCAATTGAAGCAATGCCATTGAAGCTTGCGATGTTAATATACCATGCTCGATTTTGATTGGCCCTATTAGATGTGTCTTGCATCAACCAGAGTGGACGGACATCCGAGCGCTCAGGGGCATGGCAAGCAATGCCCCGGATCCCCATTAGTTCTGTCTCTTGCTCTCTCCTAGGCTAGTTTTGTCTAGTTTAGGTGGAGGGCCTCCTGGTGAGGCCTCTAACTTTTGTTAGGGGTTCTTCCCTTAATGCACGCGGCCTTTGGCTTGCGTAGACTTTTCTTTTTCTTTTCTTTGGACGGACATTGCAGATCATTACAAGATATGCATGGAATGTAAAGAGGGACACTCGTATTTCTTCACCACAGTCCGCCCCAGAACTGAGTTCTTTACAGGAGCCAAACCAGAATCACTTGCATAGAAATGGACCGCAACTCGCTAGCAGCACCATGCACCACCCTGATAAGACACTCTCCTCAGGTTAACTTACCTTGAAGGTTGCAAGCAATTAGTCTTGGTAAACAACTTGCTTCCCTCCTTTTCAAATATGTTAGAACAAAGTCCATGCTGGGCATAGGGTGTAAATGGGGATAAACATACAGCCTGCGCTGTCCACAACTGTGAGCACCACTGACTAAGAAGAGATTAGACACTCACAAAGTGAAGCTGATCCAGCAGGCTGTTGCTGAAAGCCCATATGAGCTCCATTGCAAGCAGCTTTCCTGGTGAGCAACTCTACCTATTTCTGATGCTGAAATGGATGGTTACAATGGGGGGTGACCTTCAGCCAGGTCGTTTGGCTGATCGGCTTGTGGCTGGTCTCTGCCAGCCAAAAATAAATCCATAAGCTCAGACACAAAAAGGAAAAGCTTTGCGTTTCGCTGATGAAGGAACTGATAAACAAATTGAGAGCTCACTTGATGCAGTAAAAAAGGTTGCATCTCAACAATATCCTGGAAGTAAGGTTCAAAAAGCATTTGATACTTGCGGCGCAGAGAACAAACGTGTTCATCAGTACAGTTAAAAAGGACATGTGCTTCATCTTGAGTTTGGTTTTGAAATGGATGGCACACCCATTGCTCACGATTTTTAGAGATCCCAAGGGCTTGAAAGCATAATAGTGTCATTTGGTTGATCAGGCTTGTGCATGCATACCCAACATTGAAATTGGACATGTCAACCAATAGTTAACAAGAGATCGCAGAGGCCTCCAGCAGCTGGTTGGTCAAACAAGTACGACCGAAACCTACTTACTGAGTCGCAGGAAAAACGGATATCTTTCAAAAAATGGGTCGACCTTCAGTATAAATCTGATACTAAATACAAATGCAGATTTAGTAGCTCGAGAGGAATAAGTGTGCATTCCATAGAGGTGCTCCAAACTTGCAAGAAAGCTCCATGCACATCCTATGCAACATGCGTACAAATATGCCTCTGTAAGGATCACATTGATGTATTAACCAGCGCTGTGTTATAAAGAATTTGTTTGACTAGGCCTGTGCGTGTACCTGGGGTCTTTTGAGCATGCTGAGATGCTGAGAACCACACTGGGCTTTATTGCTTTGTTGCTTTGAGATGCATGCATCAAGCATCAGACTTGCCTTTATAAGAAGTTGCTTGAAAGACCTTGATACTCTGCTGGTCCCCTTTGGCTTTGCTACTTGAGGTTGAGTTGCCGAGACACAAGTTGATATATCAACCTGTATATACAGGTTTCTGAGACGTTGAGGCTGTCTTTAAAAAAGTGAATGTAAATATTTCCTGCCTGTACGCTGTGTGATTGCTATTGCTGAAGAACACTATGAGTTGTAAACTCTTGAAGATTTGGTTTGGGGTGTATGGATACCAAGTTACAAAATGAACGACTGGTTGAGATTGCATTGTAGTAGATTTGGTTCCGAGTCCTGACAATGGATTGCTGTACATTACTCTTAATTGGCCCGAAGTAGGGCTGGTGGCCATCAGGTTAATGAGTTTTGGACTTGTTGCTGCCACTTGTTGTACATACTTGAAACACCTTGACATTCTCTGTCTCTGCTACGCTCCGCCTCTGATGTTATTAAAGAGCAAGGGTAAGTTGTCATTCATCAATAAGTGCAACCCAACCTGAATTACAAGGATTACTGACATGGAACCTGCCTGCACCACACCACAGCAGCTGGGTTTTCACAAAATCGGGCTTTACAACCTCAACCAAATGTGTCATTCAGGACAAAAGCAACAATTGTTGCATGCAATCCTAATCCTGATGCCCTGCATGCAACAATTGTTGCATCCCCTGGATCATAATCCTAGCAATCATAATCCTGATGCCTTGCATGCAACAATTGTTGCATGCAATTATATGCAATTAAATAAATAAATATGCAACAATATAATATAATATATATGCAACAACAACAATAAAATAATAACAAAATAATATAATATATATGCAACAACAATCAAATAGATAAATATGCAACTCTTCCTTAATTGATGTAGGGAGAGTTTCCTCTGCCTACGTAGTTTTCTTTTCTTTTCTTTCTTTTCTTTCTAAATATGCAACAAAATGATATAATATATAACAATATGCAATTAAATAAATAAATATGCAACAATTGTTGCATGCAATTATAATTCTGATGCCCTGCAGCCATGTGCTGCCAGAAAACCACAAGACCCACATTAGCTTCCTTCTTACCCCGGGCCCACCAAAGGGCCTTTGGTGGATGGGGGGCTTTTTGAGCCACAGTGTTTTCCTTGACGTAAGGTGTCAATTATTACTTTTTTTCCTTTTTTTTTATGAAAAGTATACAGGCAGTGAAAACGTTCCCGACATCAATTGAGGAGAAGAGGAAACCTAGGGCCAAGGCACCATGTTTCCCCTCCACCAAGAGGAAGAAAAAATTCAATGGGGATCAGGAGGGTTACTAGTGGTAGCCTGTGCCTGATCTTGGTGATGAGAGTTGAGAGGAGTCTTCTCAAGAGCGCGTCTGGTGCTAGCAAGTTTGTAAGCATACTGGACAGAATGCGCATGAAGCTTCAGAACAAGCTTTATGGCTGTATGAGTATCAAGACCGACTCTTTAACAGGCTCCAAAGTGTGAGGGGTGCAGATGACCCCGCCCACACTTAATAGAATGGTATGAAGGGTAACTTAAGCTGAGGCCCTTGAGAGATTGCTACAGAGGTTGTGATGCTGCTGCTTTGAGGCCTCAAGCTGATTCTTGGACCTGGTGCCTTCACAGTAATTGGCCTCCTCAAGATGGATGTGCCTCTGTCCTGGAAGGATCTGGTTAGGGTGACGGACCTTAAAAGCAGGTGGACTTGCTGTGGCTGGCGCTGAGTGCTCCCTCAGGGACAGGCTGTTTTCCCTGTACCCCCCTTTGCTTCTCAACGGATACCGGGAGTCGGTCCTTGGCACTCCTTTCATCAGAACAAGTAATATTGCATCAGGGTGACTATAAGTGAGTCTTTGTTTGTCAGGGATACCACGAGGGAAGATATACTTAGGGAGGGTGTCACGTCAAATCATGGTTGTTGCTAAATGATGGTTACCTGGGTTAGTTGTCCGGTTGGAGTTTATTATTGCTGGAAGGCTGCATTATGCCTTGTTTTGTAATATGCTTCCCCAAAGCAATAAGATGTGACTGACGCTGATCTTGCATGGTAAGGGTTCTGTTTTTTAAGTGTTCAGGGATCTGCAAGTTCTATTAAGCGAGATGATCTGCGTTGCCAATGTCCATGGAGACAAGGCCTGCCCCAAGAGGGCCTTTGCTATTACCTTAAAGGAGGATTCTGCTAGCAATATTGTGGCGCTCAGTTACCATATTTAACATGGTGAGACATTTACATCCTTAAAAAACGTGGAGGACACTGTCTGGCTCTTCACGTTGATTGTAGGCTGGTGGACATTTTTAAACGTATTACACCTCGACCAGGGGTCCCCGAGATACAGGGGATTGAGGGTTCTGCA